>CM053789.1:47227782-47800282 GCA_028749045.1 Cupressus sempervirens | reverse complement strand
TATTTATAGCCAGCAACTGTTGCAAATTTGGGATTGGGGTTAACCTGCACAAATTCTCCATCCAAGCATTTTTGAATTATTCCAAAAATATTAAACGCCAATAAAATAGATCATATTAAAGAGTAAGCATGTGATAAAAGAGAATTTCCTACTTACAGGCAAATTTGCATGTGGTGGAGTTTCATGCTGGGCAGGAGCAAAATTTTCAGATAAATAATGCAGAGGTTTGGCCGAGGCATAAAGCGTTCAAACCACCAATTTTTGGACCAAATCGATCATCTTAATGATGCACAATATGATGGAAGAGAACTATACATGTGGACATAATTTCTTTAGGAAAAGGTTAAATGTTCCTAGATATATGCATTAATTACTATCACCAATCAATGTTAGATTTTTTAAAAGTTTATAAAAAGTCTAAAATTGAGAAAAAACTATTTTATTGAGATAAGCAAACATTACAAATTGTTCCACCCATGACTGTTCATTGTACTAGCCAAAAGATAAAAACAATTACAAATATTATAAAAATAAAACAATTACAAAAATTCTAAATGTTAATTAATTGAAAAAAAAACAAAATAGCATTCACCTATACTCCTGCCTATGGCAGAAACTAATAATAATTACAAAACATATCTTTAAAAAAAATCCATCCCTTTGACAGTAGACGACCAGTGTACTTCTGTACTTTTGTCCTTACCTTTCCCTCATAGCCAACTACATATGTAAAAATCATTCTTCTAAAAGTCACTTGAACGCTTCATAATTAAATAATAAATATATGTTCTTTGTTCGAAACTAAACTAATCCCCAAAATCTCCGTCAACTTATAACCATTACGTTTCAGAACTGCACCATCTACAATTTCCGGTTAACAATATCATTGTAGTAAGCACTATAATAAAAGAATAATATTGTAATAAGTACTATTTTATCGTTTCTATCCCTACAGTTCTATTCATTGTTCCTGTTTGAAACATCTCAGTGTAGAAGCAATCTTGGATCAATTATCTTCATAAACAATAATTCATAACAGTAAATCATAGCATGTAGCATGTGCAAAGTAAAATTCAAAGTAATATTTTAAAATAGCTTGTATGTATGGTAATGTATATAAGTTAATATTGGAAAGCAAAATTATTCAAATGGTTTTTTATATAAAAGGATTTCTCAAACATAAAATTATTTTTATGACCATTTAAAACTTTTTACTTGAGAATTAGTCATCATTGTGTGAAGAATATTATCACATAGTGCTGATTTGTTTGAGTATTTCATTTATAGAACAAATTAGGAAAGCAGCTGCGCGGTCAAGGAATATGTTTGGGCATTCAATTATTTTCTTGGAATTTAGGCGGGGATTCCGTAGATTTGAGTTGGTAATTAGTAGCATTATGGATATGTATTTTTAGTGGCTTCGTCATTATCTCTCAAATAATCTGGAAGACAAAACAATAATACTTTTACATCAAGGCATGAATTGGTGAGGCTGCCGTTTGGTTGTTTGCCAGTCATGGAGCCCACGTCATAATTGCAGACACTGCAGACGGTGCCGGTAGGAAAGTTGCAGAATCGCTTTCTCCATGTGTGAGATATATCCGCTGCGACGTGAGCAAAGAGAAAGATGTAAGCGCGGCAGTGGTATTGGCAATGGAAAAGAACGGGAAAGTGGACATAATGTTTAATAACGCAGGAATCGCCGGCAAGCAAAAGGGGAGCGTGGCAGAGTATGATATGGAGGAATACGAGCAAGTGATGAATATCAATGCAAAAGGGTAATGCACAGGATTAAGCACGCCTTCCGGGTTATGATCCCGAATAAAAGGGGCTGCATTATTTCTACAGCAAGTATTGCAGGCGTAATGGGTGGAATTGCTCGTTATTCCTACACGGCCTCAAAACATGCAGTCATTGGGATGACTAAAAACGGTGTAATCGAACTGGGTAAATATGGAATCAGAGTGAATTGTGTTTCTCCTGCAGTAGTGGCCACAGATCCGGCAATCAAATACTCTGGAATGAGCCCTTCAGCAGAGACAAAGGCACAGCTGGCGGACTCGCTGAAAAACGTATCTGCCTTAAAAGAAGCTACGCTTGAAGCGGAGGATATTGCAGAGGCTGCTCTGTATTTGGCCAGTGAGGAATCAAAATATGTAAGTGGTCAAAATATTGTGGTAGATGGGGGAATAACGATTACAAACGACGACTGGGCAATTTTCCGCTGAACAAACGATCAAAACTAGTTTCATATTAAAGAATATAAAAGAGTTAAATAGTTAATTCTTACTTTAATTTCTTTGCTAGTATGTGATATTTAATAATACATTTGATAACTTGTTTCATTTCATAAAATATTGAATTATAATAAATATTCAATAAGATTATGTTTGTTAGTATGGATTGTTGATTGGGATCTAGTCTTCCATTAATGTAAATTTTGAATTTGTCAAGCTATAGAGAAAAATGTTTGTACTTCAAGAAAAAAGAGTATGGTTCGGTTTCCTTTCGTATTGAGACAAGAATTTGTGGAGTTGATTTAAGAATTTAAAAATTCATACAGGAATGATATATACGTAGATACATTTACTTTTAGAGACCTTATGAACTTGTGTATAAATAGAGTTGTGACTTAATAGTATGTGGTTCACCAGTTCTTTTTTAGCAATTGAATGAGTCAAATTAGGCCATATTGTGTGGTTCAGTTCTACATGAGAAACAAATATTGATTAGAATAATTGGAGTTGATAAAAAAATATAGTGTTAAAGGCCTAGCATGTTTTAGTTCATCAATTCAGTTCAATTAAATCATATGAAAATTTAATTAGGTGTAATATGTGCTCCTTTTAGTCCTTTACATGCCTACAATCTCATTCATTCTCCTTAGTGGATGACCTTAGTGTAGATTTGAATCTAGGTATGATACACATATTAAGGTAAATATGTAATGCAAAGATAGTTCATTAGGAGAAGGGTTAAAATATTAAATATTTAAATAACACTTCAAACTATAATCTTATCAAGGAAAGAAACCTTCTTAGTACTTAAACATTATATTATAATTTATATATGGTATAAGTTACCTTATAACACAAAAATTTATATGTGTGCATCATAGCATGTAGTATGTGGAAAGTAGAATTTGTATTAATAGTTGAAAGTAACTTTTATGTGATGTATGGAAATTTATAATGTTGTATATAAAATAATTCAAATATTATTTCTAATGAAAGATTGAGAAGGGCACTCAATTTTACTTTGACGTCATTGTTTCCACCTTTGTTCAGTGTTGTGTGCCTCATGAGTATGGTGAGGATAAATGTATTGTAAATTTCCTTGCAAATTTGTTGCAATAACCAAAATTAGACTCCAATAAACCTTAGTTATTCTTTTAATAGACAACCTTTATTTATCTCCAATTGCAAACAAATTATTTATTTTATATTGAGTGACATATATTTTCTCATTATCTACACATATTTTTTATTATCATAGTTCAAAAATCTAAGTATAATTGAAGAAGTGTTGAATGATAATGTAACATAAACAAATTAGTTTACCTACTAATAAAAATTAATAACATAAACTAGTTCTAATTAAAATGTCTAATTTCCTTATTTGATAATTTAAATTTAAACACAAAATTAATTCACAATTTTTTTAAACTAATCTAGGGTTTGGGGTTTTCATTTATCCATATTTGTAGAATATATAATGCCTTGCACAAATAAAATATAGGAATGTTGTAAATCATTAATAAAATCCTTAAATATTAAATGAGTACCTTTAGCAATTATTGCTTGTTGATGTAAGATAGATGGAAAATAATCAAATAAAATCATCAATGTGGTGCTCATCATGCTTCACAGTGCCTAACATTGGCTCTCGTGCTTCGATTCCTGCCTCGCTAAATAAATACAAGGTTGTATCTATAACATGGTCTATCCTAAAGGTGAACCCCTTTAGCCAAGCTTTAACAACTTGCCTCCATTTTGGGCATAAGTTATTCTTTAGTGTAATCTATATGTAAAACATAGGGAAAGCGTAATAAATAGGGAGCAATTTGTGAGCCTGATTATGCATTGAAAGAAGGATGAAATAAGAGGAAACTAGGGCAAGCATGATCATATCCATGGTCCAAAGAGGGAATCATGAAGAGAAGGAAGCTCAATGGTCTTAAAAGCAAAGCGGTTCTATTTTAAGATGGTACATTAAGCCCCCACTTTAGTGGGAGCACGAGTTTCCTCAAACTCATGATAAACTAAATTAAGAGAAAAAGAGTAGACCTTATTATAACTAAAGAGGAAAGAAATCATCAAGCCCCTGACAGACTTGAGTCTTATCACATCCTAATTCAAAATAAGAGATATAAATACTACAATACTAAGGGGTGTAATTGCTTTCCCAATAAGGTTTGTGTGCCTTATTGTGAACCACAAAAGGAAAAGGAACATGGAAAGAAATAGGGGGAAATGTCTTTGTAAAAGGGGATGTCATTGAATTGTCTAGCAAGTGTGTGTGGCATGCTATTTAGTCCATCAAGGGAATCAATATTTAAGGGAACTCCATGTCCCAAAATGAAGAAGCAAAATCCAATCTAGGCATAAGGAGGTGTGTGTCCTTATGGGATCAAGACCAGGCTTCCAAAAATGTTAGTAGTCAAAAAATGGGTCAAAGACAAGGATCAAACCTCCTAAGCTATCAAAGTTTAGAGAGAGATCCAAAAAGAGACCAAGCCCTAAGGAACTATCGAGAGCTTCTAGAAATTAAAAAGAAAAAAGAGAAAGGAAAAATGATGAAATGAAAATGCATAGAATTGGGCATACCTTAGAAATCATATCAAGAACTAAGGCTAAAGAACTCCAAGCTATACCCATAATTCGTATTTTGATTCCATGGAAAAAAGGATGAGAAAAGTGTATAACCCCATGTTAAAGTGATTGCAAATGCCTTAACAAGATCAATAGCTTTAATGAAAGCATACATGTATCCAAGAAATAAATTTTCTATTATGAGATACTTCCAAGAGGAGAAACATATCAAGGGAAATGAGAAAATGACAAAAGAGATAGAGCAGAGAAGGGATCTACTAACTGAGGGACCAATAAAATCATATGTAACATACAATGTTACATCAAGTATGAAAATATCTTTATTCCTCAAAGGAAGTAGAACTAAAACAAAATGGAGGAAAAACACAAAAGAGATACGAAGAAGAGTCTTTTTGGGCCAATAACATGGAGACCAAAAAGAATTAGTACTACCATATTATAAGCAATCAAAAAGACTATACAAGACCACTAGTACGAACAATAGAAAATGCACAACATAACATAGAAGGATATATGGAAAAAGCTAGTTACAAATAAAAGAATGTAGATGATAAAGTGACCAGTTTATCCCCTTGTGCTAAAAAATGCAACAAGGATTGTCTAACGAAAGAAAATAGAAAACTAAAGCACAATATGGGAGAAACACAACATCAAAACACTAATAACTACTATTATGGATGGAGGCCACATCAAGTATTTTACATGCTCCCTCCCCTCCAAATTCTAGGGGAAGGATGAAAACTTGTGAAAGGAACCATATCTATAGTTTGTCCAACTTATCTAGAATGTGTGTTGATAAATTAATAGATGATGGACTGAGGAGACGATGATCCACTCAAGATTATTGTTCACCTAACTCATAAATATTTTGTGACAAATGGCGGTGTGGATTTGAATTATTCACAGTCAAATTTAATTAGATTTTACGGATCACTTTAGGACACACCACTCTGTAAGGCATGAGGCTTTCTTCAGTCTAAATATAGAATCTAAAACATGGGAAGAATAGGAAAGAACACATAAAAGAATAAATACACATATTTCACATACAAACAATATTAAATTTTTGTTGATCTTTCATATATGATTACATATTTTTTGGAGAGCACCTAAAACATTAAGTTGGTAATTTTTTCAATATACAGATTACAATCTCTAAAATCATTCATATACAGTCCATGCGTTGTTAGGTAGTTTTACTATTCTAATATTCATAATCATGCAAATTATAAGTAAAACCTATAAATTATGCATCCCGCACTTTATTTTATGCATTATATTTAAAATCAAATTCCTCTTTGACTACTTCAGAGATGAAACTCGTTGTCTAACTGCCACATGAAAAACAAAATTAAAACATGATAATTTGAATAGAAAAATATATGATCGCAGAATTGTGGGTCAAGCATTAGTTTCCTACATACTCCCTCTTGATGTGGAGACTTGTAGTTTGATCTAATAGGACTGAACATGATCCATCAACCTTATAGTGTAACTCTCCTATCACTAGAGTCTTATTTTTATTAGACTTACATAGTACTTCTAATAGAAGTCAACCGTGTCTTTACTAATTTTTTCCTTTTGTGAGAGATCACAAGGCTCAATCTTCCTCTCCTTTCTCTGAAATAGAGAAGACTCATGATACTTCCATGTGCTAATCAAAATATGTAGTTATGAACTACTTTACTCAAACATCTTGACCTTGATCCACCACTATTTCTTTTAGGAGACGAACATTGAGGTTTGTACAATATTTTCAAAAAAAATGTGACCTTCTACCAACATAATTGATCAATCGATTGATAATCAATCTTCATACAACTTTTTCATAGATTCTCTACTGCAATCTCTATTCCAACATCATTTTTCATTGTGACTCTTCAACACACAAATTCAACAAGGGTGAACATCCCAAAATTTATAGTCAAAATGTCTCTTATCATGAGAATTACAACAATGTACTATTTCAACTGACTCTTAAAATTTTAATAATAGAAATGTCATATTTATTCCTAGAAACATTATATATATATATTTATATATATATATATATATATATATATATATATATATATCACCAAATCCCAAGCGTTCAAATTTTTGCATCCAAAAGAGGATGGACTCCATGCCTTACCCATGGTTTCCTAGTCCTCTTCCTTTATATTACATTTTCTACTTAATCTTTAAACCAAATTTATGTTTAGAACATCTATTTTTATCATCATAACAATTTTCGTGCATACCTACAAATGTCTTCTTACCTTCATCTTTAAGCTCTTTTCCTAAAGAAACTTTGACTACATCATCAACATTAAATTGACATAAATCAAAAGTATCACATGCCACATAACAAACCAATTTCTTTGATTGCAAAAATATATATATCTTTTTTCCAAAACGTTTATCTTCTTACCCAAATCTTCATTCATTTTCCTAACATTAGCAAACAATTTTAAATTGACATTTAATTCATCATTTCCTTTTTAATGTTTTCCAATTCTTTCTAAAGATTTTCAATTAGACATGAATAATTGTATCTATCCTTTCCCAACATTTTCAAAATCTCTACTAAAATTGAATTGCACTTCTCCAATTTTCTCAATTCATCATTCAAGATTTATTTTTCACACATCAAAGTTTCATTCCCTTTCTTAGCCTTATTTCCAATCTTCCCCATTGAAAAAAGGAATATTACACAAATGAACTACCTAAAATTATGGCTTAAATATCTCCTTTGAATTTATGAGCGATTTCTTCAAACAATTTGTCTTGTTTTGTAATCTTTTCAGCACAAATTTCTTTCTTTCTTCTACCAAATCTGCAAGACATCAATTTTTTTTTCAATTTTCTCTCAAATACTTTTTCTCAAATCACACATGATCAAAATATATTTTAATGCTCTCATCGTCATCAAAAAATTCTAGACCAAATAATCTCACGAACAATCTTCATCTACTTTGATACCAAATATATATATAATCTAAAACATGGGATGAATGGGGAAGAACAATCAAAAGAAAGAAATACATGAATTTCACCCACAAATAGTATAAAATCTTTATTGATCTTTCATATCTGATTACATATTTTATGGAGAACACCTAAAACATAGCATCGATAGTTTTTTTATAGAGGTTACAAGCTCTATAATCATTCATATATAGTCCATGTACTTTTTAGGGAGTTTACAATTCTTATATATTTTTATATTAAGAAGAAGTCGAAATGGGGGCTGACCAACAATAGAAAACTAAAAACTAAAAATCAGCCAAAAGTCACTACCAACATATTAACCAACCCCCTTCCTTAATATCAAAAACCTCAAACTGAGATGTAAAAACATTTACTACTACTAATAGCTATGATATTATCATCATTATACATAAGACTGGCCCAAAAATTGTATTGGCTATTAAACAAGTCTTGAAAATATCAAAACAAAAAGCCTACTAGGCTAAATAGGAACAAGTGATCATAAAAAAACTATCCAAAAAATAGTATAGAAGTAGGAGCTAACTCACCTTGATTTGGTTCCTTGGGTTCTCCAATAGTAGGCACAACCAATAGTCCACAAGAAATCCATAGACTGAATGAGTCATTTCATGTCCTTATCCTTGATGGTGTACTCCTTACTTACCTATGATAGATGAAGAGTTGTCATAGACGAATGCATAAACCTAATAGAAATGTTAGCAACCATGCAAAAATTTTCCTCCAATGCTCATTCTTCTTAATTAGAGTAGTGAGGGTCTCCTTCAACTTAGCTATATCCTATCTCCCCTAGTATTTATCAATTTTCCCAATGGTAGCCCCTTCCTTCTGGATATCAATCCCCTTGTTATTCTCCTTCTTTTGATCATCACCTCCCTTAGTAGCCCCACTTGAGTGTTTCCACTCAAATTACAAATTCTAAAAGGTGACATGATTGTGCCCTATTCTCCCATTACCGCTTCCTTCTTGGACTACGGAGTGTTGGCCTCAGTTTTAAATGAATCTTACACCCAAGAGGGTAAAAGGAAATTGTGTTCCCCTCCAATAGCCTCCTCATCCTTCCCTTCACTACCAGTATTTTCCTTTTTCTGTTCCCCATAATTACTTCTAGTATCTTTCCTTTTAGGTCTAGGGCTAGTTTTCTTTCCTAAATTGTCAGTGGAGTCAGAATGGTTGGGCTTTTCCTTACCCATGGTAGCCAAGGGTTTCTTTTCTCTTAAGCTTTCGTAAAAAATACTACTAACCTTACTATCTATAGTACTAGTACTTTCAACGTCTAAGACCTCAGTTTTATCAATTTTTATCTTCTTGGCAGTAACTGAAGGCTCCCTATCAACCTGGGTTTCAGTAGAGGGGGGTGGTGTTCAAGGGAAATCACCATGATTTTTAATGGGGAAGGGCTCAGACTCACAATCTGTAGGTGAAGGCCTTTGTAGAATTTGAAAAAGAACAAAATAAAGGCTTGGTGGTAAGCTAGTTATTTTTTTCCTTCTCTCTTCTTACAGATATTCCATACACAGTAGTCCATAAAAAGTAGTAACAAGTAAGAAAAATAGATACATTCCCTATTCCTAA
Organism: Cupressus sempervirens; assembly: GCA_028749045.1. NCBI lineage: Eukaryota > Viridiplantae > Streptophyta > Pinopsida > Cupressales > Cupressaceae > Cupressus > Cupressus sempervirens. The sequence goes on along the minus strand of CM053789.1, from coordinate 47,790,884 downwards.
AGTGATTAAGGATAGAGAAGGGGTACTAATAACACACTTTGATTCTATCCTCAATGGTTATATACCTCATGATCACGTAGTAGACCATGTCCCACAATTTATGAAGCTTTTCATGAGCCAATCCCTCATGCAAATAGACAAGAACTTTGTAAGATAAAAAACTATTCTGCAAACTCATCTCATATGCACCCCTAGGTTGCTTTCTCTAGGATTTTCCTTCAATTACTAGACATGTTTCATTAGTGATCAAATATTTCATAACTTCAAAGGAAATTCCATCAATGCTCACCAATCAATTCTTCCAAGAATCAGGCAAGAGCCTATAAGACAATGGTAAATTGTGAGCCTCTTATCAGAGAGGTCTTGGGTTCAACTCTACACAAGTTTGATAATTAATAGTAAATCACATAATAATAATGAATATTGGCTTCGGCCTCTTACTGATCAAAAAGAAAAAAGAAAAAAACTTCCAAGAATTAACAAATTGCCATGTCACCTTCTCATCATGGCCTTCAATACTATCTTCCAAGAATTAACAAATTGCCATGTCACCTTCTCATCATGACCTTCAATACTCTCCATAAAAGAAATGAGCCCACCTTCTTTTAAATATGTCCACATTTCCTTTTCATTCCTAACGTTCTCTTCAATTCTTGGTGACTTGATTCTAGCATTAGAATTCCCCATTGGCTTCTTTCTCACATAGATCCACAACTAGATCCTCCTCACCTTTTAGTTCCAAAGACATACTACCCACCAACTACAAAAATTTAGTGAAGGGCTAAGATTTTCCTCTCTTGTTAGTTCAACTTACAACATTGAAGACCTATAATGTTTTGAATACACTTCGTGCATTACATTTAAAATGCAATTCCTCTTTCACCACTTCAATTGTGGAACTAATTTTCTAACTGTCCCGTGAGTAAACAAATCAGCGCGTGATAGTTTGAATGGACAAATATATGATGGTGAAACTATGGGTCAAACATCAGTTCCCTACACTAAATGCATTTGTATTCTGTTGTATAAGCCTGAGAATATTGAAGCTCAAATTGCAGGTCCTACCAATGAGCCTCATCGTAGTTGGTCCCACATTCATTCCATTGAAAGAGGACTACTACTAGGGTGTGTGGAGCTAGGTTTTATTCTCTCTCCTTTGCCGATAGACATCGTAATTTTTTTATAGCAACTCGTAATTCCAAATGTTGATTTTTTTCATGGTCCAAAGGAGTTATGCAAGCAAAACTTGGCAGGAGAAGAGAATCACATATTGCAACAATATAATTATCCTTATCCTTGTGCTTTGCGACATCCTGCTTCAAATCCGAGGCTTAATTCTTTGAAGCCACTTCTTCTATTTGCACTTAATTCAATCATTTAAAACAGAAATATTACAGCTAGGAATGAAGGTTTTAACCATCCAGGATGTAGTAATCACTGACGGTTATTTTGCACCCAGATTATAGATAGTAATTTTGTCCACTTTTGAATGGTTGTGTTAATTTTTCATAATTTCCACTTCTTTACAGGCTAGTGTTTGACGAGTTTTTGCCAGCGTAACACAAATTTAGAATTTTACTTGATAAGCAACATAATTTGTTCACCATCTCTATTTTCCTATAAATATTCATAGTATCCTCTTCCTTCCATAAACTATATGGAAGTAGAGTAGATTTTATGGCTGGATGGAAGGATAGGGCCTCCTGCATGCCTAACGATTATTCTTTGATCTTGACGGGTGCGGGTGGGGCGACCCTACCTTGCCCCTTCATTTCTAAGCGCCATTGTTTTGGGCCCCTACGGGGTCAAACTTCTATACCCTCATGGTAGTTCGGTCAAAATGGTGTGGGTCAGGGTGTGACCCAATACATGTATTGCTAGTGGTCGGATGTACCTGGCCCTCCTCCCTTATATTAAGATATTCTAATTTCTATCAAATTGAAAAATACCTAGAGTTAAAGATAACATTGTTCTAATACATAACCAAAGAAATAATGTGGTACCTATTTTATCTTTATAGATCGTGTCATTTTTTGGATAATGGTAAATTAGAAACTACCACTTATAAAATGAATTCAATATTAAAACTTAGACATATATTATCCTTATTGTTTATTAGCCTGGGTGCTTGGGTGTGAGCTAGAATAGATTGCAAGCCCTTGTCTCTCGGGCCTGGATCTACTGCTCCACCGATCCCATCGATTAATTAGTAGGACTTGGCTCTCTTTCTTGGGCAGGACAATCAATACTTGTTTTATTCAGTGATATAATGAATAGATTCAAGTTCTCTCTCTCTCTCTCTCTCTCTCTCTCTCTTTCTTTTCTTTATAAAGCATTTTATCCAATCCGGTGTTAAACAGATGGATAATGAGTTAAATATGAATTATGTCATTTGGATAATGAATTAAATATGAATTATGCTCTTGATAGATCTTAGAAAAGTCTCTCTATAAATAAAAGATTTGGATTTAGGGAGACAAACCTACTATTTATTTGAATAGAATTAGATATACAAATTTTTCATATGGAAGGAGATCATTATTACCTTTCCCATAAGTAAGATAATCAACTTAATTAGAGATCTTTGAATAAATTGCATTTTCTTTCTTATAAGGAAATTAAACAAGATTTAAATTCTCAGCTACATAACAATATTAGTTTGCATATGTTACCTATTGAATAATAATTAAATAATCACATTGCATTTGATCTTTCTTCTAGATGCTTGCATTTAATATTAAATCAGACTATATGGAGACATATCACTACAAAAAAGCTTCAAATATGAATTTAATTAGTTCAATGTTACATTTTAGAGATGTTGAAGGATAATAAGGAGTTATTGACTAATGATTATCTTTCTTTGTCACTTTAGATATGGGATGATTTCATGTTATTCTCATATGGCTATGCATATGCTTCAAATGTGAATTCTATTATATTGTGATTAATGCCAAAAGTAATTCCAACAAATTAGTTTCCTACTAGTAAAACTTCAAAAAAATACAATTTCTAGTTTTAAAGTACATTCTTTATGTTATAATGTACTTATAGAATATATATATACTCATATATAATCTTGAAAAGAAAGAAAAAATCTTCCTATTCAAGATTTAAAAAATATCATAGTGAAATAGATGTACATTCTAAATTACATATCCATTTAACCTCTTCCTTAATTTGTTAGATGGATAAGGCCTTCCTCACAAAGAAACCTCTATTGAATATTCAATTGTCCATGTAATTTCACCTTGCAAACAAGCTAGCCAATGTTTATTGATTAATAACTATAAGGATAAGGTGTTAACAGAGTAAGACATGCCAAGAATGGTATCATTGGTCATTGTCTTCACATTGAAATCTAAATGCAATTGGAAAAGGCCTAATTCCAAAAGTGACTTTGATAAATAGGTTTCTCTACTCATAAAATACAATAAAAATAAGTTCTAATTTAAATACTTACTTTATTTATGTTATAATTTACTTTATGAAGACACATAATTGCCTCTAGATATTTAATTCAATTATTTTTAGAAAATAGATACAATCCATACACTGAAATGAATTGTATTGATACATGCACACATTTTATTCCACATACCTATTTTGCATATGCTTTGATTTGTTAGTTAGAGAACACTTTACTCACAAGTAACTTTTATCCACAATTTTTCATCCACAAGTCAATTTTCAACTGCCATTAGAAATCAGTTTTTCCATTCTACCAAATTTATACACCATTATGACCTCATCCCTTATAATATTGAAATTACTAAAATAGACTTTTCGAAAACCTTTCACCATCACCAAAAGTCCAAAAGTCCATTAACCTAATAAATATAGGTATACTAATAGTAAACCACGTGCCTACGAAATTTGACCAAATTTGTACGACCGTAGTCAGAAAATCGAAATGTGGTATTTCACCAATACAAAATATTAGAACATTAAGCGATTATCTTTGACAGCTGTGCGCTCAGCCTGACTTCTACAAAAATAAACAAATTTAAGAGGAGTCGCGGTAAGAGAACGTGACTGACCAAGTCCAATAAAAGAAAGATTCCAAAGTACCAATCCATTCTTTTTTTCAAAATTCACTGTCAGCTCGGGAGTGCTAATTGGGAAATGTCTAATATGTCAAGCTAAAAATTGAAAATTTCTCAAAAAAAATTAAAAACTCGATAAATAAAGGGACATTTTGGCCAAATAATGTTACTCTCCATCAATGAAACCCAAGTCTCTCACACCTAGTAAATTGCAGACTGTCTCATCTGTAATATTTAATCTTTTAAGGCCGGCTCTTCCAAATCTTATTTCAAGGACAATTGCGACTCCGGAATCATGTCTACAGAAAGGATTGCGTCTACGATATTGCAAAGGTAATCATTATTTTTCTCCTTTCCCTTTTTGCTTCTAAGTTCCTTTATTAGGGTTTCAGCGCTGTAATGTTCTCAATTTCTTGATAACGCAGTCAGTGTGTAATAGGAAATTTCAGCAGTGACAAGTAGTGTTTGTGAAATATAACAGGCTGCAAGGCAAGGTTGCTGTAATCACAGGAGGATCAGGAGGAATCGGTGAAGCTACCGTTAGACTGTTTGCCAATCATGGAGCCGAAGTCATAATTGCAGACGTTGCAGAAGAAGCGGGTCAAAAAGTTGCGGAATCACTTTCTCCCTCGGCAACATATATCAACTGCGACGTAAGCAAGGAGAAAGATGTAAGCGCGGTTGTGGATTTGGCAATGGAAAAGCACGGAAAGTTGGACATAATGTTTAATAATGCAGGAATGACCAATATCCAGAAGGGGACCGTTGCAGAATACGAGATGGAGGGATACGAGCGAGTGATGAATATCAATGCAAAAGGCGTACTGCACGGCATCAAGCACGCTGCCCGCGTTATGATCCCAAATAAAAAGGGCAGCATAATTTGTACAGCCAGTATTGCAGGCGTAATGGGAGGAGTTGGAACTTACTCATACACGGCCTCCAAACATGCAGTTATTGGTTTGACTAAAAATGGTGCAGTCGAGCTGGGGAAATATGGAATCAGAGTGAATTGCATTTCTCCTTCTGGTGTTCCCACAGATTTTGTAAGTGGGTACATTGGAAGGGTCCTTTCCGAAGAGGAGAAGGCTCAGAGGGCAGCGTCACGTTACAGCAGGGCAAATCTAAAGGAAGCTGCGCTTGGAGTAGAGGACATTGCAGAGGCTGCTTTGTATCTGGCGAGTGAGGAATCAAAATATGTAAGCGGCCAGAATATTGTGGTAGATGGGGGAATATCAATTACAAACAACGACTGGGCACTGTACCGGTGATCGGGATTTGTAATGGGGTAATTATCCGTGAACAGGGTAGGCAGTGGAATGGGGTCGGAACGTATTTGGTTTCATTTTCATAATTTGTAGTTTGCAACTATTGGCTGACAAATGGTTTTTTCTATAATACTTTAGTTTATATTGTAATTGCCATTCGATGGTTTATCACATTCATGAAGTCTCCTCAATTGATTATTATATGAAATAAGTTTCCTTTCGTATCAGGTTTAGTTTATTTGGAATTGCCACGTGGTGGAGAGAATTTTGAAATAGATTTGCTTTCCCATTACTTGTGGTGCGTATATATATGCATGATCTAAGCAGTTGTATTTTCAGAAAATTGTAGTTATAATTATATAGAGATGTTTATTCAGCAATCAGAAACCTAAATTCTCACGGAATGACTAAGGTGGTCTTTTGGGAGCTACCTCTTGTTGATAAAATCTGATTTTCTAATGGCTGGTAGATTGTGGCTAATTATATAACTTTTTTATTTATGAATAAATCTTTTTGTTATCAATTATAATATTAAAATTACATCTTCACAAAAAAAAAGTATGGGGGCACAAAGATCAACTCACAAGAGTTCACACAATCTAATAACTATTCATAAAAAATAAGAAAACCAATCTAAACTGCTCTCAAGCAACCAAAGCAATGCCTATCAAGGGAGGAGGATCATGGCAATCATTCGAACCCCAAACATCAGTGGGGTTAGTGGGTGACTCAGTGGGAGCCCACTCATCCTGAGCAACAACATTTTTATCTCTCTCCCCCTCTTCCGTGGGAGGCTAAATCATCAAATTCAAGCGGGTGAATGACCACTTTAGATCCCTACTCAAGGAGGGCCAACCAAAATATATGTTGAGAATTTAACAGATTTAGATCAAAATGTGTATTTTTCTTATGCAGTGTGAATTTAATGTATTGGTTAGTATAAATTGTTATATACACATGATGTTTAATATTTATATGTCACAATATTGTAATAGGTAGTTATCATCTCAAATTTGGATATCAAACAATAATTAGAATAATTAGCAAAAAGTTAAATATAATCTTAGTTGCAAGTCATTCTAGAAGATATTTGCAAGTATAAATGGAAATTGTTATTCTAATAACAATGGACCTTTTAAGAATATTGTTGGTATTAAAATCTTGATTAGTTTACGTGCTCTATTTTGCCTCTATTTCAATTTCTACCCTATTAAACTAGCTTATGGAAACAAAATTATCCTGAAAGTGATTGTCAATTAAATATAAATTTTATTTGATTATTCTTTATGGTTTTTAATTGATTTCTAGTTTGATACATAATGAGTTAATAGATCAATTTGAGATGAAAAATTAGTAATTATAATATGGTGAACCAGGTTATATTCTTAGAGGTAGTCCTAAATAAAAAATAAATGAATGTTTGATTTAGTTTAGAGTAGATGTTCTTCTTGCACTAAATTAATTAAATAATTATAAAGATTAGTTTATATTATGGGTAGGGTTAATTTATATTGTACAATTGTTAGTCCCTCCTTTTAGATAGAGACTTATGTTTTCAAGACATCACTCAATAAGACTTTATCTTAAGTCTGTAGATTTTTTTTATTACTCTTGTATTATTCTATTTTTATTTCTATTTTGTGAATAGTTGTTCTCAATATTTGTAGTGATTTTTTTTCCTTTGTGATGTTAAAAACTTGTTCATTATAACTGTTTTACTAACATCATGAATGAGTTATTGTAATATCTCTACACATTAGTAAGTGACAAATTTATTGTAAGCCAGGTGCCTTCGCTAATAGGAATCAATAACAGGAACCGATTGTTAATTCCCAATTGTTATCATTCTCAACTGTTATCATTCTCCTTAAATTATGTTTCTTCCTTCTTTAGACACAGAGAACAACCTTTAATAAACTGGTTTGGGTAGGAGAAAGAGAGCGGTGAAGGTTAAGTTTAGAAAAGAGGCTCCTAAACCTGGGAAAGGGGGAGGAAGAGTAATTAATCAAACCTATATTGATGGCATACTAGTTTTTTGTTTTATTACATATTTAAATCTCATACCATTCACAGTATGGAGCTCCATGTGTTCATCTCCCTCTAATGACCAATGACCTCTGTCACTACCCTTTCTTAAATTGAACTTATCACTCCAATGCTTGGTTTGAAAAGTCCCCACAGGTGGATTTTCACAAGTTGTTACAACTATTTGTTAGTAATGTACTCAATGTAGGTGTTGATCCAGTTAATATCAATTTTAGTTGGTACCTAACTATTTTTCGAGATATCTTATTCAATGCAGATTTATGGTTTCTGGTTTTAGTGTGCCGTCTGGCTAAAAGCTCTCATAAACTAATGGGATCCTTTTTATCTGTCTTCTATGCACAAAAGATTTTAAAGATTTTCGTAAATACCTATGCTTATTAGATTCTCATAAATACCTATGCATAGGAAAAGACAAGGGGATATGATCAAAATCTGGTGAAATGTTTTTCATATTTTTTTAACAGACCTACTCAAGCAACAGACTAAAGTACAAACATAAAATTCTAATTTTATCAATTTATCAGGACGGTAAATTCTAAAATTCTAATTCTGAATCTAATTTATCAGGACGGTAAAATTCTCTTAAACATAAAATGTACGAACATTGCAAAATTACAATGTTGTACCAAATTGTTCAAGAAATGAACCGAACAGTCGTGTAACTCAACCTTATCTATAACTGCCACCATAAGAATACGTGTTATGACCATGTGACTGTACTTGTTTCTCTGGGCTTTGACTGGTGAAAGTTCAAACAATTTTTTTGTTCGAATTCGAACTTTGTCTGTTAGGGTTACTTTGTTTGGTCTTGTAGCGTGTTTGTGACATTGTAGTGTTCTGTAGGATTCTTTTAGGGTCCATTTTGTTCCTGGAATTTAAAAAGTTCGAATTTGTACAAATCTTGGTTTAGCCAAATCAAGGTTTTGGAGTTGAAGGGAAATTTCAAAAAGTAGTCCAATCTATTGTTTTTACACTTCTTAAAAAACAAAACCAGGTTTTGATTTTCAATTCCTACTTTTTTTAAGAAGTCACAAAACCTGGTTTTAAGGCAAAATTGGAAGTCACGTATGCTAATTCCATTTTGCAAATTTTGAAACAAACGCACAAATTTTCAAATCGAGTTTTGAAAAATCCAATTCCTGTCATCTTCTAGGCACCAAACGGACCCTTACTATATGCTAATATTATTGGGGACATTTTCCATTCACTCATTATGAGAGTGCATTTTTTAGCTTTATAAGTGACTTCAAAAATCTTATTTATTTTTCAATGGTAGGATATATACTTTTCAATGACAGGTATTAGAATTTTATTATTGGCTCTCCTGGATAACTTGGGTTTCCATGATCCCCTGAGGGGTTGCTTAATATTTTTTGATTAATAGTTGTTGATTTTGGCTTGAGTCATATGAACTTTCGCAGGTGATCTTGCATCCGGGCTCTTTTTTTTAATTGTAACTAGTATATTAGTTATTAATAGAAAAAGACTATTCATTAAAAAAACTTTTTAATTAAATTAATTGATCAGATTATAATTTTGAAATAAACAAGAGGTCTAGAAGAGCTTGAGTCCTTGCCTAATGCAAACTTGAAGAAAGAAAGATAAGAGGGTTGACATATGAATTTATATTTAAGTTACACTTGTGGCACTTGTGGTCATCCTCCATGTGAGTAGAACACATTGAAGCCCTCAACTACTATTAATTTCTAGTCCCTTTCTATTAATTTATATGTTCATTTATGAATCAATACATCTAGGGAATCAATACTACTAGTGAACCAATATCAAACATATATATAATTAAGGAATCTTATCAAATTAAAGTTTCTTATAGCAATATGGGAATGAGAACAACATTTTATTACAACTTCTATTATTGTTTGAATAAAATAGTGAATACATTAGCGTCCTAAGATTCTAAATGAAAATTATTAATTTGAATGATAATGATTTTTTTTTTTCCAATTATAAAGTGTAAAATGATTATTGTAATGTTTGAAGATATATTATGTTTTAGTGTTTTATTTTTATAATTTAATAATAATTAAATAAAAAATAGTTTATTTTAAAATTCTAAAATGAATATTATAATATTCAAATTAAATATATAAAATACTTTTATGTATTTAAAATAGAAATTAAAAATAATAATAAAATATCAATACTCATCATTATTGCCTCATTCATAAAATTAAATATTGAAATGTAAACCAACAAAATAATATTAAAAATACTCTCCTCCAAAGTTACTTCTTAAAATTCAACATGCAACTTTAAATGAAACCAAAAAAATATATAAAAAGAATACAATTCGTGTGGCAACAATTTAAATTATTTTAATCTGTAAATAAATGCCACCGCCTTTAATGTTGCCACTATCTCAGTATCAGAATTTATTTAAAAAATCGCACCTTTGAAATCTTCGAATACACCATTAGTTTCTCTTGCCATAAATTAAGTAGGCAGCGACTGATAAATTTCAATTCAAATGTTTGTTATTTTCTTATTTTAGAATTTTCCAATATTTATATTGAATGGTGCTAAATTTCGTAAGAAACAATTTGCTTGGATCTTGTCTTGTCAGATTAGACTTCCCCAAAGCATAGATAAAACAATTGCTTCTACAAAATTCACACCTACATTAACCCATGACAAATATTTACAATGCTGAAATGTCTTGTAGCACAGATAAAATACTGACTGTTTACCCCAGATTAAATATTGAAAGATAATCTTTCACAATCATTGTACGCTGACACCGGACTGTGAGAGAGTAAAGAATCCAATCTTATCACTTGTACACACCCCAATCATGGTTCACAACGCTTGTCCCACCATCAACCACGAGATTATGCCCGCTCACATACTTTGATTCCTCTCCCGCTAAATACAAGACCGCCTCTGCAATGTCCTCAACCCTAAGTGCGGCCCCCTTCAAGTTCCCCACGCTGTCGCAGAACGCCTCCAGTGTGGCCTTATCTTCAACCCCCGCGTACTTCATTGCAAAACCAGTTGCAATCCCTGAAGGAGAAACACTATTCACTCTGATCCCATCTTTCCCCAGCTCGGCCGCCCCATTTTTAGTTAACCCTAAAATCGCATGCTTTGAGGCCGTGTACGCATAAGGAGCCATTCCTCCCAAAGTTCCCGCAACACTAGCCGTGGATATTATGCAGCCCCTTTTGTTGGGAATCATAACGCGAGCAGCGTGCTTAATGCCGTGCATTACCCCTTTTACATTGGTATTCATCACTCGCTCGAACTCCTTCATATCATATTCTTGCACCCTCACTTTTTGCAAGTCGGCTGTTCCGGCATTATTGAACATTATGTCAAGTTGTCCGTGCTTTTCAATGGCCAAATCCACGGCCGCGCTTACATCCTTCTCTTTGCTGACGTCACAGTGGATGTATGTCGCCCATGGAGAAAGAGATTGGGCCGTGTCTTTTCCCGCATCGTCTGCAATGTCTGCAATTATTACTTTGGCGCCATGTTTTGTGAAGAGCCGAGCAGTTGCTTCTCCGATTCCCGCTGCTCCTCCTGTGATTACAGCAACCTTGCCCTCTAATCTGTGATTGAAAAGGACTGCGGTTTATTAGATCAACAAAGAAATCTTCTGCAGAAACCATTTCTGATATGAAAAATACCCTTCTCCGTAGATTAAATGGCTAAAAGGACAACAAGACCATAGTTAACATAGAATTTCAACAATATGACGATTTCATGTTAAAATCTTGAAAAATGAACGAACGAGGGGAAGCTAAGTTACCTCTTCTGTGCAACTGTTACTGCATCCTCTGTAGACATTGTTCTCCGCTGCAGATTATTAAGAGCGAGATTTACAAGATAGGAAATACGATTGTGCAGAGGAAGTTTTAGAGGAGAGGGTTTACAGGACTGAAAAGAATATTATAACAGAGGAAATCGTCTTATCCCATTTCTTAAAGATTTGGAGAATCAGCCACGTGTCTTGATAATTCCGCCGACCGAGAATGAGACTTGACAGCCACCCTAAGGTCACATGTGATGACCATGTGATTGTACTTGTTTCTATTGGCTTTGACTTTAAATACAAAGAAATTTTTGTTCGAAACTACCCACCAGTTTTACAAGGCTTGCTCCGTCAGGGTTACACTGTTTGGTCTTGCTGTGGGCATGTGTCATTGTAGTGTTTCTATAGGATTCTATTAATGTATGCTTATATTATTTGTGGTCATTTTACATTCGCTGATTGGGAGGGTGCACTTCTTAGCTTTATATATGGCCTCAACTTTTCCATCTTGTCTGGTGCTAGGCATTAATCAAACTCAAAGCTTGATGACAACTATAAATAGTTCTTGTGTTCTTATGCATTCAAGTAAGGTAAGGTAAAGTAAGGTTCCTAATAAGTATTCAAGCGAAAAACTTTCGAGGTCTTATATGAGATAAGGTACCTAATGAGTACCTAGTTTAAGGGAAAAAAATATTGAGATCTTTTATGACGTAAGGTACCTAATTTTCTTATGTATATGTACTTTCTAGAGTGTCATCAGGCATATAAAGAATATTACTAGGATTGATCCTTTTATGGATAATATTCATGAAATTTATTTTCACTCTAAGTTGACAAAGCCTATGTTTCTTATATTCTCTCCTTTACTACCATCCAAGAAAGTTATCAAGGTAACTTTTTTATTTGAAGTCAATCATGTTGAGGTTGTTCTTCACCAATTATCAATGATGTTCTCCCTCTTCCCACTTTGTGTTTTAGCCATGAACTTGTGACCTTTTCATAAGTCAATTTGTATCCACATTTGAATTGAAATCTTAAGCTTATGCTTCCCATGTTGGAACTTTTTCACTGATATAGATTTCTTGAAAGGCATCTTCATTTGTGTAGAGATGTTGACACTAGCCTTTCTAGTCAACTCATGGAGTCAATACACTTCCACAGTGGTAAAGTACATTACTCTTAACATATCTAGTTTATCTATCTCCCTGATAATTTCTATCAACATGAACTATTAAACCACACAATTTAAGGATTTGTTATTGGATTCACATTGGCCTGTGATAGAGCATGAATAGTTTTTGTACATGATACATTCCTTTTTCAATATGCACACTTGTATATTGCTGCATTTTATAATTGTGCACATTCTCATGAATATAATATCAGGCATATTCACATGCAAATTCAACACATACTTGAACATGGATGCTTCATCTATCTTGAATCTAATTTGGCTTCCTAACTCTCCTTGTTGTTTTCCCTTTTCAAGGGCTATTTCTTTCTATAAAAGTAATTAATTTGTGCATTTTGTTTCACCTTATTGTATCCTAATTTATTTATGTGGAACTGATATAAAATTTTCATGTTATATAAAATAAATTATCCTAGTTTTTTTTCTCCTTGTGACAAGTGGGGTGCTCATAGAGGACTCTTGGATTAATCAACATCAAATCGTACATTACATCAATTTTTATTTTATTTTATTACTTATTGTAATCTCATAAATCACAACCCTATGCAATGTCTTGCATGCCTTGGCCTCATTTTATGACGTATGAGCTCACATGCTCAATCTTGAACATTTTATCCATCCTATTCTAGCTAAACATTAGGCATCACCAAAATATGTTGGATCTCAATTTCTCATTCCTACCATTTTTTAGAGGAGTTTATCACATAGGACATTGTAACTGTGATTTAAAAAAGGGCCAAAGAATAGTTTTTGAGATTGGTAACATCGATTTAATAACAACTTATTTCAAAACTACAAACCCTAAATAATAGTGATAGGTATACAAGAAACCTTAACACCCCCCTCCATTCATTTATATCTATCCAAACATATATCAATTGATATCTTATGCATTCATACCCTACAAAGTTCATGAAATTTTGCATAAAACATTTAAGGTGTTCTTCTTCATACCTATCACATTTATTAGTTTATACATAACATACAAATTAGATATGAAAAAATTCTAGCAATAGATCTATTAAAAATATACAGAACTATTTTGCTTTAGGGTTTGCTACTCAGTGGTGCAAAACCCTTTGCTACAGGCAAATCCTCCCTTCCCTGTCCTACTTGGTTTGGGCAATATGAATGGAAATGGGTTCAGCATTGGGAAGTCTTTCATCTCTTGGGCATCCCTTTTTCCTTCCAAGCCACTACAATAGAGCTTTGGAATGTGGTTCTTGCCAGAATAGAGAAAAAGCTGGAGTATTGGATCACCAAACCTCTCTCACTTGTGGGAAAATTCCAGATTTGCTCCAAAGTGTTGGCTGGCACCCATGTATACTATTCCTCCTGTTGGGCTCCTTCAAAGGCCTCTTACCTCAAACTCAAGCACCTATTATGTGACTTCCTCTAGGCATCAGACGTTTCTCACTAGGGCTTTCATAGAGCCACCTAGGATTTTTGTTGTCTTCCCAAAGAGTCTGGTGGCCTAGGCTTGTTGTCCACCCAGAAGAAAGGTACTGCTTTATGTGCCAAATGGGTGATTCAAGCTCTTTTTGGCAATGAAGCCTAGAATATTTTTTTGAGACATTGCATTTCTTTAGGCTTTTGAGTTCATCGGCCAACCTAGAAGGGGATTTGGTTTCAGACCCTTCTTGTCTCCATTGAACCTATCTAGATGTAGGGTACTTTTGTTACCAAGAGTATTTAGAAAGCTTGGGAAGTATTTAAGCCCTGGCTTCCTTGGGTTGGCATTGGGTTCAAAGATGGGCTCTCCATGAACCAACACAATCTCTAGTGGTCACCATTATTTTCTATCCAAGGTGTTTCCTTGGCTAAGGGGCATAGGGCTAGTGCTCTGGATTTTTTTAAACATGGCATAAGGACCCCTAAAGATCTTTTCTCCAGAGTCACTATGAGCTTATAGTCATGGGAGGACATGAAAATGCAATTCTGGCTCACTGGTCCAGATCATTAGACTTTTGATCTTCTAGTTTTTGTAGTGCCTCCACATTTCTTACATAAAGTGGGCATTCAGTCCTCTTGCCCTTGGTGGAAAGACTAGAAGTGGTATCTAGACACCCCGATAACCAGCTATAAGCCTCACTGGGTTACCAATGGCTAGTTCCTCATATTCCCATTGTTGATGTTCTCAACCAACACCAACATTTGCAATCTTCTCACCATACTTGGAGTCATAGGTTCTCCACTATGTGGCATTCCATTACTGAACCCAAAATTTCACATTTTTCCTGGTGTATTCATTTCCAGGGCTTTCCTTTGGGCCCCTGGCTATGACACCTATGAGTTCCTGACCCCTGTTGCCCTTTTTGTGGTCAACCAAAGACTTTTTTGCACTTTGTTTGGTTGTATAGATGGGCTTAATGTTATTGGTGATGGATCCGTGATCTCTTTTGCCCCTTCCGCCCATAACCTTTTTTTTGGCATATGATTGTTCTAGGTGATAATACTCAAATACCCTTCAAGTACACCTAGATATGGCATGCTTTCAGATTAGAGATCTTATTTACCATTTGGAAAGATTGCAATTGAGTTAAATTTATGCTAACAACACACTTGAGATTAATGTGGCTATGTATGTTAAAGCATGTATTTATAACAATGTCATGTTGTAGATTCAAGTACAAAAAGATAAAGTGGCCTTGGAGGTGGCTCGCCTACAGGAGCTTTTGGCTCATTAGGGAAATGCCCTTTATATGGTAGCTTATGTTCCACCATATTTGGCCTTTGATGATTGTACTCCTCCTCGGGGTTGTCATTAAAGATGTAGTGGTTATGCTCATCACTCGCACCTACCTCTCTTTTAGCCACACCACTCTCCTAGTAGTGGTGCCTTTGGTTGGTGCTGCTCTTCTGGAGGTTCTAGAGGTCGGCACTACTCTACCTCGCCACCTCGGAGGTCTAGTTTGGGGTAGTCCCCAATGGCTCCTCCTACTACTAGTTGGCCCTCTGCACACTCAAACCCCATGTGGGTGTTTCCCTGACTGGTCTTAGCCATTTCTCCTCCTAGGCCTAAGTGAGAGAAAGATGAAGATAATGCTACTACTATTGATGATGGATGGGCTCCCCCTGAATTTTTTGCTCACCCCACCCTTGGGTGGGGCTCTAATGGTAAGGATCCTCCTCCCTTTGCTGGCATTGCACTTGCAGCTTAAGGATTTCTATGTTTTCTAATGTTTTCTAAAAGTTTTTTTAATGAATAGTTGATTTGCAATCCGTGGTCGTATGAACTCGCAAGGTGATCCTATTTCCCTTGGCCCTTTTTTTTTGTGAATATGCAACTTTACTATATTCTTTTAATATAAGGAAGGGACTATTCATCAAAAAATATATATAGAAAGGACCTTTCTACTAAGATTTGAGGTAAATATGAAGGACAATGGTGACTAGAAAAAACCATCCTAAACTGCCTTGGTAAAGGTTCAAAAATTATTTAGATCAATCAAATGGGGTTTTCTAGGTCTTTAAATTTTCAATTTTAATAAATTTTCATGCCTCTATAGGTTCGATTGATGGGATTTTTTGCATGTCAAACTCTGGTTTGAGAAACTTAAGAAAACAAATATTTTTTTCTAAATAGATTGCTCCACTTTGAAAGTAATTTAAAAAGAACAAGATCTAGCTTTCTAGTTTGAATGTACAAGCTAGTGAGCTATATTTTCTTTCATTATATTTTGGTGAAACTAACATGCCACACTCTTTCATATTTATAATTTTTATTTCAAGTCTTAATTGGATGGATTTAATTTTTCGTGATGGAACTCACCAATAATTTTTGGTTTTCTATTTCATATTTTATTGCATAGCTTCATTTTTTCATTTATTAAAATTATGTGCTAGATAATGGTGCGCCATCTTCCAATGGGTGCACTTCATTTGAGACCTTTTAGCTCTCCTTAGTATGGTTTTATTTCTTTTCTTCCTTCTTTCTTCCATCTCATGCTTCTTCATCCTCTCTCACCTTCTAGTTTGATCTACACATCCATATGGACATTTTTGATGACTGATCTCTCCCTTCTTTAGGACTAGGTCAACGTAGTATAGTCAAGGTTGATCTCAGGTTGACGTAGTCAAGGTCAAGCTCGACCAAGTTGAACTTGTTCATAGTGATTGCAAGGTTGAGGGCCTAAAAGACCTTAAGGTTTCGAATTTATTTATTTTGTTCCCTAGTCCGTCTCAATTATTTTCCTTTCTAAAAACTAGCATATAAGGAGGCTTGGGGGATTCATTTTTACATCATGCATTTGCAAGACATCCATGTTGGTAAATAGATTATTCCTTTTTTTTTTAACTCTTTAAATACCCAATATGTGTGAACAATCACTGATTACAACAGTTGGGAAATAGTAACTAAAAAACTAATTTCCCTCCAATTTTGTGGGTATAGCTCCCTTGAGTTTGTGATTTGCAATGAATATGTTTGTTTCTAATTCTAAAATGGTGTTTTTTCTTAACTAGAGAATAGGAGAGGAAAACCAAGTTAGGCCTAGACAAGAGCTAACTTAGGCTAGAATATGGGTCATAATACCAACCAAATCTTTGAATCCACACATCTTATGAACCCACAAAATTTGGTGATGCAATAATTTATATTTGTATGAATAAAATGCTTATACAGAATGATTTTAACTTTAAAGCTTAAGAAAATAACCTAATAAATAATACCAGAAAAAGTCTCTTTTAACCTCCAACTATACTATTGTTATCGTCAACTTATTGTATTAAAACAAGGAAACAAATATATGCTTGTTCATTAGCCTAATTCAACTTAAATAGACATTTCTATCTAAGACATGCAATGGAATAGTAAATAATTGATACAAAACACATTCAAGGTGTCTCTGCAATCTGAAGATTTGACACCAAAATTTAGTTGACCCTTTCATTAATTTTCAATTGAGTACATATAGAATTTCATGATGCATTGTTAGAAAAAGAAATTGAATCGATTCATCTACTTCTCAAAAATAAAAAATGGAAAGAAGCCAATTATCAATTACAATTCCACATCAAAATATGAAAGAGTAGGAGAAATATCATTTCACTTTCTTTCCCTTTACCAGTTTTTCCTTATAGGCATTGGAAACAATGATGATTGGAATGAGCTCCTCATGTCTACTTACATGGATGTTAGTGTATCTAATAAGCCACTTGGAGTGTTCTCTAGCCAAGTCTTTGATTGCACTCAACCATTCCTACATTTCTTCTATTGCTACGTGTATGCATCCATTGAGCCGTTGGAGATATGACACTCTATCGTGATGGATAGGAAATCTCTTTGTTAATTTATCTAAGTAACTGGAGAAATCCTTTTACATAACATTGACTCCTACTACTAATTTTCCTTGTCCACTTGATTGGCATACAACAACTCATAATTCTTATCTTGATCCTCTTTAACTTTTTCTTCTATCTTTTGTAGTCCTTCTGTTGAAGAGATCATGTCGGCTTTGAATTGTATGCCTTGTTTCCATCTTAAAAAAGGCTTGTGTCCTTTCTATAAAATCTTGGCTTCAAATTCTTTTTTGGCCTTCATTTGGAGGATCATATGTAGGAGAGAGATGCAATCTTCACATTTTACCTTTTTCATTGATAGAGTTTCCTAGTTAGCTAGTAGGTTATCCTTTTCTATGCTTTTCACTCCAACTTCTACCAATTTGCCCAAAAAATTTGTCCTCTTGTACTAATAGATAATGACTTGAATATCTACAATTTTTGGATGACTAGTAAGTGGTATCCCTGAAATGCTTTCTAATGGGGTACCTAATTGCCTGATGAAACATTTGAGCTCATGGATCTCTGCCTTCAACCTAACCTAGGCAAGCTTGAGGTCTTCAAGTTCTTTATCTATCACTTTGGTAGTTTATTTCTATAATCCAAACTTGGTATCATGCCTAACCTCTCCTAGATCAAGAGTCTGCAATTTGAAGTTAGTTGTAGTTAGGTCTTTGATCCTGCTTTCTTTGGTGGGCTTGACGATCTCCATAGTTAGGTGTCCCATGTCTGGATTTTGGCCAAGGATAAATAGAGTCTTTGGCTTCTTCACTTTTCTTAATGTCAACCCAGAGTAGATAGCTAGAGATAGAGTCTCCTTATTCAAAGCCCCATGTTCTATTCTCTTCCTCTTCCTGTCCAAAACATTTTTGAGCCATAACTTGGTGCCAATCACTTTGAATGTTGTTCCTAGTGTATGCACACTGAACATCTTCCTCTTAATAGGAGTCAAGACCTTCAAAGATGAGGAGAAAGGATTTACTAGAGCAGGGGAAATGCGTTTTGAAGCCTTATTAATTTTCTCTACTTCAGATGTTTTCTTAACCACTTCATCTAATTCACTAGACTCACTTTTACTATTCCTACCATCTCCAAGGTCAACTACTTGTATTTGAGGACAACTTGGTAAGAGTAGTGTTGCACATATAGATGGGATTGGGCTGCTTTGGGATTGTAGAGCCACTGGAATTGTACTTTATTTTGGTTTTGCAATCTTCTTTTTAGCTTCTTCCTTTGTCTCAATCACAAGTATTGAACTATCCTAACAGGTTTTGTCTAGAGGACTATTTTTGTTACGAAGTTGATCACCTCCACCTACTAGTTGAGTTGGGCCTTTGGTGAGTGATAGAGTTGTGCCCAAAGTGCCACTAGGGGAAGATGATGTTGTAGCTATGTCTAGGGTGGACTGGGTGGACACAAATTTACTTCTCTTCTTCCATGTTGTAGTTCACTTGACCCACTTCTTGGTACTCTTATAGATTCTTTCCATCATCATGTCTAGGTCATCTACAACCTCTCCAATTGGTTCAGAGCTTATGTGGGTATTCATTAACTTGGTCAAGGAAGTTGTGTTTTAGATATCTTGAACATCATCTTCAACCACCTCCATATCTAAGTTTTCTTTTTATAGCTTAATTTAATATACTCTCAATCTTGTGAAAGCATGATCATGACTTCAAATTCATCTTTCCAATTGGTCCAATAGTCTTCAATCGTGCTGACATACTTTATTAGATTCCCAATTTGAAGGATGTCTTTAGCATATCTATTGGGGTTGAACATAGGACTCAAGACCTTGGACATATCTAGCTTGTACTTCTTCTAAAAAATATTTATCATATTCTTAGCATCAGATAGGTGTCACAACTAAATGCTCCAATATTCATGGGGAACTCATAGTCTTTCTTCTTCAAACTCTCACTTAGGACATTCACCTGCAGATCTTGTTGGATGATCTTGACCAAAACTATCATATAATTTGGATATATTGACAACTTCAAATGAAAACCATTGAAGGCTACAAGACCTAGGTAAGTAAAAGATGAAAATTGGATAAAATAACAACCAAATTGACTAATGACAGCCATGGCTTTAGGGGAGAATCTCCTCTCTAGGAACCCTTGTAATTTCTGGAAAATTCTCATAGTAAACGTGTAATTCAATCTTACATATTTTGTGTAGTTATTCTACATTTGAAGGTAAGGATAGAATTCATATGACTTAACATCATCTAGGAAATCATCAAGACATGGGAGGCCATGCCATAATTATAAAGAAGCTAGCATATATATTAGTAAAGAGGACATATAAAAGAACTATAAAACTTGACCATTTGAAGGGCATGGGATAGAATCTCACTTTCCTATACCTAATTGATATATTGTGTATTCAAATATAAAACTTGAACCAAAAATAAATATTATTCAAGAAAATTTAGGGCTTTGGTTTCACCTTTCAATCTGTGCCGAAGAGGAAAAATGTTGATTATCTCTAGTTTGAGGTTGGATTTGAGCAAGGTTTTTGGGGACTTTTCTCTTATCACTTCGTGGCTTTGGGAATCATGTCCGCATGATCTCCTTCCTCTAGATCATCTTCTTCATTAAGAATTCTTAAATGACCATGCTCATAGTTTCATCAGAAAACTACTCCTGTTATAGAACATGAAGGGAATTCACCATTTTTTGTTTTCCAATCAAAATCAACATGGTGTCATCAGTTAGAACTATCTACCTTCTTTCTAGATTGTAATGGTGGACACACTCATAAACGAGCTCTAGGGATTGAAATGCAACTGGAAAACCAATGACTTCAACCAAACCACATCCCCGGATCTTCTTAGTGATAGGATGGATGCATTTAACCTTTACCCTCTTTTGGAAATCTGCCATATCATAGAAATGGATGGACACATATATGAAATCTTCTAGTTGAGACTTGATTCCAGTCAAACCATCAAAACCCACAAACTTAGTAGCCATAGCTTATTGATAGGATTTTGTATAAAAGATGAATAAGACAACAAACTTCTATAATTACTATTCAATTTACAAGTGCGAAGATTTACTTCTAAAAGGGGGTGAATTAGAAGTAACTAACTTTAACCTTTTCAAAAACCTTTTAGCTAAAAACATTTGTATGCATCTAATTCATCTAATAAACATGAAAGTAAAGACATGCACAAAAAATAGATAACACAAGATTTGGTATCCCAAAAACCCTCCAAAATGAGAAGGTAAAATTGGGTTGGGGATGACACCCATGAAGTATCACTACAACAATATGTAGCTGTTCAAGGTTACAAAGTTTGACCACTTCTAATGGTCTGTCTTGTAAAAGGCCTATCCTATTAAAGATTTTATAGCCTATTAAAAGTAACCTCGTTAAAGGATTTACAAACATTCACTTGGAATGCTACCCTGTTAAAGGATTTACAATCTTGTTAAGGATCTATAATGTGGCTATTAAACCTATATAGCTGTTAGGCCAACCTATCAACATAGGATTTCCATTCTTACAATACAATGGTTAGAAAATATAGAAGAATGTCTTGACCTGATGACTTGCAATTCTCAATTGTTGATTCCAAATCCTTGTTCAGCTCTATTAGCTCTGATCCTTGCTTGATCTGATATGTCACTCTTCAAAACTTTGATCCTCTATTCTTGATCAACTGAATTCTACAATGCTATTCTACTCTTTCTAAGTCTTTACACCCCTCTGAACTTTTCTATAATTCACCCATACACTTCTCATAGACACTCATACAATGGGGTATTGTCCTCTTTTTAAAGATTTTAAATACTTGGGGTTAGGTATTAATCTACGATCAATATTTACTCTTCATTTCCTACTCTATTCTTGCACTTTTCCTATTGGTTGCATGCCTTCTCGATTTTTCTTATTGGTTGCATGCTGATTACATAGGTAATGCAAAAGATTCAATCTTATCTTCAAGATTCTTTGAGATTCATCCTTAGTCAGCTCGAAAATGGTTTACATATAAGTTTGTGAAGATACAAACTCATATGTTGATTCTATGTTACTCGTCACTTACTATTTGCTAATGCTCAGCACATATAGGAATTCTTTCTCACTCAACTCCTATAGTAATTCTATTTCACTTGGCATCTATACTCTGCTCAGCACCTATAGTGACTCTGCACTTGAACTTCGTTTGACATCTATTTTATACTTGACATCATCTTGAGAATTGGTTAAGTGTGTTGACACTCAAATGTAAAAACCAATTTGAGACTAACAATCTCCCCTTTGAAATAAGGGGAAAAAGCACTTAACTAAACATTATGAATCTAATCTCTATGAGTATACTTCATATTCTATTTGGCATATATACAAAATTTCAAAAAACTTGTTCAAAATTTTGTATACCTCAAAAATTTGTAACTCCCCCTAAGCTGATGTGCCAATTCTTGTATCCAAAAACTCTTGTGCTGAATTTGTCTCATGCTAATGTGTCTGATACTCTTTGGCATGTCATTCTTTTGCATCTATTTTAGTGTACCCTATTTTTGCTTTGTTTGTACTCTATATCTACTCTCCCTTTGTTTCAAGTCTCCCTTTCACATCTTCTTGTAGTTTTGTGCATCATCTCCTCCTTTTGGATATTCTTTATTACCTCCATCAAAACATGTAGTATCTCCTTCATTCTTATTACATGCACACTATTTATATCTCCTCCTTTTTATTTACATAATGCATATCTCCCTATTTATTATCTCTCCTGCTTTCTTGACACTCATGTCAAAGGGTCCTAAAGATGAATATAATATGTAGCCAAAATTTTTTTATTAACCTCCATGATCATCTTCAGAGAAGTATCCAAATTTTTCAATGCTATTTCCAATTATTTGTGCTAGATGGCTGTCTCTGGTAGAAGATGTACAAGACCTTCTACTGTAGAAAGATTAGGGTCTTTCTTTAAAACATTTTTTGCATAGGCCTATTCCTTATATAGTACTTTTATATGTGGAGTAATAGAGGATTGAATCTGCATTAATTTGGCCTTAATATTGGCCTCTTTCACTGTCAATACAACCAACTCCTTTTGGGTGTGAAACGTTGTTGCAAAATGCTTCTCACTTTGAACTAGATCTTTGGGTAGCTATGTGCTAGAAATATTAAGATTTCATTCCAAGCTTAGTATCCTTTGGCTAGTTTCTTCTGTGAAATGTGACGAGTCACACAATTTTGAGTACAATGAGAATACATTCCCAAGTACTATTTTCACTTTTTCAACTTTCTTAGCCAATTCTACTCTTGAAAGTTCTATCTCACTAGATATCTTCTCATTGACTTTCATTTGAAACTTCTTTTTAGACCATTCTAATAATTTGACATTTGTATTAAGGTCTTTGTTTTGTACCTGGTCCACTATGTTAGACAATTGCTTCACGATGGGCTTGGTTTCATCAGGTACTTGCAAGCTAAATGCATCAATAAATGTATCTTTGACTTCAACACATGTTTTCTTTTGTCTATACTCATTTCTGAGTATCTCCTACTTCTTCCTTCTCTCTAGTGCCTCTTGCACTTCATTTATTTGAGCTAGGTTCATTTTTTTGGAGTCATAAGTAGGTATGACTATTTCCTCATCGAGTTTAGGGTCTCCATAGTGAAGTAACCTTGCAACTTTCGTGGAGCTCAAGCTTGGTGCTGAAATCTGCATTGGTACTACATCAGTGCTCAAATTTTTGGTAGGAGTCCCTAAGGTATTCAAGTTCACCAATGTTTGTATTGCCTCCTCTTATGGGTTTTCTCCTCCTCCTCCTCTTCTCTACTGCCTTCATCAATGATAATTATCTGAGGAGGTGCACCTTGGATTTGTTCTATAGGAACATCTTGTCCTGCTCGTTCCTTTGTTGCCTCCTTGGTAATTGTTGTTGTTGTGACTGTATGATCAACCCTAGTAGTTATATCTTGTGCTTCTTGCTCTTTAGGTTAATTTTCTATAGCCGTGGGAGGTTGTGAAGGTGGTTCTTGTGTGTTTTCCTTCTCCCTTGTAATTTTTGCTACAACCTTTTTTAATTCATCCAAACTCACCAAAACAAGATTTGTGCATAGTTATGATTGCAATGTAGTTTAGTGAAGGATCTTTTTGAGATCCTCTGTAGTCAATAGATTGATGTTCTAACCCGAGGTGTCAGGAACATCCTTAAAAATTATTGTTTCTATAGGTGTTGTATGTGGAGGACTTGGTGGTGGTAGTTGAATGTCTTGGACACTCTGTTCTGGCTCCTCCTCCTTAGCTATTGCCTCTTCACCCTTTGTCTTATCCACTATTCCCTCTTCTTTATCTTTCTCTACTTCCTCTTCTCTCTCATTTTCCTCTTCTTCATCATTCCTTCCTTCAAATGGGTCTCCCTACACTTCTTTAATAGTTTTCAATCCATATATTAGTTTCCACATTTGTGTAGACTTTTGCACAACATCTTCAATTTGGTTTTGCAAAATTCAGAAGGCTTTGTATTTGGGTAAAAATTTGCTCCCATGTTTCTTACTAGCCTAGGTTATTTGACCTTTAGTTAGGTCTAGCATTACTCGAGCCAATGTAGACTCCCTTATTTCCTTTTCCATTTTAAGATAGTAATGCCATTTATTCTCAACTAATGAGCTTAGCTCTTTAGGCATTGAATTATGTAGTTCAAGTGGGGTGGTCTTGAACTTAGCCATCATAGTGTAGATGGAATCTTCCACCATGTTTTTTAATTCCTTTGACAACTTATTAAAATCAATGTTCTTTATACTAGTTAGATTCTCATTATCTCTAATGTTATTGCAAATACTTTCCAATTTAGATCTGGTAGAATGTCTTACCAATCTGAATTGTTCATCATCAGACACTGTCCTTTCTTTTTTTGTTTTTGGAGGTGCAACATATTTTCTTCTCTTCTTTGGTTATGCTAGCCCTCCTTTCTTTGTTTCTTTTTGCTTCCCTTGTTTCTTAGCCACTTGGGTTGTTGCCTTGATATACCATTGTATTTGGCTTGGCTGGAGTTGGCTTTGTTGCCTTCCTCTTCAACCTTGGCTATGCAACTAGCTATTTTTGAGCTTTTCTTTTCTTTGGTTGGGCCTTGGGTGCTTCCTAATTAGCACCTTCCTCCTCTTCAGCATCCTCCCCCATACCTTGGGTTAAAGCAAGTGGTCCCTTGTTCCTCTTCATCACCTTCTGCTTCTTCTACTTCTACAGTGCCCTCACCAAATTTGGCTTTTAACTTCTTGACAAGTTTATGTTTCTTTTCTAGTGTGGAGGAAATTTTTAACTCCATATCTACCTTAGACTTGACCACATCATCAGTTCCAAAATTTGGTGCACTTTTGTCCACTTCTTCTACTAGTAGTGTAGTTATTGCTGCTAGTGATTCATTTAAATTTATTTCATAGCCTAGAGGTCTTAACCATCTGACTCTTGGTATGGCAACTTGTATGTATGTATAATCAATATCTACAACAAAGAAAACATCATTTACATATTTCTCTACTAAATAAATTGGTATTCTTAGCCTTATCTTTATTGTCTTCTTGAAGTTTTCAAAATAGCTAGTCATAAGGGTCTCAAAATTAGCTCCCATTTGCTCTATGTATTCATTGACTTGAGCTATGATTGACCTATTATTTTTCCATGCAAATTTTCCAAAAGAAAGAAAATAACTCTAAATATATAAGAATATAAAAATCAAAATAACATGAAATTTGTATTGGTCTCCCTTGGTTCTTCTTATAGCTACTAAATTCTCATTAATCTATTGTAGTTGTAATTCTGCAAGATCATAAGTATGATCCTTTTTCACTAATTGGTAGCCTACATCCACTGCAATTCATGGAACACTATTAGGTTTGATGGATTGGTAGAATTTGTGTGCAATAACCCTAACAAAAAAGTCCACAAGAGGGTCTTGAATGATATCAATTGTCATCTCTCTCTCTCTTGTTCCACTTCACACTAGTATTTTTCTCAATTTCTTCCTTTGCATCACTCCTAAGCATTTTTGGTCGATCTAGGGTTGGGTAACCTATTGTGCTATGTACAATTCTCTTTGTGATTTTCACTGGGCCATCCTCCAACCATAAGCTTTCATCATGTATTCTACTAAGCACTAGCTTGATCTATTCAATTTTGAATGCTGTGGAGAATTCTAGGGCATTCATCAAACCCTTGTTCTCAGCAATCTGATATTATTCCTTCAATACTTTATTTTCACACAATTTCTCATAGGCTTCCCTCATTTCCATATTTCCTATGGTTCCAATCTTGCAATAATAGCATCTCTTAACATCTTGAACCATAACTACCTTAGGGGGTATGATAGATATGGCTCTAGCTGGAATAATTTTGTACACCGCTTCAAGGATTAGGCATAAATTAGGTTGTTTTACCTCATTTTACACTAAATAGACTTTGAATGGTTCCTTCTCCTATGTTTTCCTAGAGCTAGATGCCTTTTTTGCAATCTAGGGTTTCTACACAAAGATCATTTGAAACTGTGTAGCTTGGCACAAATGTAAATACCTCAAAATTGATGAAATCATGCTGAAATGTTGTTGAAATTTGCTTAAATACTAGATTCTCTACTATGAAGTCACTTTGTACTATTTTTCATATTTTCTTTTCATTTGCAATGAAGAAAAATGATTGAAAATGCAATAATATACCCTATTTCCATAGCATTTAATTCTTAGTGCATTTACAACTATCCACTCAGCTTCTAAAGATTTTCTACATTACTCTGCTTCCATTGGCTTTTCATTACTTAGCATCCTTAGGTGTATTATTCACTCGGCTTCAACTAGATTTTCTCTTTACTTGACTTCGATTACCAACTCTGTTCCAACTAATCATTCAGCTTCTACTAATTTTGATAGTCAACTCGACATGTACTAGAATTTTACTCAACATCTAAGGGCAACTCAACAACACTTTGTGAAATCTTGAAATTTTAACTTTGTATCTTTAATCATGCTGATCTCTTCCTTTTAGTACTTACTTGTTTTAGAATTGATGTATGATAAAGCTTTGTAAATCAGTCCCTCATGCCTTCTCTTTGTTTATTTTGATGAAGTGTGACCACTTGACCTATTAGGTAAAGTGATCCCTTTATGTGATGTGCTACATCCATCTTTATTCTTCCATGTCTTGTTCATTTCTCCTCTGATGTGTTCAACATATGCCTTCTCTTTACCTTTGTTATTCTTTGAGTTGGGTGCCTTTGACCTAGTTGGGTAATTCCTCCTGATATGACCAATCTTTAAGCAACTAAAACATGTGGTTTGGCTCAACCAACTATTGTAGTTCCCATTGAAATGTGTCCTTATGTAATTTTTAGGAATGTGTCAATATTCCTGATAGTAATGACAACTATACCTATTGTTGTAGTCCCAATTTTAATGATGTCCATGGTTATTTACCCTTGTTGGCTAATTAGGTGTCCACATAGGCTTTGATCTACACTCAAAAGCTCTATGTCCATACTTCTTGCAATTGTAGTAGTGACCTTCAAATCTTGGTGTTCTAATAGTCCTAGTCCTACATTTATGTGCTTGATGTCCTTTCTTTTTCCACTTATGACAATAACCCACATTCTGGGGTTTTTCATGCTAATGGGAATTCTTGCTCTTGCATACATTAGAGGTATGTCCCTTTTTACCATAGAAACTACAAGTAGGTTTATTGTTCTTACCTTTGTTACTCCTTTCTTTTGTAGTCTTGGATGACTCTCCTTGTTCAATGTTGGTGAATCCTAGTCCTTAAGTATCATTGCTAGCCATTGGCAATTTTAGTAGCTACTCAAAGTACTTGATTGCCTCATTGGGTTTGTTGAAGCTCTCTACTATCTCCTTATCTCTTTTTAGGTCATTTTGCAGTTGTTCATTTTGCATCTTTAGTGTACAGATCTCAATATCCTTTACATTTATTTCATGATGTGCATTCATCATCTGACTTAGGGTGTCTAGCTATATGTTTGATATTATTGCAAGTTCAATTGACTTCTCTTCCAGTTTGTTGGCAAGATTTCTCTTGTCTTCTTCTAGCATAGCCTTACCTTCAATGACTCTTTTCTTCTATTCAGTCACCTCACAAAGCATCATGGCTTGTGACTCTTGTTCAAGCTTAAGTGTTCTAATTTCTTTTGCTTGAGTTCTATTCTTCTCCATCTGGTCTGCTATTGTTGCATCAAACTTCTTGGTATGTTCATTTGAAAATAGTTTTGAGGTCTCAATTTCCTTGTACAGTGTATCATTCTTAGCTATGGCAATGTCTCTCCTCCTCTTTAAGGATTTTCTCGATTCCTCCTTGGCTTCTTCTAAAGTGTGTAGAGAAAGTTGCATATCAATTGTCTGATTCTCTATGAGGGGGGGGGGGGGGGGGGTGTTGAATTAGAAGTAACTAACTTTAACCTTATCAAAAACCTTTTAGCTTAAAACAATCACATGCATCTAATTCATCTAATAAACATGAAAGTAAAGTCATGCATGAAAAATAGATAACACAAGATTTAGTAACCCAGAAAACCTCCAAAGTGAGAAGGTAAAACTGGGTTGGGGATGACACCCACAAAGTACCACTGTAGCAATATATAATTTTTTAAGGTTACAAAGCTTGACCACTTCCAATGATTTTCCCTATGAAAGGCCTGTCCTATTAAAGACATTACAACCTGATAAAAGTGACCTAATTAAAGGATTTACAAACATTCACTTGGAATGCTACCCTGTTAAAGGATTTACAATTTTATTAAGGATCTATAATGTGGCTATCAAACCTATATAGTTTTTTGGCCAACCTATCAATATAGGATTTCCATTCTTACAATACAATGGTTAAAAAGTATAGAAGAATCTTCTAACCTGATCACTTGCAATCCTCAATTGCTGATTCTAGATCCTTGTTTAGCTCTGTCAACTCTAATCCTTGCTTGATCTGATATGTCACTCTTTGAGACTCTGATACTCTATTCTTGATCAACTAAATTCTACAATATTGTTTTTCTCTTTCTAAGTCTTTACACCCCTCTGCACTTTGCTATAATTCACCCATACACTTCTCACATGCTCTCATACAATGGGGTATTATCCTCTTTTTAAAGATTTCAAAGACATAGGGTTAGGTATGAATCTGTGATCAATATTTACTCTTCATTTCCTACTCAATTCTTGCACTTTTCCTATTGGTTGCATGTTGATTACATAGATAGTGCAAAAGATTTGATCTTATCTTCAAGATCCTTTAAGATTCATCATGAGTTGGCTCAAAAATAGTTGAGTTTGTGAAGATACAAACTCATATGCTGATTTTGTGTTACTCAAGAATTACCATTTGCTAATGGTCGACACATATAGGAATTTTGTCTCACTTGGCTCCTATAGTAATTCTGTTTCACTCAGCGTCTATACTCTGCTCAGCACCTGTAGTGACTCGGCACTTGAACTTCACTGGGCATCTATTTTATACTATGCATCATCTTGAGAATTGGTTAAGTGTATTAACACTCAAATGTCAAAATGAATTTCAGACTAACAATTACTAGCTTTCAAAAGCTATGTGCACTGATAAAAGTAAGGAATCAAGGGAGCAAAGTAACTTATTCAAATGTCTATCTATTTTTATATAAGTACCTAAATTCATCCATCAAACTTCATAACTTGTGCCACATGAGTGATAATTTAAGGTTCAATGGATATTTAAAAGTCTTTTTAGTATTCTGTTGGTTATAATGGTGACTTTATATTAACCCAATACTTCCTTTTCCATTTATTTTCCTTTAGTTTAAGAAAATTTCCCCTAGAGTACTCTATTGATGAGAATCTACCAATTGAAATCCTGAATAGATCTTCTTTGTGCAATAGTTTGTTTCATTCCAATATCACCCAAACATGGGCTAGATTCAATATGGGAGCCAAATTTTACCCATTAACTTTATTTCTTTGCATAGCTATAAAGTTGCCTTTATGAGTTAGAAACTTGCCGAGGAGAAGGCATTTTCCATTTTTTCATCAATGCTTTCTTATTGGTTGAATCTCTAGTAAATGCATTTCTAATTTTTGAAGATGTTAAAGTACATGGATCCACTCGGATGTCACTTAGCATCTCACATTTCACTTACATTTGTTTCAAAAAAACTCATCTTCATGGGCTAAAAACTCGCCAAAGAGAAGACGAAATGAAGTTTTTTGCCAAGGCTTCATACTTGAGTGCCATTGAATCTAGATTATTCTTTGGATATCGATCTTAGATTGAAACATCAATTTGCCTAAGAATCCATGTACTTTGAATATCTTTAAGCTAGATACATCTTCAATTAAGCTCCTCTGGAAAGTCACCTTTATGGGTTGAAAACCCATAATGGAGAAGGCAACATAAGATTTTCTATTGATGCCTAATTTATCAACCATTGATATAACATGAAATGGCTTCACCCAACCCCCAATTCTTAATAAAATCATAGTGATTGATTTCCATATTGCTAGTGGTGTAAAGACATGTGAATTTTAGAGAACTTTCAAGAGTATGGGAACAAAATAGTGAGTGTAATTCATCTATAATGAGTTGAAATTGATCTCTATCAGATTGGGTACTATACTTACTTGAAAAATCATAAGATTTAAAAAAAAAAAAAATTTCTTGAATTTGAAAATAGAGAGGGTGTTTTTGGAAAACCCGATAAAGATCACCTAACCTTAGGAACCTAGACTTAGACTCAAACATTCACAGGAACAAAATTGACTTAATCTAAAATCTACAAAACTCACTTTCACCAATAATTTAGAAAAAAAAAGTGGGGAAACAATCCATTATAAATTAAGTACTCAAGGTATTCTTCTTCAACCAAGAATCTTCAAGGATTAAAATTTTAGCATCTCCTTGCATCAATCTTCTTCCTTCAAGGTGGTAGTAGAGTTCGGCTCTAAGGAGAAGATCTATCATTCCTATCCATTTAAACTCTTTTACTATTCATCCATGGAATGTGATATACATTCCTACTCATGAGGTTTTAGCTTCTTTAATTCTTTATGGTTTCTTTAAGTCAAGGATATTACATTTACATACTTGATTATATATCAAATGCATTTATATCCTTGAAAGTAATTGTATGTCTTGGTTATTATTTTATCTTAATACATACATTCATTCCCTTACATTTCAATTCAAGGTTGATTCGTCAATATAGGGCTTTACCTAGGCATGCCATCACCAAAAAATAAACAAAAACCCTTCATTTTTAGTATGTAGGAACAAGATAGTAGGATTTCATAGATGGCTCTAGAAATTACTTCATGAGAGATTTTTAGAAAAGTTTGTTTGAGTTTTTTATAGTGCCCCTGGTACATTTCAACCTCATGGGAATTTTACTCTCTAGGTTGATCTAACCCATCCTACTATTATGGAAAGAAGATTTCTTTGTTTTGTTTTGTTCATCAGTTAATTTGGGAATCCCCTTTTGGATAATTAGAAATAGGCTCAGATCAATGTTTTTTTTTGTTGTACTAAAAATTTCAAGGTAAGTCATTTATATTTTGTTTTGTTTCATATATTTACCCAACATCTATATCTTAATTAGGCTAATTGTCTACACTTAGCATCTAGATCTATATTATTTAAGTAATTGGTTCAATTTCACATAAACATTATCCTACAAGGGCCAAATAGTGTATTTCTTTGTATTGCATTCTCCTTCATAATTCAAATTTGGAATGGACACCCTTTCTTCTTTGGGGCCTAGCTAATCTAATTTTGGGTATAAAGATGAATCATGTTAGGAGATTCCTTCTTTCCCTCTCATAGATATTTTAATGGTTTAGAATAACAAAAATTGGAGATCTACATCTTGTTAAATTGTCTCCCTTTTCCCCTAAACATATTTTTGAACTTGACGAGTCCCCCCCTTCTTTAAGGAGTTAGAATTTTTTATTTTATGTGTTTACCACCATTCTTTCTCCCTTATTTTTGATTTTTGGATATAGATATCCCTTATTTTCATTAGGTTTTGACCTTCTTTTCATCGACCTAATGTCTTCTCTTTTGGAAACTAGATCTAATTGTCTTGACTAGTTAGCTCTTATTTTCACATACGGAATTCTTTATGTAATTATGGTATATCATGTTTCTCATGGTTACTAATCTACTTGCATTTCTTTATTACGCTGATGGCGTGTATGCAATTTTCTATAACTTTAGTTTATTCATATCTTTACAAACTTTTCATGCATATGTTCTTTTATGGTTAACTAACACAATTTATGGCTAAGGCATAGTTGAAGACTATAATTAGACTTTTAAGTGGCTTTATTATTTATCTTTTAGATGGAATTAGAGATTTTTTTAGTGATCAAGAACTTCTAATCGTAATTGTAATCCTATCCCTCCTCTTCCTTATGATCAAAGTCCTTCTACATTTAAGCAACTTCAAGTTATAGTTCATGATCATGATATTTCTCAATTCTTAAATGAATCATCTCCTCTACCACCTCCTTATACCTCCTAACCTTATATTCATACCACTTGTACTATAATTCTTCCCTAAACTAAATTCTTGCATAATCATTTTGACACCACATTCTCTCCCTATACCCTTCATTCTATTGATATCATGGGTTTTAACATTATTACTTGATAAGGTTATAAGGGTTTGGGTCTTGATCTTAATGAACATGGTATTGAGAACCCCATCAAACCTCTTGTAGAACATCATAAGAGAGCTCTTGGTCATGTTTCTTCTTCTTATTATTCTTCTCCTCCTCCTCCTCCTCCTCCACCCCAACCTCCTTTACACCTTCCTCTTCCAATTCAGAATTTTTCCCCCACTAACCCTAGGGAAGCTTTAGCATTAATGATTTACCATCACCTTTTGCAAGCTCTCACCTTATAATATCAACCAACAATTATGAATGTTGTTTCTATATTTAATTGTCCGTTTTGATATAGTAATGAACATACTCTTCATGATCGTATAGAATTTATCATCTATATTTATAGTAACATAGAACATTTTAAATTTATTATACAAGATATTTAATCTCTTTTCCCCTAAAATGATTATAATTTCTAATCCCTATTATCGTCACTCCATGTTATTTTATGGTACAAGGACACCTAGTCAAAGCCCTCATTTTGGTTTCTAGTTGGATTGGATTTTTGGCATGTATTGACTCTAATAAAGTTAGGGGTGTGAGTGAGTGTGGACCTTTTCTAGGTCATCTCTTTGGTTGCAGTTGTTCCTAGGTGAGATTTCCTCCTTGGAGATTTTGGTATGTTTATGAGTGTAGCTTGTGTTAGAGGGCATAGGTCTAGAACCATGAAAGTATGAAAAAGGTATGGTTTGTGAGCCATCTTGTCCTCCTTGATGTTTTCATATCCTATTACATGGATTGGAGATCCTAACATGTCATTTGTAGAAAGAAAAGGAGAAGATGTAAAAAAGATGTCAATGGTGCAACAAATGTGCAAAAGTTGTTAAGAGAGAAAAAATGGCATATATCATAAAAATTGATGTCTTAGAGGCTAAATAATGCATAGAAATCATTAATTGATCAAATTAGATAATTTTGGAAGTTCCCAAGGGAAGAAATACAAAGTTTCTCAAAGATGCAAAAAGCTACCAAAGTTGTGCAATTTTTGGAAATGTTGCTTGACAACTTTTTGTCAGAAGACTTACATAATGCAAGAAAGAGGTTGATGGTTACTCCAAATTCCTACAACCTCTTTTGTGACTTATAAAACCATTAAATAAAAATATTCCAAGGGTTGGGTGTTGTAATTAGCAATTTTGTGTGATTGATTTCACAATTTCTTGTTTACTTCTAACCGTTTTTAGAGTTTTTGATTACCTCTAAGGAAGAATGGATTGAAGAATTTAATCTAGTGTTAGATCTTTGTTGTTCATTTCATTTAATTAATTTCCTATTTTTTTTACAACATTATATGTGTTCATTTGAATAGGTTTTAAAATTCATTTGTGGATACTATGTGTGCTGGTCCACATTTCACTCTCAAAGCAATAATGATCCCCCCCTTCCCCCCCATGAGCTTCTATAGTGAGTACTTCATGACTTTAGGGTACATGGGAGTAGATCCATCATGAAAATAATGTACATAATTTTTGGGGCCATATAAAGTGTGACAATTATTCTAAATGTGTTGCCCTAGGCAAGTTTTTGATACTTAGTTACGCAATCACAATAGAGAAAGGAAGAATTTGGGGTTTGAATGTGACGAAAAATTCAAAGAAAGTCTTTTAGAATGAGGAGGGGTGAGTAGTGTCACTATATTCCAAAGGAGAAGGCATTGTTAAATTTTTGATAATGGAATGATCAAACCCTAGTTAATCTTGCTGGTTATTTTAGGAAATCCTTAAATATAGGCTTAAAGTTGCTTTCTAGTGTACAAATAGTTTGGAAACCTAAGACCCTCAAAATCCAGCAGGGTTTCCAAAATTTTACTCAAATATAAAGTTTTTTTTATCACCCCATTTAGAGAAAAGTAAGGTTAAAGCCCAAAAAATAAAGTTGGAGGGCTAATCCCAGTAACCCTACTTGTGGCAATTTTGGTGTAGGAGTAAAGAACTTGATGATAGCTTGTGAAATTAGTGTCTAGAAGTCTAAAGGAAGTCTAACATAACTTTTAAGAACCCTCGTTCCACAATATTGAGAATAATGGCCAAGAAAGACAAAGGAAGGAAGCCAATAAGTTAGTTTTAAGAGACAATTGCATAAAGAAGGAACTAAAGCCATTGGTGTAAGTAGATAGGAAGTAGTTAGAGGATATGTTAGAGATCCTCTAGAGGTTAGGGAATCAAAAGAACCCTAATAGGGTAAGATAAATCCTAAGAAATTCCTAGAGGAAGTAAAAATGAAAGAAGAAAACTAACCTAGGATTACAATAGAGTGGTATCAAAGCAAGAAGATTGGGATTATGGATAGATGTTTCAGCCTGCAGAGTCAAATGGAGAATCAAATATGGTGGCCAATGTAGAATTAGCCAAAGAGGTGGGTGAGTAGAAGGAGAAGAATATAATCCTTGAAAGAAGTGAATAATAAATTTGAAGAAGTTGCTAAGGAAGCTAAGAAGAAATCCAAAGAAATTAAATAGAACAATAGGGGTAAAGAAAAGATAGAGGTGGAATATCTAATTCCTAAACCAAAACCTCCTATAAATGAAGATCCATTCCTAATATCCATTAAAGAATTAGGTGGAAAGTCCCTAGAAGGATTTTCTTTGTTTAGTGGGAAGATGGATTTCGATTTAGTAATGGAGTGGATTGAAGGAATAGAGAATCATTTTTAATGTGAAGGTGAGAGTGAAGCACAAAGAGTCAAAGTATCCAAGTCTAGGCTAAGGGGATCCTCCTTAACATGGTGGAAGTACCTTCAAGTAGAGAGGGAAAAATTGGTAAAGAATTTCATTGCAAACTAGAAAGCCATGGTAACAAAGGTGAAGAAACAATACTTACTAGAAGACTATGAGGTTTAATTACATAAGATGAGGCCAAGTTTGAAACAAAAGGACATGAATGTGGCAACTTACACTGAAGAGTTCCAAAAGTTTTTTTAAGGTCAAGAGTGCAAGAAGATGAACTTATTAAAGTGACTAGGTATTTAGGAAATTTGAAATGGAGCATACAAGAATATATCAATTCGTGGACTCCTACAATAGTCCATTTAAATGTTTCCAACTTTCTTTGGAAGTGGAAGAGAAGAATAAAAAGAAGGCACACTCAAACTTTAGGGCTAGAGTTAAATTTAGAGATGGAAGAGGCCATAGAAGCTATGGTGGAAGAGGATCACATTATAGGTCACAATGAGACAATAAGGTTACTGAATAACAAGAAGGAAGTTCAAGAAAAGGAGGTTTTAGTAAGGGTAGAAGCTCTAACACTAGTTGGAGAGGAAGGAAAAACAACCAAGGAAGAGGATCCTACTTTGTCACCATTAAGTGTTATCATTTAAATTAGCTAGGAAACCCTATATATAGGTGACCAGAGAATGGATCAACTTCCAAAGCAAGAACAAAAGGGGTCAACTATGTACAAGAGGAATCTAATTGTAACAACAAACACTCTAAGGTGTCTATAGAATCAGAGGAATGGGACAATATGATAATAAAGAGAACATTGATCAAGTAGCCAATAAAAGAAGAACCAAGTTAGAGAAGATAACTCTTTAGGATCATAAACAAGATTAGAGGAAAGTTGTGTAGAGTCATCACTAACTCAGGCTCAATTGGCAACATAATCAATGAGGAGGTAGTTAGCAAGTTGAAGGTAGAGAGAATCTCTCCTACCAATCCATATAAGGTCACATAGCTTAATAAAGGACGACACATTCTTGTTCGAGAGAAAGCATGGGTATAGTTTACCATAGGGAGATACAAAGACATATTGTTATGTGATATTCTACCCATGGATGCATGCCACCTTTTACTTGGAAGACCATGGCAATTTGATAATCAAGCCATGCGTGATGGAACTAAAATTTATTACTCATTCAAGAAGAAATTGTATGACTCTCAATTTCAAATCCTTTGTAGAAGAAGGAGAGTTGAAGACCTCAAATCCAAATGTTCTCATGGTTGGTGAGAAGGAGTTCTTGAAAACCCTAGAGGAAGGAGATGGATTTGGGTTTGCATTACTTTTGAAACCCGAGGATGAAACTATTGTCATGAAAGTAGAGATACCAAGAGAAATACTAGAATTACTTGAAGAGTACAAAGCCATTGTTAGTGATGGACAACCTTTACTCTACCTCCTAAGAGAATTGTTAGCCACCAGATAGACTTTATCATAGGAGCTACCTTGCCTAACAAAGCTTCCTATAAGATGGCCCCTCAAAAAAATGAGAAAATTGCAAAACAAATCAAAGAGCTCCTAGACCAAGGCCTAATTAGGAAAAACATTAGCCCATGTGCAGTCCCTACTATTTTTGCACCCAAGAAATGATGAACTTGGAGACTTTGTATTGATTCTAAAGCCATTAATAGAATCACCATTAGGTATAGTTTAACAATACCTAGAATTGAAGACCTAATGGACTATCTAGGAGGGGAAAAGTATTTCACTATGATAGACTTGAGAAGTGATTACCATCAAATCAGAACAAATGAAGGGGATGAATCCAAAACAACCTTCAAAACTACAAAAGGTTTGTATGAATGACTTGTGATGTTATTTGGCTTCTCCAATGCTCCATCTACCTTCATGAGGCTCATAAATGAGGTATTGGCAAGTTACATTTGTAAGTTTGTTGTTTTCAATTGAGATAACATCTTAATCTTTAGAAAACTAAGGAAGAACATATCAAGAATTTGCAAGTTTTTTTTAAGAGGTTGCATGAGGAAAATCTATTCATCAATTTGGAGAAGTGTGACTTCATGAAATAGGAGCTATTTTACCTTGGCTTTGTCTTGTCTCAAGGTAACCTCAAAATGGATCAAGACAAGGTATATGCAATTCTAAGGAAGTCTACTCCCAACACTACATCATATGTGAAAAGCTTCCATTTTTTGGCACTATATTATAGTAAATTTGTCTAAAATTTTAGTGGCATATGTACTCCTATTTGGATATGATGAAGGGATGCATGAAGGAAAAGTATCATTGGATCCCATATGTTGATCATGGGTTTGAAACCTTGAAGAAGAAGATAGAAGAATTGCCAACCCTAGTACTTCATAGCTTTGAAATTTTTTTCCAATTGGAATGTGATGCAAGAAAAGTAGCTATTGGGGTTGTCTTAAGTCAAGAAGGAACACGAATGGCCTTTCATAGTGAGAAACTCAATGATTCCAAGAGGAAGTACTCCTCTTATGACCTAGACTTCTATGCCCTAGTCCAATCTCTAAGGAAGTGAAGGTACTATTTCCTTCCAAAGGAATTTTTTGTTTATTCAAATAATCAGACTCTTAGCTTCATTAATTCTTAGGACAAACTCAGAAATAAGAATATGAAGTGAGTAAAGTGCCTACAAGCTTACACATTTACCATCAAACATAAGAAGGGGGTGCAGAATAAGGTAGTTGATGCATTGAGTAGAATAATACTCATATTCAACTACAAAGCATCTGTATCAAGAAAGCTTGAAAGACCTATATGTTGATGATGAAGATTTTTCTCAAATCTACAAGGTATGCAAGGAGTTCAAAAATAACTTTCATTGTGAGTTTTCTGATTATACATTGCATAATGATATATTATTTAAAGGAGGTCAAATTTTTCTCCTAGAGGGTAAATGAGGGAAAATTGATCCAAGAGAAACATAATGGGGCACTTAGTGGTAATTTTGGAGTCAATAAGACTCAACAATTAGTTAGGTTCTATTTTTTGCCTAGGATGACTAGAGATATTAGACAATATGTTGAGGTTTGAATAGTGTGCCAAAAATCCAAGGGAGAATCTTCAAATTTTAGTATTCACCAACCACATTCAATCCCTAGTAGGCCATGGGAATGTATAAGTATGGATTTTTTAGTTGTTCTACCAAAGACAAGGCAGGTGTATGACATAATTTATGTGATTGTGGACAGGTCTAGTAAGATGGCACACTTTGTACCTTGCAAAACCATACATGATGCTTATTATATTTCTCATTTGTTATTAAAAGAGGTGGTTAACATCCATAGTCTACCTATGAGAATTATTTTAGTTAGGGACATCAAGTTTATGAGCCATTTTTGGAAAACACTGTGGAGGAGGCTTGGGACTAACTTGTCTTTTGGATTTCCCTATCATCCACATACCAATGCCCAAATAGAGGTGACTAATAGGAGTCCTAGAAACCTATAAAGGTGTCTCATAGAAGAGCATGTGTAGACTTGGGATCAACTCATTGGGCAACTAGAATATTCCTACAATGATACAATCAATAGATCCACAGGTAAAAGTCCATTCGAAATAGTTTATGATTTTTATCCTAGAGGAATTTTTGAATTGCTCAAGAATTAAAGGATGGAGTACAAAGTAGTGGCTATGCTAATAATTTTCCCAATCCATGAAAGTGTAAGAGGGAAACTTGATAAAAATATTGACAAATTGAAACACAAGGTGGATGCCTCAAAGAGGGAATTAAAGTTTTAGATAGGAATCTTGTGATGGTTCATTTGGAAAAACAAATGTTTCCAATGGGTATACCACAAAAGCTCCAAATGAGAAGGTTAGGTCCTTGTAAAATATGGGAACAATGCCTATAAGGTTGAGCTACCTACAAACCTAGGTTTGGTACTTGTCATCAAAATTGTAGATTTTATTACCTAAAACTAACTTGTTCAAGGTGTGAATCAAAGTCTCTAAGAGGTCACACAAGATGTAGCAAACCTCCACCTAAGCGATCCTACACTTCTGTAAGTAGATAGGATACTGGATTTAAGATTCTACAAGTAGAGTATGAAGAAGGACTAATTAGAACATCTTGTCAAATGGCTTGGAAAGGATGATGTTGATGCTACTTGGATTAAAGAGATAGACTTGAAAATATTGGGCATTGATCCTAGTACTAAATCTAGGGGTGGATTAACTTCTTTTATTTGGGGAGTATAGTGCAAGGGAACCTAGTCCAACCCCTCATTTTGGTTTCTACCTAGATTAAATTTTTGACATGTACTAATCCTAGCCAAGTCATGGGTGTGAGTGAGATTGGATATTTTCAAGGTCATCTCTTTGTTTGTAGTTGTTCCTAAGTGAAGTTTCCTCCTAGGAGATTTTGGTATGTTTGTGAGTGTAGCTTGTGTTAGAGGGCATAGGTCTAGAACCATGAAAGTACAAGGAAGGTATGGTATGTGAACCATATTCTCCTCCTTGATGTTTTTATATCATATTGCATGGATTGGATATCCTAACATGTCATTTGGTGCAAGAAAGCAAGAAGATGTCAAAAAGATGCCAATGGTGCAACAAATGTTCAAAAGTTGGTAAGAGGAAAAAAATGGCGTAAATCATGAAAATTGATGTCTTAGAGGCTAAATAATTCCTAGAAATCAATAATGGATCAAATTAGATAGGTTTTTAAGTTACAAATCAAAGAAATTCAAAGTTGATTAAAGATGCAACAAGTTGTAAAAGTTGTACAATTTCTGGAAAAGTTGCTTGACAAGTTTTTGGTAGAAAAGTTGCAAAACAAAAGAAAGAGGTTGATGGTTACTCCAAATTTTTGAAACCTTTTTGGGGAATTATAAAACCATTAGATAAAAACATCCTTAGGGTTAGATTTTGTAGTTAGCAATTTTGTGCAATTGGTTGATGATTTCTAGTTCAGTTCTAACAATTTGTAGAGTTTTTTATTTACTATACCAAAGAATGGATTGAGTATTTCAATCTAGTGTTGGATCTTTATTTTTCAGATCATTGTAGTACTTTTCTATTCAGGGTAAAAGTTTTTAGGTGTTCATTTGAATAGGTTTTAAAATTCATTTGTATTGGATACCCTATATGTAGGTCTAGTTTTGGCTCTCTAAGCAATAATGGCTCCCCACATGAGTTCTCACCATGAGTTCTTCACAGATTTAGGGGAAATTGGAGTAGATCCAATTTAAATAATGTACATAATTTTTGGAGCCATTGAAAGTGCAGTGAGCATCTTTAATATGATTCCTTGGGCAAGTTGTATATACTTGGTTAGACGATCACTACAGGAAAAGGAAGAATTTGGGGTTTAAATGTGAGGAATACTTCAAACCAGGTGGTGGAAAATGAAGAGGGGTTAGTAATGTGACTACATTTCAAAGGAGAATATTTCATGACAAGGTTTGATAAGGGAATTATTAGATCCTAGTTAGTCTTGTTGTCCATACTAGGAAACCCTTAAATATAGGCTTAAAAGTTTCTTTCTAGTGTACAGATAGTTTGGCAAACTAAGACCCTGAAAATCCATTAGGGTTTCCAAAAGTGTACTCAAATATAAAGTTTTTTTTAACCTCATTCAAATAAATAAAGGTTAAATCCCAAAAAATCAAGGTGGAGGGCTAGTGCTAGTAGCCATATTTGTGGCAGTTTTGAAGTAGGAGTAAAGAACTTGATGATTTCTTGTGAAATTAATGTCCATAAGTCTAAGGGAAGTTTGAAATAACTTGTAAGAGCCCCCACTCCAAAAGTTTAAAAAGAATGGACAATAAATACAAAGGAAGGAAGCCAATAAGTGAGCTTGTAGAGATAATTGGAGAAATAAGGAACTAAAACCATTGGTGTAACTAGGTAGTAAGTAGTTAAAGGATAGGGTAGAGATCCTCTACAGGTTAGGACATCAAAGGCATCCTAATAGGCTAAGAGAAAGCCTAAGAAATTCTTTGAGGAAGTAAGATCTAAAGAAGAAAACTAACCTAGCATTACATAATTTTGCATAATATGTTTAGGATTGGTACAATAGGCCTTTCTCCTTTCACCTTCACAAGGGGGAAAGATCATCCTCTCTTGAGATCTATTTTCGTTATTTGATACTTAGATATCCTTCCCTAAAAATAACATATTTGGTATTGACATAGCCTCTTATGTTATACCTCTTCCTTTTAATCCTTTTTAGGTGCATATTCTCTTGATATGTATACGTTGATTAGTTGTGCTATGTGAAAATTTATCTTTGTGTTATGCATATTATAAGGATTTCACTTAGATGGATATTATTATCTTCTTTATATTCTTGTTATCTCTTATTATAAGTATAACATGTTTCTCTTTTATCTTTTCACTTATTTCTCTATAGATTTTATTATTTTATTGAGAATTTCAATCTTTGGTTATGAAAATATTTTGTTACATGTAGGATTGTGCATCTTTTACCTAGAAAATGTCCTTTTTATATCTTGGATTCTAATTTTTTGTTGCCCCACTTTTTATTTTCTAATCATTTGGTATAAGTGAGTTTTGTGTTGTAGGAAAAGAGAGTCTAGTCCTCAATTGTGTTTGAGTCTAGGTCTAAGTCCCTAAGGCTAGGTTATCTATACAAATTTTCTTATTTCAACTTCTCTTTCATTAGAGTTAGGTGGGTGTGTGTTTTACCTTGTGACTGGTTAGGTAAGTTAGTACCTAGTCTGATAGAGAACAAATTTTCTCATTTGATGATTAATCATGTTCCATAGTAACTCATAGAATACCACTCCTTGATAAGTAGGCATTGGTGGAAATTTGAAAATCATATTCTCCTCGGTGAGTTTCTAACCCATGAAGGCAATTTCCCATAATATCCACTTGAAGACACATATGGATTTAAAACATGCAAGAGGTGAAGAATTATATAGTAAAATTGATGTTTGAATCTAAAATAAGACTTCCAAGAATTTTTTAGATTCACTGTTACTCAAATATTTACCCCCTAAAGGAAAACCTAAAATTGTCTTCTCCTCGACAAGTTTCCAACCCATGAAGATAATTTTTCACAAAATAGGTTTAGGTGAAAAAAACAATGTTTAATGATTCTCAAACAGGTCCTCACACCTTACCTAAGCATTCCTAGCTTCCAGAAAAGAAATTATCAAAGATTCTACCTAGAAAGAAGCATTGGAGGATAAATGGAAACCATCTTCTCCTCGGTGGGTTTCTAACCCATGATGACAATTTTCTAATTTTTTAGGAAAAATAAAGTTAGCGATTAAGTCTGACCCATGTGATGGATTTAGAGTATGTTAGAATGATATTGAAATGGATTGAATCATTAAAGAAGAAGAAATATAGCAAGAATCTCATTTAGTAGATTTTCCTCTATGATGTACCACAATGGTAACTTTCTAAAACATAAAAGAGAATGGAAAAGTAAGTAGTGGCCATATAGAAAGTTACCATTGAGCTCAAAAAAATAGTGAAAAGACTCCCAAAGGTCCATTGGACTCTTGCATTTTCTATCCAATTGGTAGTTCCTTAAATATCATATGTATGGCATGAATACTGAAGAATAATGGATGATTTGAGGCTCTCATATAAAGATGCATGAACAGTTGAATAAGTTATTGCTTTTTATTTAATTTTTCATTCCATCAATAAGCATAGCTTTTGAAAAACCTATGACTATTGTATTTTTTGTCTCATTCACTTTCTCGATTGAAAATCTTGTTCACAAACTCATGACAACCAAGTTCATAGGTTTTGATGGGTTAACTAGCATCAAATCCCAGTTGTAGAATTTCATAGATACTTCCCTTCATTTCTTTGAGATGGAAGACCTCTAGAAAAGTGTGATATCTGAATGAATCCATCCCATTATAAAGAAGCTTTAGGGATGTCAATTAGTTGAAGCCTCTAGTTTCTCGATTGTAGTCCAAGCTCTTGAGTTGATTTACGAATTCATTCATTGCTACAACCCAAAAATCAGGAAAAT
Organism: Cupressus sempervirens; assembly: GCA_028749045.1. Classification (NCBI taxonomy): domain Eukaryota; kingdom Viridiplantae; phylum Streptophyta; class Pinopsida; order Cupressales; family Cupressaceae; genus Cupressus; species Cupressus sempervirens. The sequence continues at coordinate 47,747,978 of CM053789.1, read as the reverse complement.
TGTACTACCTAATGATACGATGCTAATCTTAATTGATAGGAAAATAGTGGTGAACTACCTTTGTCTGCCAGAGTGGGAGGAGTTCTATGACTTAAGCTATAGTGGAGCCATCTTAGAATTCTTAGCAAAGAAGATGATCTAGAGGAAAGAAATCATGAGGACATAGTTCCCAAAACCACATAGTGATAAGATTAAAGTTCCCAAAACCTTGTTTAGGACTAACCTTAAGCTAGAAATCATTGATATTTTGGTTCTCCTACATAGGTTGAAAGGTGAGGTAAAGCCTTAAATTTCATCAAGCAATATTTCCTTTTAGTTCAAGTAATTTTCTGAAATATCCAATACATTGATTTGGCGCAAGAGGTAAGTGAAATTATGTCCAATACTCTCTAGCTAGCCAAGTTCTATAATACATTCTACATTTCTTCCTTCTTGATTTACATGTTGGCCTCATTGCAATTATGGCCTGGCCTCCCAAGATTAGAGAATTTCCCTCATGATGTTAACTCTTATGAGTTTTATCGATGTCTGCAATTATAGAATAGTTATGTGGATTATGTTCATGTGAATGATGCATTTACTATGAGGATTTGTAAGGAACTATAGGGATGCGCTAGAAGGAGATTCAAACTAGAAGCCATGGCCACTATTAGTTAGTTTGGATGTTACATCATTTAGTTGTAATCAATTTCTTATTTGTGTCTTGCAACATTTGATGGATTTCCCTTGAAGCTACTAAGGTATCCAAGTGACATGATCATGTTGATAAATATTATATAGAAATCCATACAAGTGAACATACTGAGCGGAAGCCTAAAAAAGAAAGGATATGAATTCCCCATGAAAGTTGGATCCTTTAGCTGCGACACCCAATCTAAAGCCAAAAATACGATGAATATATTTGAGAATAAATATAAGTTGAGCATGTGTGCAACCCTAAGGCCTATGTTCAACCTTAATGGGTATGCCAAAGATGTCTTATAGAATGGGAGCATGATAAAGCACATCACTACCATTGAGGATTATTGGGCCGATTGCAAGGATGAGTTTGAGAATTGTGATCGAGCCTTTGCAAGGTTAATAGTCAACCAAGTGAAGATGTTTAAGGTGAATATTAATGTAAAAAGAGTTCAAGATGATGGTAAAAATATGTATACCAATACTTACTTGACCAAGATGAGGAACACTCCCATAAGTTCAAAGCCTTCCAAAGATGCTATGGAAGATCTAGATATGATGATGGCTAGAATCTACAAGAGAACTGGAAAATGGGTCGAGTGGACCATAATGCGGCAAAGCAAGAGAAAAGACATGTCCTCCCAATCCTCCCCAAATGTGGTAGCACATTCATCTTCTCAAAGTGGTGCTTCAGGAACAATCCTACCTCTCACTCAAGGACCTACTCAACCAACTAGATGAGGTGATCAACCTCCTAACAAGAACATACCACTTGATAAAAATTGTAAGGTTCATTACTAATGATTAGAATGGAAACATATTTTGAGAAGAAGAAGCTAGAAGAATTGAAGGATAGCACAGTCATAGTAGCTCTCTCAACCCACAATAGTCTAGTTCCATCCAAAAGCACTGCATTACTCCTACCAAGTAGCCCCCAAATACAAATGGTTGATCTTTGAGATGGAGGGAGTAGTGAGAGTGAATCTACAAAGTTTGATGAAGTGACAAAGAAAATAAGAATAGAGAAGGGGCCCAAAGCTTCAAAACTTATTTCCCAGGCTCCAAAGAATCCTTTTTCTTCAACTTAAAAGACATTAAAGTTGGGTAAGAAGAAATTTTTTAGTGTGGGTACATTGAGGACTGCATCTAAGGTAATTGAAATTGAATCATGGCTAGGGAATACTATAGATAGGAGGAAGAGGATATAAGAGGGAGCCCCAAATAAACAAACTCTATCTCTAGTTGTTTATTCTGGGTTGGCATTGGGTAAGGTTAAGAAGTAGAAGACCTTATCCATACTTGGGCAAGCCCCAAATACCAGGCACCTAACCATGGAGATAGCTAAGCCAAATAAAGAAGGTTGAATTAAAGACCTGACCATAGATGACTTCACATTATAGTCCCTAGATCTTAGAGAAGCTAGGCATGGCACCAAAGTTGGCCTATGGAAATAAAAAAATGAAGTAATAGAAGCCCAACTAGAAAGTCTCAAACTCGCCAGAGTCAAGATGACGGCAAAGATCCGTGAACTTAACTATTTAATTAGGCAACTAGTTGCCCGAATAGCAAGCATTTTGGGAATACCACCTACCAGTGACCCTATGACCACTATTATTTAGGCTATCATCACTTGGTTATCAAAAGACAAACACTTTAGGAAAATTGGTTGAGATTGGAGCAAAAAACTCAAGTCAGAAGGACTTGTAGTCATAGAGCAACTTTGAAATGCAATACTGAGGCTTGAAATGGAAAAAATATAATATCTTAGCTAACCAGGCTACCCTATCATCAGAAAAGGAAAAGAGCAAGGATTGTATCTCCTTATTAAAAATGGTCATCCAAATGAAGGCTAAGGAAATAGTTGTGGAAACGATTCCACCTAAGGGAGATAAGCCCTTATTTGAATGGCTATAGAGTATGCAATTCAAGGTTGAAATGATATTAGTGGCAGAAGAAGGATTAAAGGAAACAAAGAGAAAAGTTAAAGTAGAACAAGATAGAAATTACAAATTGTGAAAGGGCCTATGCACTGAATCCCAAACTAGTGGACAAGGAAAGGCAATAATCAATGTTGTTGTCATGTAGAAGAGTTTCTCTAGTTATGTAGATAATCTAACAAAGAAACCTTCTGATCATCATAACAAAGTGTTGGATCTCTATTAGCTTAGTAGGTGCATACACGTGGCGATGGAGGAAGTACAAGAAAGGTTGAATGCTATCAAAAACCTAGCCCAAGAACACTCCAAGTGGCTCCTAAGATATACCAATGTTCATGTTCACTAACACAAAGACCTTATCCCAATCATTATCATCGCCAAGGCTTATAGGGAGAAGTCAAAAAAGGGGAAGAAGGAGATGTGACATATCTCCGACCCTTTCATATTTTGATGAGCAATTGTAACTAATCTCTGACTCCTTTCCATTTGTCACTTTTGAGGAGACGAAACTATTTAATTCCTTTTTGTAATGATCATCTTAGAATTCTATATGTACCTAATTGAAAGATGAAATGTCAGCTAATTATTGGTGTGAAATACTTCATGTTGCAAAGACAAGATGAATGTTTTTTTATGTCAATTATTTACTATTCCATTTTTTTGTGATAGTTAAGATATCTCTTTGAGTTGAATTGAGTTAAGGAATAAACAAAGTTTTGTTCCCCTATTAATACAACAAGATGAAGATAATAGTAGTGTTATTGAAAGTTAAAATAGATTTTGTTTTGTGTTATTTTTTAGGTTAGTCTCTCTTCTATTAGAGTTAGGAGCTTTTAGTTACACAACTAATTCATAGATAGAATCCATTAACATATCATCAAATTTTGCGGGTTCATAAGCTATGTGAGTTCATAGATTTGGTTAGTTTTAAGACCCAAATCTTGGCCTAAGTTAGGTCATATTTAGGCCTAACTTGGTTTACCTCTCCTATTCTTCGATCAAGAAAAAACCCCATTTAGATTTACGAACAAACAAAATCATTGCAAATCACAAAATCAAGGGATCTATACTTGCAAATTTAGAGGGAAGTCAATCACTTAGTTATTATTTACCAATTGTTGTAACCAAGTATTGTCCACAAATATGGTGCATTCGAAGATTTGAATAAAAGAATAATCTATTTACCAACATGTTTTTCATTTAATAATCATATATACTTTACAATATTTCTGATATCTATCTTGGAACATTATCATGTTAAGAGGTGGTTATCCTATTATGTTTCTTGTTCTATCTTTTTGTGGTATAACATTATTTTATAATATTATTTATTGGACATTGGATGTTGTGTACATAGATATAGGTTGTTACCTACATATTGATATATCATGAGATCTTGCTGCATAATTGTACCATAAACTTTTTTCCTTGTCTCATTCTTAGGGAGAAAGACCTTTTTGTACATTCTCTCTTTGTCTAAGGACGAGCTTTCCTTAGTAGAGTGGCATTTGTTTATTATGCAGCATTATCTTCATACAACAAATGGTATCCTAATCACAACTCTCTCTTATGTACAATGGTGCTTGTCCTCAATCATCAACCTTTCATTATTTGCAAACTTACATTAAAAACTATCATTTAACCTTATTATATGCTTTTAAGTTTTTCATCCTTCATCCAAGGATCCATATTCCACCTATAGATAGGGAAACTACTACATAAAAAAGTAATTAAAGACATTTTTTAAAGATAGTTAAATTATTACTTAACTCATTTTAAATTTACAACTAATTAGAAGTAAAATCAAAAGAAAAATAAGTTTTCTTGCTTTGTCCCAATCCATTGAAGAATGAAAAGATTGTACCAAACATTGATGATGAGTTAGAAAATATGATGAAGTGCAATGAAGGTAGAGGCAACACAAATGTTGCTTCATAATAGGGACCAATTTGTAAATTGATTATTATGAGAAAATGGTCATTCTGGGCATTTCAATTTAGGACAAATCATGGAAGTTATTTCCAAAATTTTCAACTACTAATGGATTTAAGGAATTTCACCTTACAAATTCTCTTATGTAAATATAGAAAATAATGCACCAAAGAGATTGATAGAAATATAAATATCCTTACTATTTCTAAAACTATCTGTGGGCATGGTATAAAAGTAAAAATATTCATAGAAAGTGTAAGTCATGTGGGGTCATCAAAATAAGTGTAATGAGTTTTTTTCTTGTCTAATCTTAAATAGGAATTACAAGTTGCACACTACCACTCTACACAATATGGTGTTGGGTTCCCTCAAGAGGAATGCATAGATGGCCTTGGAGAGAGGTATTTTGGACAATATTTTCTAGGGCCTATATGGGACTTTGGAAGTAGTTCTTCAGGAGGAAAAGAAGCTAGCACTAGGGGTTGGAAGAGGGAGGCCTATTGTGGTGTTTACTAGGGTTGTAGAGGTGCTTGATGCTCATGTTGATCCCTGTTGCTTCCAAGTTTCAATGCTCTTTTTGCTTACCATGTTTATGTACCTTCTACCTTTTTATGAAAATATTTTTTTAATATTTGGGTCATTGTATTGATTAGTTTGTAGTAGAGAATATGTCTGTTATAAATACGAATTAGGCCAAGGTCAATTTTTTTAGAGTATAAAATACTAAGAGTTCTAAGAGGATAAACACCATTTTTTGGAAGTTCAAGAGTATGTGCTATTGGATTCTTAGGTCTCTTCCATTTTTCCTTGTGTGCATTTGAGCCACTCCTTTAATCTTATATTATATTTTCTTCCAATTTTTTATTTTTAGTTTACCCTAGAGGAAGACCTCATATGGAGCTAGAACTTCAGTAATGTCATAGGCATTTTTCTTTCTATGAATATATTGATTTCCCTAATCCAACCCTTTAATGAGGACTTGATTTCAGGAGCTTTGGTCCCCCCACCCTAGAAAGTCAGTTATAAACATAAAAATAGTAAATACAAACAGCACTATGTTTAGATTTTTTGTATTTCTAATCAATATGTTGCTATTGAGAATTTTGTGTATTACTGATCAATATGTTTCTATTGACAGTTTTTTGTATTACTAATCAATAATTAAGAATATTGTTGTTCATCAATCTTGAAGGTTCAAAATATTAATATCATGTCTTTCTCCTCTTCAATATGTTCTTAGGTTTGATTTTTCTTTCTTGAAGTTTAGCTATTGAGGTTGAAGGCTCAAACCTTGATAAAGGGTAGAGGACCTAGATCACCGAAGAGATAGTTCATCTTAGTGATACTCAACCCAAAAATTTCTTTGGTTTTTTGTTTTGGCCAACATTGCTTGTTTATATTATTTTCCAACATATGATACAAAAACTATATATCTAGAAACAAGTGTCAAATCCTTATCATACCCTTAGATTATTTACTAATCATACACAAATTTTTATTTTAGATTTGGTACTTTCAATACTGGATGTGTAATAGTAGGCAAGCTACTATCTATCTTTAGTTTCCACCATTTTATAACTTTTTTCTTAAAATTTTATTTTTGTTGGGTTATAGTTGCCACCTACTGCATTTGATAGGAAAATAGTCTGCTAGAATTCTAGGTATTTTATGTGAATTAGTATTTATATTGTGATTTTTGTTCAAAACAAACATTTTTCTATGACTTTGTTATTTGACATCTTTTTTTGGCTTGGATGTTCTTTATTAAAAAAAAAATTCTCCCTTGTTTGTAGTGCTTTATAGCTTTACAATTTTTAAGTTAAATTCCATTGTTCTCCAATTATGTGTTAAAGCCTTGCTTCATTTGCAACTATGTGTTAAATCTTTTCTTGAGAAGTTTTCGTGGGTTTCCTCTAATAAGTCATATCAAAAAACATTTTTTATAGATCAGGACATTAGCATTCAAATAACTTCTATAGCTATATTTATCATTGTATATCCTAAATGCCATCAAACCAGACATCACAATCTTCACATATGGTGCTCCTTGAAAAATATATGGAATGAGCTAGAAAACCTACAAGGACAAGAAGTTCAGTCTTGAAATTGGTGCTTTCCTTGATGATTATAACAATGGAGTAGAAATTGTGCAACTTCACAAGGAAATGGGTGAAATAAAGTGTGATCCCAAACTTGTATTTGATCACCTTTATCCTACAACCAAGTTAATATTTATTCTTGATAAGAAATGTTAGAAAAAAGAGATTCTAGCTGTTGGAAATGATTGAATAGATCATGAATGCAAAGTAATGGAACTAGTAAAGAATGTTTTCAATCATTGTTTTATCTTTGATGTCAAACTTGCTACTTGCAGGAATGAAAATTGCTTTAAGTGATCCAAATACTATCAATTGGTTGATTGACAAGGAGGAGGTAATCAATAAGATGTAACTAGAGCACCTAGAGAAAGGATCTGCTAAGGTGAAGTTATGATGTTATAATGAAGTACAAGGATCTGCTAAGCCACTGATGAAATAGTGTATTGATGACATACTCTAAGACATAGAGAATGGACACACTAAAACACATCAAAGATGTAAGGATTAGCTAAGTCATTTGTAAAGCCTAACTAAGTTCATTAGAGAGAGTTGAGCAAGCTAGTTAGTGCTGAATAGATTCTCAGTTGAAGCCAAGCAAGTTTAACTTCAGTGTGTGCCAAGTGATCTTTAGGTGTTGAGAAACCTTCAAGTGCCGAGTGATCTTCAAGCGACGAGTAATCTTTAGGTGCCAAGTAGTCTTTAGGTGTCGAGTGAAGATCAGGTGCCGAGCATAATACAAGTGCCGAGTAACATAGAAGAAGTTGAGCATCAGTAAATCAATAATGTCGAGTTGCTGCATTATTTTGAAAGTCGAAGATTCTCTAGATCTAACCTGACATGGTAGTTATCTAGAATTTTGTGAATCAGATAGACGATAAGAATGATGAGCTGGTGGCATAGAACACTATGTAAAACATTTTTGGTGAATATAATTGGATTCTAGATGAAGTTTCTAGATAAGAGCAAGATATGGGACAAATACATTGTATCCTACTTAATCTATTGAAACCCTAAAGTTGGAGAGGGAGAATTGAGTGGGAAAGGTATTCCAGATTTCTATTTAAGGAGTCATAAGGTCACCAAGAACACAAGATGGTCAAGCATGAAAGTATGAAGTGCTAAAGAAGGTACTAAGGAGAAAGAGAGGATAGATACCCTATTTTGATAGATGACCATAGATATTATTGAATTGGTATGATGAGTAAGAAGACTCAAGGAGACAAAGCTTGAGAAGAAGACAAGCTGTCAGAGCCATAGTGATTAGAGCCAAGCAAAGGATTGAACTAAAGTGTGATTTGTAATTTTCAAGATATGTTGTAAGTTGTATCAGATCAAAAGCCATTATTTTTACTCTCTAGCAATTGTAGTAGTTAGTATAAATCTTATGGACTTAGGTTGGTTTAATAGCCATGTTGTAAATCCTTTAACAGGGTGACATTCCAAGTGAATGTTCCAAAGTCCTTTGACCAGGTCCATTCTTAACAGTATGGTTAAATCCTCTAACAAGGTCACATTTAACAGAGTGTTGTAAGCCTTTAAGAGGGTAGGCCTTTAACATGACATCACTTTAGAAGAGTGAGAATTGAGTAGCATGTTATTGGTGGTTTTTCCCAAATTGGATTTCCATGTAAATCACTATGTCATGTGTTGATCTTGCATGCTGATTTGCTGTAACTTGCTAAGATGGCTGATTTAAGTTTGGATGGATGAATAGTTTAATGGGCTCACTATAATTGGTGAAAAAGTATTATTAGGGAATTTAGACCTTGGATAACTGATTCACCGCCTCCCCCCCCCCCACTCTTAGTTATTTTAAAGAATTCTAACAATTGGTATCAAAGCCTTGCTGCTAATTTAGTTTAAAGGGACTAGAAGCAAAAAAGATCAAAATGCCTAAGAGAGAAGTTCCCAAGCTCAACAAAGACAACTTTGTTGCATGGCAAAGTTTGATGAAGCTAGTTTGATGAAGCTACATCTTGGATCCATAGGAGATTATGCCCAAAACTCAATTGTTACTAAACATGATGATCCAAATGGTACTCTTACTACAGAAGATTTGAAAAACAAACAGGAACACAATTAGACAATGCTGGAGATTGCCTCTGCACTGAACTATGCTAAATTTGATGATATCAAAGGATGTGACACTACATTCAAGATGTGGAAAGCCCTATCAAACATTTATGGAGGAGATCTAAATGTCCAAAGAGAAAAAAGAGAAAGCCTGAGAGGAAAGTAAGAATGTTGTTCAGTATGCCTCTAGAATAAAGGAAATGGTAAGTGCAATAAGATGTTTAAGTGGTCAATTAGATGATGATATTGTTAATAGTAAGTTCTTAAGAACCTTGCTCCCTATCTATGCTATTAGAGTATTAGCTATACAATAGCTAAGATGTGTACTAGGAAATAATCTAAGTTTTGAAGGTATTGTGGGTAGACTTCTACATTTGAGTTATCTAACTTTGACAACTACAGACTTGAGAATGTTGAATCTGCTTTCAAAGCCAAGCTATCACTGAAAGATACTGAACAGGTGAAATCAAAGAAGGGAAGAAAGGTGAAATATGTATCTAGTGATAGTAGCATTGATGAGGAAGACATGGAACAATTGGAAGCATTACTAGCTAAAAGATTTCACAAAGGCAAAGGGAAATTCAAAGTTAAGCTACCTATAATTTGTTTCAATTGCAATGAAGTAGGACATATTGCTGCAAGGTGTACAAAAAAAAAGGAATGCAAGGAAACAAGTACACAAATAAAAGAGAAGATGATAAGAGAGATTACAAAGACAAAGGCAAGAAGTGCTATATTGCTAAAGAGGATTCTGATGATAATGATGATGAAGTTGTTTGTGTGGCCATGAAGGACCAGTCTCATGAAGAAGAGCCTACAACACTGGTAACATGTATGAACAAGAATGACAGATGGATCATAGACAGTGGATGCACACATCACATGACATGAGACAAAAGTAAGATTGTTGACTTTACTCAGTATGATGGAAATAGTGTTAGATTTGGTAATGATGCTCGATGTCAAAACAAAGGAAAAGGCTCCATTAAGCTTATAGAGTAAATTTCATGTGATAATTCATACTATGTTGAAGGACTAAACTACAATTTGCTAAGTTCTCACAGTTAGGCAATGTAGGGTGCAAAGTAGAATTTGGTAACAAAACTGCAAAAATCTATGATACTGATGGTAAATTGATAGGAAAATAAGATCAAACAAGAAGTAATATGTTTTATCTTGATATGGAAAATGATTCTTGTTTTGTTGCAAAATTTGATGATGTGTGGTTATGGCATAAAAGACTATGTCGTGTCAACTTTGATAATTTGGTCAATATCAGTAAAATGAAGAAAGTCAAAGGTTTACCTAAACTAAAGAAGCCTAACAACATCATGTACAAACAATGTCAGTTAGGAAAGATGACTAAGTCAAGTTTCAGGAGTAAAAACTATACATCTAAAGAAGTACTTGAGTTAGTCCATACTGACTTATGTGGTCCAATAGAAGTACAAAGCTACAAAGGAGATAAATATATAATGTTATTTGTTGATGACTATTCTAGGATGATGATTTCTATGTTCTTCAAGAAAAAATTTGATGCTTTTCAAATGTTTAAGTGGTATGTGGCTAGAGTTGAAAAAGAAACAGGAAAAAGTTTGAAATGCTCGAGATCAGGCAAAGGTGGTGAATTCACATCAAATGAATTTGAGACATTTTGCAATGACAAAGGAATCAAGAGACAAATGTCAGCTCTTAGAACTCCCCCACAAAATGGAATTGCTGAGAGAAGAAATAGATCTATGATTGAGTGTGTCAGAACACTAATGACGGAAAAGACTATTGCTCTAAAATATTGGAGAGAAGCTGTAAGTGTGGCTATTCATACACTGAACCAAGTACAAGTCAAGAAAGGTACAAGTGCAACACCTTTTGAATTATGGTATGGTCACTCACCTAATGTAAAACATTTCAAATTATTTGGTTGCAAATGTTTTATCCTTAAAGATGCTAGAAATGGAAAATTTGATGCAAAAAGTGATGAAGGCATATTCCTTGGTTACTCCACTAGAAGTAAAGCATATAAGTGTTTATATACTAACACTGACAAAATTGTGGAAAGTGCAAATGTAATCTTTGATGAGCATACATATGTCCAAGTTGAAGAACAAAAGAGAATGGATGAATATAGAACCTTTGTGTATTCTTATGAAGGAATTCTTATTGACGAGGATGTTATCAGTCAAATAGGGATTCAATAGCAAGTTTCAATTGAGTCACAACCAATGAATGTCGAGCTGCATTTAGAAGCCAAGTTGCAAAATGAAGGAAATGCATTCTAGTTCTGAAGTCAATACACATGAAAGAGATGTAGAACTACCTGACAATGAAGTGCATAGTGACCCTGAATCTGAAAGATCAAACATGGAAACAAGTTCAGAACCAAGATTATCCAAATATGTAAAGAAGCATCACCTTGCTGAACAGATAATTGGTGACAAAGATACAAGACCAATGAAAAGGAATAGACTAAGAAATGAATCATGCCTGTTAATCAAATTTGAACCTAAGACAGTGTATGATGCATTACAGGACAGTGACTGGTATAAAGCTATAGAAGAAGAGATTGATCAAATAAAGTCGAACAAAACCTAGAGTTTGGTTCCCAAACTAGTTGACAAGAATGTGATTGGTACCAAGTGGGTATTCAGAAACAAGCTAGATGAGAATGCTAAGATTACTAGAAACAAAGCCAAACTAGTATATGCTTTGAGAAAACATTTTCCCCTATTGCTAGAATGGAAGGAGTAAGAACTTTACTTGCATATGCTGCATATAAAGGTTTTAAAGTCTATTAGATGGATGTAAAGTTTGCTTTTCTGAATGGTATATTGGAAGAGGAAGTCTATACTGAACAACCAGAGGGATTTGTTGATGAGAACAATAGGGATATGGTGTGTAAACTACATAAAGCACTCTATGGTCTGAAACAAGCACCTAGAGCATGGTATGAGAGACTTCACAAGTATCTAGTGCAAATAGGATTTGAAAGAACCGATGATAGTAGCAACATGTACATCAAGTCAGAAGAAGGTAAGGAAATTCTTGTATTTGAAATCTTTGTGGATGACATAGTTTTTGGAGGAAAGGAAATGCTTTACAAAAGTTTTGCTGACAAAATGAAACATGAGTTTGAGATGTCTATGTTTGGAGAGATCAAAATCTTTGTTGGATTGCAAGTACATCAACTAAAACATGGTATATTTGTGACACAATAAAAGTACATCAAAGAGATACTTATAATGTTTGGATTGGAAGACTCCAAACTAGTCAGCAAACCAATGGCAACATGACATAAGCTATCCAAAAATAATGAATCAACTGAAGTCAATCAAACAATGTATAGATCCATGATTGAAAACTACAATATGTTGTACATAGTAGACCCGACATAGCATTAGTAGTTGGAATAGTGGCTAGATTCTCTGCTAATCCTAAAGGAAATCATCTCATGGCAATAAAAAGAATAATGAGGTATCTCAAAGGAACTGATGATTTTGGCCTATATTACAAAAAGAATCAGATTTTTGAGCTCAATGCATACATAGATGTAGATTGGGGAGGCAAAATTAATGGTAGGAAAAGCACAAGTGGAGGTGCATTATTTTTAGGTAAAAGGCTAGTTACTTGGACTAGCAAGAAACAAACATGCACATCTTAGTCCACTGCAGAATTAGAATATGTGGCAGCAACAATCAATTGTGCAAACATTGTGTGGCTCACACATCTATTGAAAGGAATGAAAGAAGAGGTAACCAAACCTGTTATATTGTATTGTGATAATACAAGTTCTATAAACATATCCAAGAATCTAGTAATGCATGCAAAAACTAAGCATATTGCAATTAAGTATCACTATGTCAGAGAATTGGTAGAAGACAAACAAGTGAAGATGAAATATATCAATACAAAAGAACAAACTATTGTAATACCTTATTGGAAAGACTGCTTCTGAGAGGAGGGGGGGAAGGGGGATGAATCAGAAGTACTAGCTTTTGACCTATTTTAAATCCTTAATAACATATCTTTAAAATGAACTTGCATGCATATAAACATTAAGCAATCATGAGAAACAAATATGCATCACCACATAACACTTGAGATTTTGGTAACCAAGAAAACCTCTAGGAATAAGAAGGTAAAATTGGGGTGGGGATGATACCCACAAAATCACTGCAGTAATAAAGTTTGACCACTTCTGATGATCTGCCTTGTTAAAGGCCTGCCCTGTTAAAGGCTTTACACTGTATCAATAGTGACCTGGTTAAAAGATTTACAAACACTTTACATGAAGTGTTACCCTGTCAAAGTATTTAATCACCTATTTAAAGGATCTTAAAAATAGCTATTAAGCCAACCTATCATCATAGGATTTCCTTTCTAATACAATGGTTAAAGGGTATTAGGTATAATAAACCTGATAGCTTACAATCCTTGATTGTTGAATACACGCACTTGATCTACTTTCTTCTGACCTTGATCCTCTAAGATCTGATACATGTATCACCTACTTTGTTCTAATTAACTGGTGTAGGATCAGAAAATGGGTTAAATGCATAACACACTATGAGCAAATCACAAACTCAATCAACATATATTAGCACCCACTAGTTCTACCATGCAAGCCAAACTAATCAAAAGAAAGAAAACATAATTAAAAACTCCCTTTTCCATTTGTAGCTCCCATGTCCTTCTTTCTTCTCCAAATGATTGTAGCTCCAAAATTTTCTATAGTCCACACAAGATTGAAGCCAAAGCCTATGTGTAGGACCAGAAAATGGGTTACATGCATAACACACTATGAGAAAATCACAAACTCAATCAACATATATTAGCACCCACTAGTTCCACCATGCAAGCCAAACTAATCAAAAGAAAGCAAACATAATTAAAAACTCCCTTTTCTATTTGTAGCTCCCATGTCCTTCTTTCTTCTCCAAATGATTGTAGCTCCCAAGTTGCCTATAGTGCACAAAAGATTGAAGCCAAAGCCTATGATATGGATAATGCCATGAGAATACTAGAAGTGTGATTTTAGTGTGAGAGCAAGAAGTGTAGATGCAAAGAAGTGGAGATTCAAAGACTCAAAGATTTGGATCTTCAAAATTGAAGCATTTAGATTCAAGGACCCAAAGACCCAAAATGAGAGAAAGAGTGTCCAATTTATAATCAACACTCAAGGTGAGAGCATTGGATTTTTCACCCATAGACATGCGATGTGGCAAGAGATTCCTTTGAGAATCCATGATGCATATGACAAAATATGCCAATTGTGAGATTCTATGACACATGCAAGTCAAACTTGGCTAAATGTGGAAGAGAATCTATGACGCGTCATAAGACACCTCAACCCACTTAAAGCCAAGAATCTATGACAAAGAAGCCAAATAGAGACATGCGTAAGAGAATAAGAATATTTGATTATGAGAAGTCTTAGCCAAGTGTCGAAGGAGAATCCGCGAGGTGTCATATCCAACTGTCATGAGGATGCAATATTTTATGGAATATTTGAATTAAAAATCCTCTTATTCCACAAAATAAGAATTAGTAGAAAATGGAATTAATGATGGAAAATAGAACTTAGGAAATTGTAAATTTCCATGGTTTGTAGATAATGAATCAATTACTTAATAAAATTAATTAATTGAGGATGGTAATTAGGAAGAATAATTAGAAACAATAGGATTAAATTATGGGTTATTTAATCCTATAGAGAAAATTAGCAGATGATTGGCCAAATTGATTGAATGAATGCGACAGTATCCTTTGATGAAAATTTGATGATGATATAAATCGAATAAGATGATGACCAATAGATCAAAGCCATGATCAGATTGATTGATTGAAGTTGATAACATGCCAAGGAAACATTACATGGATTGGTTGATATGTAACATTTAACCAACATTGTAAATGCTAGAGGATTGAAATTGATTGATAAGGTTTGATCATAATAACATCGACGAAAATTGTCAATGTTATTAAAATGGTTGATGATGCCATGATTTGACATTGAAAGCCTAAAAAACATCAAATATTGAATAACATGAATGATAGTTTGACCTAGCACTGAGAGCCATGACAGTACTAAGGTTAGATTGATAAGATTGATAAGATTGATAGGTTTCCAAGGCACTGAAAGCCACAACAATGCCTAGGACCAGATAAATGATGATTGATTTGAGATTTTTGATATGTTTTGGGTTGATTAGGATAGATTTGGGGTGATTTCGAGTTGATTTGGGGTGATTTCAAGTTGATTTGAAATTGATGTGAAAGGGGATACCAATGACGAAATATGGTCAATTTGGCCAAGAGATCAAAGTTAGTAGAATGAGAAAATGGGACAAATTAGTATGAAGAAGTGATGATACCGTAGATGTGAACCATTTTTGAGCGTATACAATATGATATGGATAATGCCATGAGAATACTAGAAGTGTGATTTTAGTGTGAGAGCAAGAAGTGTAGATGCAAAGAAGTGGAGATTCAAAGACTCAAAGATTTGGATTTTCAAAACTTAAGCATTCAAATTCAAGGACCGAAAGACCCAAAATGAGAGAAAGAGTGTCCAATTTATAATCAACACTCAAGGTGAGAGCATTGGATTTTTCACCCATAGACATGCGATGTGGCAAGAGACTCCTTTGAGAATCCATGACGCATATGACCAAATATGCCAATTGTGAGATTCTATGACACATGCAAGTCAAACTTGGCTAAATGTGGAAGAGAATCTATGATGTGTCATAAGAGACCTCAACCCACTTAAAGCCAAGAATCTATGACAAAGAAGCCAAATAGAGACATGCGTAAGAGAATAAGAATATTTGATTATGAGAAGTCTTATCCAAGTGTCGAAGGAGAATCCACGAGGTTTCATATCCAACTGTCATGAGGATGCAATATTTTATGGAATATTTGAATTAAAAATCCTCTTATTCCACAAAATAAGAATTAGTAGAAAATGGAATTAATGATGAAAAATAGAACTTAGGAAATTGTAAATTTCCATGGTTTGTAGATAATGAATCAATTACTTAATAAAATTAATTAATTGAGGATGGTAATTAGGAAGAATAATTAGAAAGAATAGGATTAAATTATGGGTTATTTAATCCTATAGAGAAAATTAGCAGATGATTGGCCAAATTGATTGAATGAATGCGACAGTATCCTTTGATGAAAATTTGATGATGATATAGATCGAATAAGATGATGACCAATGGATCAAAGCCATGATTAGATTGATTGATTGAAGTTGATAACATGCCAAGGAAACATGACATGAATTGGTTGATATGTAACATTTAACTGACATTGTAAATGCTATAGGATTGAAATTGATTGATAAGGTTTGATCATAATAACATCGACGAAAATTGTCAATGTTATTAAAATGGTTGATGATGCCATGATCTGACATTGAAAGCCTCAACAATGTCAAAGATTGAATGACATGAATGATAGTTTGACCTAGCACTAAGAGCCATGACAATACTAAGGTCAAATTGATAAGATTGATAAGTTGATAGGTTTCCAAGGCACTAAAAGCCACAACAATGCCTAGGAGTGGATAAATGATGATTGATTTGAGATGTTTGATATGTTTTAGGTTCATTAAGACTGATTTTTAGTGATTTTGAGTTGATTTGGGGTGATTCCGAGTTGATTTGGGGTGATTCTGAGTTGATTTGATATGATTTCAAGTTGATTTGAAATTGATGTGAAAGGGGATACCAATGACGAAATATGGTGAATCTAGCCAAAAGATCAAAGTTAGTAAAATGAGAAAATGGGAGAAATTAGTATGAAGAAGTGATGATACCATAGATGCGAACCATTTTTGAGTGTCTACATTTTTCCCCTCTTTGATACAATGTGATTTAGAGTGTTGTATCAAAGAATAACTGATGAGAAAGCTACAACATGCCCCAGAGGGATGATATATATGGGTGTCCCCTTGAGAAATTGACTAAGATAAGCATATGATAAGTAAATTTATCGACAACAAGATGAAAAAACCATAGCAACTGACAAAATGAAAATCAGAGCTAAAATGTGAAAGTTATGATGCCTAGAGTGTAGAACACGGTCAATCCGGAGCTCGAGAATAATTGCATGGGTTACCACTCAATAAAGACACAAAATATTGAAAATGATAGTTCATGTTGTTCTTAATGAAGATATGAATTCAACACAACTAAAAGATTTCAATTCTAAGTTAAAATGCAAAAGTTATGGGCTCTAGAGTGCAACATAGGGGCTCCAAGAGTAGTTCTAGGTATCCTAGGTCCCCAATTGCGCCCAAAACTCAACCAAGTGCATCATTGACGCACTTGGTAAGCCCAAGTGCATCATTGAAACACTTGGTAAGCCCAAGTGTGCCATGAAAATAGCAAGTGTGTCAGTGATGCACTTGGGAAGCCCAAGTGGTCTCACAAAATGCCAAATGTGCCCGAGAAGGCCCTGGGGGCCAAAATCAACATGACGGGGGGCAACTAGGAGCCCAAGAGTAATTGCAAGGATAAAGACTCAATATAGTGAAAAAATAATGAAAATTATAGCTCATTGTGTTCACAAGAAAGATATGAGTCCAATACAACTGCCGGTTCACAAATCAAAGTTGAAACGCAAAAGTTATGGCCTCTTGAGTGCAACCTAGGGGTTCTGGGAGAAGTTCTGGATAACCTGGGTCTCCAAGTGCGCCCAAACTCTACCAAGTGTGTCAATGACGTAGTTGGAATGACCAAGTGCATCAATGACATAGTTAGGAACCCCAACTATGCCTTGAAAGTATAGATTGCACGCTAAAAGGCTCCGGGGCCCAGAATTAGCCTGATTGGACTCGGAATACCCCAAAACTATGCATGCATGCCCAAAATGATTGAAAGATTTCATAACATGAGGGAAATCATAAAAATGGTCATATTTGGTCAAATATGATGAGACAAATGTCACACTAAGGTCGAACCAGGTGGAAAGCCACATAAAGTTGATTGACAGCACAGGATGATCTGCAGGAATGCATGAATGCGAGATGAAGATGATTTGGTGAATCAGAAGACATGATCGTGGTGATGGAGAATGAGATGAAGAAGAAAGATGAGATGAAGAGATGTTAGTATGATGGAAATATTTGTGCTTCTAAAAAGTGCACTATATGTCAAATGGAGCTTTATTTTGATATGGTAAATGGAATGGAACGCCTCATGGCATAAAGGGCCAAAGCGCAAATGCAAGCCTTTTGCATAAACAAGCACGATGCAAATAGAGAATGACCTTGTCCTTCCTAAGGCATATGTACATGCCCCAGACTCTCAAAGGTACATTGTAATAGACAGAAATGGAAAAAGATGACCATGAACCATCCCAGCCACCCTCATAGATTAGTTTTATATCATCGAGTGGCATAGGAACATGATCAAAGAAAAACAAAGAAAAAAATAAATCACTCACTAAATAGCATGAGCCAACAGCTATCCTTGTCCATTGTTACTTGCTTTTTAGTGTGTTAGGTGTTTAGATGGTGTTCGATAGGTTGATAATGTGATAGCACTGTATGTAGATTCAATTGATAGGTTCATAGTGATCTCTTGGGTTGATTGTTGGTTCACGTTGGTTAGATAGTGTGATTGTCTTGAAAGTGTAGTGCTTTGATTTTCAGTCTGCAAAGTGCAAGTGTTTAGGAAAAAGGGGTGGTTATCCATAGTGAATATGTACAAGGTTTATTGCAAATTTTTGACAAGTTTTGTGATTTTTAGGGTTTTTGTGGGGATATTTGATTTTTTCTTTTTTTTTGTGTAACTGATATCTTCAGGACATTTTATGACTTTTAGGGTTTATTTCAGGACATTTTATGATTTTTAGTGCTTTTTTCAGGACATGTTATGGTTTTTAGTGAGTTTTTCAGGATCATATTTGAATGTTTAGGATTTTTTTAGGACATTATGTGATTTTGAGGATTTTCTCAGGACATTTTATGATTTTTAGTGATTTTCTCAGGACATTTTATGATTTTTAGGGATTTTTTCAGGATCGTATAAGCATAAACAAGTGTTAGCTCCAATCCGTTATGCGATAAGTCTAATAGATAAAAATCACTTAGGGATATGCCCCCAGTTCAAATTCAAACTCATGCACCATGTAGGTAATATGCCCCCAGACAAGATTCAAACTATGTACAAAGGCCAATGATAGAGTGTGTGTGTGCAGACTAGTGATGCTTAGGCAAGGTAACAAAGGACATTAACTAGTTCATGAGCCATGATAAGGGACCAAGGATGTCTTGTAATATGAAGGGTATGCTCAAGGAATGATAGAGGGGAGAAAGTCTAGATGGAATCTCAATAGATGGAGGAGCAACACTGATTACACATGGCGCCTATTTGCTAGGTTTTCACCATGGTACTTGCCCAAAGTGCCTGTTTGCCAGGTTTTCACTTTTGGACGAAATGTTTCTCTTGACTCAAATTTTTGTGCCAGGATACCTGTTTGCCAGGTTTTCATCAAGGCATCTATTTTTTCATGACTTTTTTCACTTTTTTTTTTTGCTTTTCTCATGACTTTTTACTATTTTTTTGATATTTTTTCAGGAGTTTTAGATGAAATCAAGAATGTCACTGCCGAATGTTGAGAAGATATCTATTGTTGGTGCTACTAGCTAATGAGCTCTAGATCCATGACTAACCATAACTACGTCGGAGTTGTTTCAAGTCTGTAGCTAAAATCATACCACTAGAAAGGCCTCAAGAGATATCGTCATGTACCATATGTAAGACAATATCTATCTCTTGTGAGTCAAGGCATCTAAGGATAATAGGGTCAATAGAAATGTCATGTTGGATGTCACTGATGATGACATATGCAAAGGCTTATTGGATAAAGGACTAATTTTGGTTATAGGACAAATTAGGTAGCTGGATTGGGGGATAAACAAAGGGATATAAGGGTGGGTTGGGACGGTTGAGACTAATGACCTTCCACATGAATGCTGATTGAGAGAACTCCAAAAGACTTTGTGGCATGTTGAACACTGGAACACTGATATTCATGGCATCATATTTTTCATTTTGTATTAGTTGGAGCTGCTTAGCTTTTGATTTTTTATAGTCTAATGGCACCTTTTGATTTTCACCAAGAGACCTATGCTTGCTATTTCTTTCTCTTTTTACTTTGTAACTAGAAGGTGGAGTGGACTCGCCAAACTATGCCAATCTATTCTCTTTAGGAGAAACTACTTCTTTATGATCTTCAATCATAATGCCTTCGAAGTCCATTATGAGAGTGTCATCATTGTCGAATCGATCAAAAATTGGTGGTCCGTGCTGGTCCCAATCCAAAGGTTCAGGATAACTTGAGGAGATGTCATCATCAGTGTTGAATGGGCTTTGGTTGAAGGTAGATATATGGGTAACTGATTCAACTGGGTCATTGGGGTTATGCTCAGAGGCTAGGGGATTGTTGGTTTCAAGTGGGATATCCTTAGATGCCTTTTCATTGTTCAAAACATCCATAGTCTTACACGTAGGTACCATAGTACTAGGAGGATGATGCAGGAGCATCCAAAGGTATAAGGGCAATCCTGTGTCACCCAAAAAAATTTACTTAGACTTAGTTTCTGTTTCATGTCTTTACATTTTTGTATACCCATTTGGGTCAAATAAAGGTTCCAACTCTCACAGTTCCACTATCAGTGTGTTTGAAAATCTTGAAAAAATAGGAGCATGTAATTTAGCCATCATTTTGGTGACCTAGAAGGTGTGAATTGGCCAGATGAATGTAATTGTGATTTAGAGCATTCCAGAAAAAGAATCAGGTCAAAAGGCCCCACGGTTTGAAAGCTATTGCATTTTTTCGAGTTTTGGAGACCTCCTAAGAATGCTTTGAAGTCATGTTAGGGGCATTAAATGACCTCAAAAAGGGTCAAAAAGTGGGGGATGAGCAAAGCTGGTCCATAGGGCTATAGAGCACTTTGAGAGCTTTTCAAAAATGTAAACGGTTCGTCAATCGAAGCTACGGTTCAAAAGTTATGCCTCTCAAAAGTTCGATTACTGTTTCTGGATTCTTCTAGATTTGCACTGACTTCTAACGCAGCTTTTGGAACCTTCTATTTTGTCGATGGATGCCTACTAGCACTTTCTATAATTTACTCCTAGTCCTTAACCCTTCGAGGTCTATTTAAGAAGATTTCTGGCATTGTAAAAGGCAGTTTGGAGTGGAGTTTGAGAGGAGGTCCTAAAAGGAGAAATTATCTCCACATTTATGCTATTGTAAGCCCTTAGGGCATGTTTTGAAGCTTATTTTCTCTGCACTATTTGTACTAGCTTATTTTCTCAGTTAATATAATTTTCCCTTGTCTGTTGGTTCCATTCTGTTCTTGGGTCGTGTCCCCATCAAGTGGTATCAGAGCTGGTTTTCCTGAGTGTGTAGACAGAACGCCGACTGTGAGGTAGTTTGCACCAGGACTATGTGGTTGTGGGTTTGAGTTAAGAAGATGCCTCCATGAAGAGAGCATGGTGGAAGGGCCAAAGCTATTAATCCTGAGGAGGTTAGAGCCCTCCAAATGTAGGTGTAGGCATTGCAAGAGGAGCTCCGTAGAGGAGAAAATGTTGCCGCTGGTGACAACAGTGAGGATGACAATAAAGAAGAAGTAATGGGACCAGAAGAGAAACTTGACGGGGAAGTTTTGAATCCTGTAGAGGAAAGGCTTTTTAGGGCCATTACTAAGTTTGGGAAAAGACCTACAATTGAAGTGGGTGTATTTTTAGGAAATCTGAAACTAGATGAGTTGATTGATTGGATCAATGAACTGGAAGAATACTTTGAGTATGAGGATATCAGGGACCTAGATAGGGTTAAGTTTGCAAAGGCCAAACTGAAAGGTCATGCCAAAATCTGGTGGCAAGAGGTTCAATTGGAAAGAAACAAAAGAGGAAAGGAGAAGATCACAAGATGGGATCGCATGGTGGACAAATTGAAGAAGCAGTTCATTCCTGTGGACTACGAGCTTGATCTGTTTAAGAAGATGCATGGGTTAAAGCAAGCAGGAATATCAGTCCAAGAATATACAGAGTTTTACTGACTTTTGATAAGAGCGGGGCATGCAGAAGCAAATAAGGAGAAGGTTGCTCATTATATCAGTGGATTGCGACCTAGCATCCAGGAGGAATTAAGTCTGGTAAGAATGACCAGCGTTGAAGAGGCATACCAGTTTGCCCTATGAGTTGAAGAGAAGCTGAAAAAAAGGTTTGAAGGAAGAAAAGCGGTCAAGGAGGAAGGGGAAGTGGTAGATCATCTAGAGGCTGCAATGAAACCCAAAAGAAAAATGAAGATGTGGGTACTAGCAGGAACCAGAGGAATGAGGGTTTCAAACGCTCCCATGATCAAGACTTTGGAAATCAAAGAGGAAGAGGTAGAGGACATGGACAAGGAAGAGGAGGCTTCCGTGGTACCTGTTTCCATTGCAATGAAGAAGGTCATCATGCCTTTGAATGCCCTCAATGACAAGTAAGGATAGATAGGAGAGCTGAGGGCCAAGCTAGGAATGAAAATCATCACATTTAGAGGATGCAGAAAGAGGAGAGACCTTGGTAAATGAAAGAGTCCTACTAAGTGGTGAGAATGAACTAGGACAATAGAGGAGTTTGTTCCATACTAAGTACATGTGTGAGGATAAATTTTGTGACGTGATCATTGATGGTGGTAGTACTGATAACCTGGTATCATAAGAGATGGTCTCTAAGCTAAAGCTCAAGAGGCAGAAACACCCCTAGCCCTATCGGATTTCTTGGGTAAAAGATGATCATAAGGTCCTGGTAAGTGAACAATGTTTAGTGAAATTCAAAATTGGGAGTTACCATGATGGAGTTCTTTGTGATGTTATTTCAATGGATGTTTACCATCTATTGTTGGGTAGACCATGGCAGTTTGATAGACATGCAGTACATGATGGAGATGCAAACACATACTCTCTGACAAAGGATGGAGTTTGCCACAAATTGAAGCCCATGAAAAAGGAAGGTGAAAAGGTATGTAGTAGTACTAGGATTTCTCTTGTTGATGGAAGGAAGTTTTTAGATGGCATGAAACATCAACATATGTGCTATTCTTTGATTCCTAGGAAAGATAAAGAAGGTAGTAGTGAAATACCACTTCAAGTTTCAAATTTACTAGGGGAGTTTGGAGATATTATCTCTGATAATGTTCCAGATGGATTGCCACCAGTAAAGCAAATCAGTCATCAGATAAATCTGATTCTAGGAGCTAGTTTGCCTAACAAGGCTGCTCACAGGATGACTCCTACTAAAACAGAGGAGCTAAATAGACAAGTTCAGGAGCTGTTGAGGAAGGGCTTGATTTGAGAGAGCCTGAGTCCATGTGCAATACCTGCAGTACTCGCACCAAAGAAGGATGGAGAGTGGAGGATGTGTACAGATTCTTGAGCTATAAATAGGATAACCATCAAGTACCGGTTTCCTTTGCCAAGGATGGATGATCTTATGGACTGCTTGAGTGGAGCTCAGTACTTCATAGAGATAGATTTGAAGAGTGGCTATCATCAAATACAGATTCAAGAAGGAGATGAGTGGAAAATAGCCTTCAAGACCAAGGAGGGTCTTTATGAGTGGTTAGTCATGCCCTTTGGATTGATGAATGCCCCAAGCACCTTCATGCGGCTCATGAATGAGGTACTTAAGAAGTTCTTGGGAAAATTTGTTATTGTCTATTTGGATGGTATTTTAATTTTTAGCAAGACTTTGGAAGAACATTTACTGCATACTCATGATGCTGTCCATATTGCAGACTTGTTTTTCAAAGAGGTGGTAAGACTACATGGTCTTCCAAGGAGTATAGTTTCTAACAGAGATACTAAATTTGTGGGGTATTTCTGGAGGACATTGTGGAAGAAGTTGAGAACATACTTGAAATTTAGTTCCATGCATCACCCACAAACTGATGGTCAAACAGAAGTGGTAAATAGAAGTCTGGGCAATTTGCTGAGATGTTTAGTTGGGGATAAGCCCAAGGGATTGGATTTGATTCTACCACAAGCAGAGTTTTCTTACAATAACTCTGTAAATAGGAGTACTAGAAAATCACCATTCCAAATTGTATATGGGAATAGCCCAAGGACTGCACCAGAATTGAGGAAGATGGAGCAAGGGGAGAGGACAAGTGCTAAAGCGGAAGAATTTTCTGAACATATCAAGCGTCTACATGAGAAAGTTCAAGCACACATTACCAAGATGAATCAAGAATATAAAGCTAGGGATAATCAAAGGAGAAAACATAAGGAATTCCAAGTAGGGGATCTAGTCATGGTGCACTTACGAAAAGAAAGATTTCCAGTCGGTACTTACAACAAGCTGAAAATGAAGAAATTTTTCCCCTGCAAAATTTTGAAGAAACATGACTCAGGAAATGCATATGAGGTGGAGCTGCCAGATGGTATTCACATTTCTCCCATTTTCAACATTGCAGATTTAACAGAGTATCATGATGATGGTGCAGATGAGGAGCTGGCGTTAGAGCCATGTCCAATTCCTGCTTCTAAGAAGGAGGAGATAGAAGACATTCTAGATCATCGTGTGGGTAGGAGTACCAAAAATAGGCAGTATGAAGAGTATTTGGTCAAATGGAAAGGACGACTGATCGAGGACTCAACTTGGATTTCAGCAGCTGAGGTTTCCCATTTGGGATTTCCTCTACCATCCATAAAGTGACAGGGTCACTTTTCAATCTACCCTGGGTGTCTGATGCAGGAGCATCCAGAGGTATAAGGGCAATCCTGTGTTACCCAAAAATATGTACTTAGACTTAGTTTCTGTTTCATGTCTTTACATATTTGGATACCCATTTGGGTCAAATAAAGGTTCCAACTCTCACAGTTCCACTATCACTGTGTTTGAAAATCCCAAAAAAATAGGAGCATGCAATTTGGCCATCATTTTGGTGACCTAGAAGGTGTGAATTAGCCAGATGAATGTAATTGTGATTTAGAGCATTCTAGAAAAAGAATCAAGTCAAAAGGCCCCACGGTTTGAAAGTTATTGTAGTTTTTCGAGTTTTGGAGACCTCCTAAGAATGCTTTGAAGTTAGGTTAAGGGCATTAAATGACCTCAAAAAGGGTCAAAAAATAGGGGACAAGTGAAGCTGGTCCATAGGGCTATAGAGCGCTTCGAGAGCTTTTCAAAAATGTAAACAGTTCGTCAATCGAAGCTACGGTTCAAAAGTTATGCCTCTCGGAAGTTCAGTTACTATTTCTGGATTTTTCTAGATTTGCACCAACTTCTAACACAACTTCTGGAACCTTCTATTTTGTTGGTGGATGCCTACTAGAACTTTCTAGAATGTACTCCTAGTCCTTAACCCTTCGAGGTCTATTTAAGAAGATTTCTAGCATTATAAAAGGCAGTTCGGAGTGGAGTTTAAGAGGGGGTCCTAAAAGGAGAAATTATCTCCAGATTTATGCTATTGTAAGCCCTTAGGGCATGTTTTGAAGCTTATTTTCTCTGCACTATTTGTACTAGCTTATTTTCTCAGTTAATATAATTTTCCCTTTTCTATTGGTTCCATTCTATTCTTGGGTCGTGTCCCCATCAGAGGACCTATTCGTAATGGTTTAAATCCAAGCCCCAAACTAGGAGGTTGTCCTTCTGTAGTGATATGTTCAATGATTCCTTGTTTCTGAGATCCAAGACCACTATAGCCATCATAGCCTTATTTCTACATGATGGTAAACCCAAGTCCATACTTGCTAGGAGATATCAAAGTGGGTTCTCATTTTTCTTTTTCTTTCTCAATACATACAGATGTATTCTCATTGATAGAAGTATAATTCTTTGTACTGATGGGAGAAAGTGGTGACTCCCTAATGTGAGAGACTTGAGACATAAAGTACTCTCTACAGCCATTGTCTTCAATCTTCATCTTTTCCTTGGCCTTACTGAGCAGTATATCAACATCCACATACTTAGAGGGATTTGTTGGTTGTGTTTCATTGTTTGTTGGGATTTGGAATGCAGTAGCATCTCTTAGATTAGCACAAAATTGGAAAGGATCTAGATCGCCAGGGATGGTAACCTCCATGTTATTATAGGAAAACTTCAAACATTGATGATATGTAGAAGGGACTTCTTTCATAGCATGAAGCCAAGGGCATGCTACTATCATGTTGCAGTTCATTTCGATGTCTAGGACATGGAACAATGTGTCTTCAGTAGCTAGACCAACTCTAACAGGTAATGTGATGATGCCCCTAGAGAAGCATTCACCATCATCATAAGATTTTATTGTGATTCTTTGAGATGGATCCACATCATCTTTAGAATAACCCAAATTGTTGACAACCTTAAGAGTACAAATTTTTAGTCCTGCTCCTCCATCTATTAAGACACGTCTGAATTTGGCATTATGGATGAAGACTTCGAGATAAAGGGGATCATTATGGTTAGGTTTATCCTTAGGAATATCTCCAGATGAAAAAGTGATATGTTGTGTCACAGATAGGTTCCCAACCATGGCTTGGAACTGGGCAACATCAATGTTATCTAGGACAACTGACTCTTTAAGGGCTTGATCCAAGATCTTCTGATGTTGGGGAGATGCACGCAGTAGGTCCAAAATGGATATTTGTGCAGGGGTTTTTTTGAGTTCTTCAACAAGGCTATAATCAGATGAAGGAGGTGTAGTAGGTCTACTTGGGGGTGTAGGTCTAGATGGGGCTCCAGGTAGGGTGATCTTGCTGTGACATGTAGTGATAGCACAACGAGGGTCTTCAGCCTTCAATGTGAATGTGGATATGTAGAAGTTAGACTCATTAAAGCAATTGATGGTGTAGTCATAGCTGCTGTGTGTGTAATTCACATTACCTTGTGAGTTTGAGTTTGAACTAGAGGGTTTCTCTTTGTCATGATTACCCAAAGGATCGTTGAAAATAGTGTGATCAAAGTTGGATGCTAATAGTGATGGATCAACTGTGATGACACCATCATCAATAAGGTCTTGTATTGCATGTTTCAGTTGGAAGCATGATGAAGTCTTGTGTCCTTTGGTGCAATGGTAATCACAATACTTTTTGTCATCCCACCAATCTGCTTTAGTTAATGGTTCATCTTTGATTGGGGGTAGTTGCAGGAAGTGATTACTTAGTAACTATTGTAATGTAGTCTCAAGTGGTATTCCCAATGGTGTGAATTTCCTGTCTTTGGTTCTAGGATGTCTTTTGTCTTGTGTGGAAGTCTTAGTTTTCTATTGTTGAGGTGTTGTTTGATTAGGAGTTTGTGAATTTGTAGGGTTTGCACCTTTCAAAGTCAGTTGAGGTTGTGCTATGCTAATCGTGTGGGTTTCTACAATGCCATCATTAGTCACATTCTTGTTTTTGGAGAAATATTTATGCTTGTCATTAGACGAGTTGGTATTTGTGCTTTCTTTGTTTATCTTGAGGATTCCCTTACAGATAAGAGCATCTTCAATACTAGCCCCTTTTTTCATTAGTTTAGAAATGGTGCTTGGACTCTTGATTTTGAGTTCATACATTAAGTCTGGGACTAAGTTTTCAATGCACAAGTTTACTTGTTGTTCTTCAAGATTGTCTAGTGAGCATTGACTAACTAAGTTTCTCCAACGCAATAAGAATGTGATGAATGATTCTCCTATCTTCTATTTAGTTGAGCACAAATCAGAAAGTGTCACCTCATTTTTAATGTTAAAGGCAAAGTGGGAGATAAACTTTTTTGCTAGCTCTAACCAAGATTTGATATTACCAGGAAGTTTGGAGTACCATTCAAGTGCAGGCCTACCTAGAGAATGAGGGAACAATTTCATAAGGTAAGTGGGCTCATCACTAAGTTCGGTACATGAAGCACAAAATTCTCGGATGTGATCAATAGGGTTTCCTTTTCCTCGGTATTTTTCAAACCTTGGAGCCTCAAAGTGTTTTGGGAATGGAGGCATATACAGACTTTTATCGAATGGGTTAGGACGTAGGTCCCTTTCCATATATAGAGCCTATTTCTTTTGGACTCCCAATGCCTTGACTTGTTTGGAAAGTTGCTTGAATTGTTGTAATAGTTTTTCATTGGGGTTTTGCATGATGGTCTTTCGTTCAAGTCTTTTGTGTCTGTGAGTAGATCATTTGCTGTGGCAAGAACTATGTCTACTTGGGTCTGACATTTCTGTGTTTGATGAGTCTGATGAAGTGTCGCTAGGTGGTGGAGGTATGTTAGCACCTCGAAGAAAGAAAGGTCCTTGTTGTTGGGGTACTTCTATTGGTTGTATGTGAGACCATTTATGTACTTGTTGTTGTAGAGGTATTTGTTGAGGTTGTTGTGGCACATGTTGTTGTTGCAACAAATGTTGTTGGTAAGCAATTTGTTGCTCAAGGTGTCTTTGGTAGTCCAACTATTGCTTGAGTTTCTCTTGTTGTTTAGCAAACATTTCTTGTTGTTGTTGGAATTGCTGCTGAATTTTTTGTTGGTAAATTGTGGGTAAGTCAAGTGGGTTCACATGGGACTGCATATTAGGAATGTTGGATGTTTGCCCCACTTGAGGTTGTTGTCATTGCGGTTGATGTTATTGTGGATATGTGGGATGTGTGTCAAGCAGATGTAGACTTGATTGTGCCTTGGAAGTGTTGAGTCCTTGTACCACTGTAGGTTGTTTTCGTGGGGGTTGACTAAGTCCTTGAGAATTGAACTTCATCTTTGTATTGTTGTTTTGGTACCTTTGTGTTTTAGATGTTCCTACTTGCGACATCATATTGACTTGAATATGACATACATTTCTATTGGGAATGGGTGTGATGTCAATTAGACTTTTCCTTTGTGTCTCCATAGGGATGGTTGCACTTGATGTTTCACATGTTGTACTTATGAGAGGTTCTATAGTGTTTGATGTCATAGCACTTGGTAAAGCTAGCAGCAAAGGTGTACTTTGTTGATTTGCCTCCAAAGAAGGTATGTTTGGCATTCCTAGAGCACAAGTCCCTTTGGGTGCATCTTGTTGTTGCATCATGTGACTAAAATCAAGTCTTAATGTCCTTTTGGGGTGTTTAAGAATTGGTGGTATTTCATCAAACAAGGGATTAACATTGATGTGTTAAAATGTACTTTGGAGGATTTCAATTGTCGGTTCTTGATGGGACCTTATAGGTTCCATTATTGTGTTTGAAAACTCCAAAGGTTGTTTTCCATTGTCTAAGTCCAAATTTATCATGGGTTGGATGCTTTCAATAGTTGTGTTGGTTTGATTTTTGGACTTAGGACCTTCCAAGTTTGGGTTAAATTTGACAATTTCTTGGGCTGCCAACCGTTTGAAGTTCTTGCAAAAACTTTTGTCTTGACATGCCCTAGCCTTTTCTTCATTAGTGATGCCATAATTAGTGTCAGATTCATCATTTAGGTGTACAGTACCTTGTTGTATGTTTGATGTGTTAGGTTGGCTGAATTCAAAGGAATGTGATTGTTCATCTTCAGGTGAGGTTGGTACACTTCCTCCTCCTAGTGGCATTGGCATGAATATAGGTTCAAAGTTAGGACTCCATTGAACCATCCCATGTGTGGGGGAAGTGTTTGGAGGAAATATCATGGTAGGTGCATTGTTCAAGGTTTATTGTGCCATAGCTTGATTATGAGGATCTTGCAGAAACATGTTCAAGGGGTTTGCTAGTAATGGTTGTGATGCCTTGATTTGGTCTTCGTCAAAGGTTTTCTGGATTTTCTTACTCTTTCTTTGTCTTGGATGAGGTTTTGGTTGTGATTGTGCCTCAAAAAAAAAATATTTATAGAGTTCTTTGGGTCTCTAAGCTGATTGTGTCCTAGTAAGTGCTGGCATGATACCTAAGAGTGCAAATGCAATGGAATTTTTGAGTGTTTTGGGTGATTTTAGAGTGGTGGGTATGCAAGATATGAGTGTTTTTGGGATTTTAAAGTGTTTAGGAATGTTATGCAATGTGAGGAAATGCTAGATGAATTATGGTTTTGATGTGCAAAGTGAAAATGTCCTAGGGATATTATGGAAATGCAAAATGCAAGTTGATGTTTTTAAGTTTGTCTAGAGGGGATGAAAATGACTCTAAGGTATGCAAAATGACAATTAGGGTTAAATTTTGGACTTGTTAAGGATGCTAAAGGTTGAGGTATGTAGGGTATATCATGCAAAGGATGATTTTCTAGGGTTCGTAATGATGTTTGGGACATGCAAAATGAGGGTAAATGCTCAAGAAGACAATTTGGTTGAAGGACAATTTGATAGGGTTTGGTAGTGAAAATGATGCTAAGCATTTTGATCAATGAAATATGAAGGGGATATAACACTAGGGTAAGTCAAAATGATGTTAGAGGATGCTAGGAATATGATCATGCTATGACAAGGGTATATGGAAAGTTTTGAACTTAGGTAAAACCTTTTGAAAGTATTTTGCCTAGGAGTTTAACCTTGTGATAAAGGACTTTGGATCTTGACCAAGAACTAATAAAAAAACAAAAAGATTAGATTGATAAAAGATCAAAAGGTCAAATATATCAAGACATAGATATATTTTGACCAAAAAAAATTATAATAAAAGATAAAAAGACTAGACATGATCCATTATCCGTCAACACTAGGAGATACTCTAAGACTCATACTTTGTTTAGATTTTTAACTAAATTCAAAGGTTTTGGGGGTTCAAAATGATGTTTAGAGGACTCAAAATGGTGATGATACTGATCGGATGTGTGATATGGACAATTCCTATGATGCAAAAGGGTATTCTGGGTGCAAGATGTAGTTTTGGGTCAAGTGCAGAAAAGGGAGGTCTAGAGGCTCCTAGATGAAGTTTTGGGGTCCTAAAGTGCAGTTCGGAGGCCCAAAATGGTCATGCAGGTACCCAAGTGTGCCCTAATAGTGCCAAGTGCACCCTAATAGTAACAACTATGTCATTGACACACTTGGAGCTAGTTTGGGTGCAGTTGGTAGTTTCTAGGTGCAGTTGGTAAGCTAGGAAGAATGTTTGTTGATTCTAAGGGGTATGGTTACCAAACTGACATGCCAGGAAGCTAGGATGATGGGGTTGATGTTAGGATGGGTTGGGAGATGAAAAATGAAGGTTATGATGTATATAATTATTTCTTAAGTGAATGTGATGATGAT
Source organism: Cupressus sempervirens (assembly GCA_028749045.1). Taxonomy (NCBI): domain Eukaryota; kingdom Viridiplantae; phylum Streptophyta; class Pinopsida; order Cupressales; family Cupressaceae; genus Cupressus; species Cupressus sempervirens. The sequence continues at coordinate 47,717,128 of CM053789.1, read as the reverse complement.
TAGGTGTTGTAGAATGCAGATCTGGGCAAGCTAGTGCAAGGGGAGCTAACGAGGTACCTAAGGACACTGTTGAAGCCACAAAATGTTATTTGGAACCCAAAACTGGATCTTAGGACCACCAAGTGTGCCAAAATAGTGTAGACTACATAAAAGATGCAATTGGGGCCCAGTTGGGCGCAATTGGTAGTTTCTAGGTGCAGTTGGTAAGTTGGGCTGAAACTGAGGCAATTTTGGAAGCTATGGTTTTAGGATTGATTTCACAAAGAGGTAAATGGTAGAGGACAGTGTTAGGGCTAGTTTGGATGCTCAAAATTATGAATAGGACACCTAGAATGATGGATAAAGTGGTCAAGATGATGAATAGGTATGCAAAGATGCAAGGCAGTGAATGCAAAGTGCTGATTCTGAGATGGGAATGCAAAAACTAAGGAAAGTAAAACTGAACCTAAATGGATGCAATATGAAAAGTAATAGATACTAAATGAGGAATAAAAGGTGCAATATGAAGTCTATATGATGTAAGAATGAAGCCTAGACTAGGGTGAATGCAAGTGAAATCTATGCAAGTGTGAGATCTACGTTTTGCCAAGCACATTTAAGAGCACAAGTCACCATATTTTCCAAGGTTCGAGTGTGTTGAATCAATGTTTGCAAAGTTTGATAAAAGTTGAATTTTTTTGGCAATGTGTGATGTTTCGAAAATTTCAAATGATATCCAATTTGTAAATTTAAAAGTTTGGCTTTTATCTTGATTATGTTTTACACACATGCAGGACACATTAAGACAAGAATAGTTGTTGTAAAAAGTTAACAAACACACCACAACCTAGGCTTTTAGGATTGTATCCACTGAATTCCTACTTGAACCAAAGTTCAGCCACACTTATATAGAGCGAACAACCTAGGATCTTGGCACCACAGGCTCCCCCTTAGAGTGCACTCACTTCTCGAGGCTACCAAGATCTGCTTCCCAAGGGGCATGACTTCCCAAGGGACTGTTGCCTCTACTAAGGACCGCGAGAATGTAGGATGTCTTCATGGGCATGGGTGACCCCTTGAACTAGTGGATAGAAAGGATTTTGGCCACTAAAACATGGTTTTTAGTAAGGGCATTCTGTTCGGCAAGTGAATGGTAAACTTCTGCAGAAGGTCTTCTAGCCCCAAGAACTGAGGTTTGACACACCACAAGGGTACTGGAGGAGAGCTATCATGTAGCAATACCGCCAACATAGTTTTCACCATAATCAAATTTTATATAGTGGCTGGATTGTTGACTTGGCTTTGGCCTATTACCGCTCTGAGGCCATCCCCTAGCATACCGAATATCGAGTATCTTGGTCCAAGGCAGGCCTCCTATAGAAGTTACACGAATTTCTCTTACACCCAAGATCCACGAATGCCAAGGGGAGAGGATACGTCCAATGTATCTCCTAGGGATTTAACATTGTAGACACACTAGGTAGAAAAGAAAAAGGTTCTTTTTAAGCACCAAACGAAATGTTATCTAATCTAGGAAATCCGCACACATGGTTTTGAAAGACACACAAAGTCTTCGACAACGTCCTGCAAAGCACACATTAGTAGTTTGTTATGATCATGTCTTCATCCAACAATCACCACATGCTGAAAATAGACCATTAGTAACACAAAATCACCTAATCTATGTCCTAAACAGTGATAGGAACCTTAGATGCAAATTTTGATTGATGCATGTGCTTACTGTGAACCTAGGTGTGCTCTGACAGTGCAGATTGCTCCCCAGAAGGCCAAAATGGCTTTGAACATCCCCAAGTGTGCCCAGATAGTGCAAACTATGTCAATGATGTAGTTGGGGCCAGTTGGGCACAATTGGTAGTTTTAGGGCGTAGTTGGAAAGCCAGGTGCAGAGTGTGGGGAAATGGTGCCTAAACAACAACCAAAAATTGAAAATTTCAAAACTACACTCCCAAGTGCGCCCAAATAGTGCAAACTGTGTCAATGACATAGTTGGGGCCTAGTTCGGCACAGTTGGTAAGTCAAAAACAATAGAAGGAGGTTTTGGTGGCTTCTGGGCTCCTAAAACTGCTCCTAGGGGTCCCAAGTGCGCCCTAACAGAGCAGAGTGCACCCTAGGATAGCAAGCTAATAGAATGCATTGAAAAAGAGCATATAAGCATTTTAATAGACCCCCTAATTAATCTAGGTGTGAAAAGTAAGAGTAGATAGTCATTATACCCTTCCAAGTGAGCTCCTTCCTTGCACCTACAAGCACAAAACAAGAAAACCCAAGTTAGATATGCATGTTCACGTCAGGTTCACCAAATGTAGGACCAGAAAATGGGTTAAATGCATAACATACTATGAGAAAATCACAAAACTCAATATTCATATGTTAGCACCCACTAGTCTACCATGAAAGCCAAACTAATCAAAAGAAAGCAAGCATAATTAAAAACTCCCTTTTCTGTTTGTAGCTCCCATGTCCTTCTTTCTTCTCCAAATGATCGTAGCTCCAAAGATGCCTATAGTGCACACAAGATTGAAGTAGAAGCCTATGATATGGATAATGCCATGAGAATACTAGAAGTGTGATTTTAGTGTGAGAGCAAGAAGTGTAGATGCAAAGAAGTGGAGATTCAAAGACTCAAAGATTTGGATTTTCAAAACTTAAGCATTCAAATTCAAGGACCGAAAGACCCAAAATGAGAGAAAGAGTGTCCAATTTATAATCAACACTCAAGGTGAGAGCATTGGATTTTTCACCCATAGACATGCGATGTGGCAAGAGACTCCTTTGAGAATCCATGACGCATATGACCAAATATGCCAATTGTGAGATTCTATGACACATGCAAGTCAAACTTGGCTAAATGTGGAAGAGAATCTATGATGTGTCATAAGAGACCTCAACCCACTTAAAGCCAAGAATCTATGACAAAGAAGCCAAATAGAGACATGCGTAAGAGAATAAGAATATTTGATTATGAGAAGTCTTATCCAAGTGTCGAAGGAGAATCCACGAGGTTTCATATCCAACTGTCATGAGGATGCAATATTTTATGGAATATTTGAATTAAAAATCCTCTTATTCGACAAAATAAGAATTAGTAGAAAATGGAATTAATGATGAAAAATAGAACTTAGGAAATTGTAAATTTCCATGGTTTGTAGATAATGAATCAATTCATTAATAAAATTAATTAATTGAGGATGGTAATTAGGAAGAATAATTAGAAAGAAAAGGATTAGATTATGGGTTATTTAATCCTATAGAGAAAATTAGCAGATGATTGGCCAAATTGATTGAATGAATGTGACAGTATCCTTTGATGAAAATTTAATGATGATATAGATTGAATAAGATGATGACCAATAGATCAAAGCCATGATCAGATTGATTGATTGAAGTTGATAACATGCCAAGGAAACATGACATGAATTGGTTGATATGTAACATTTTACAAACATTGTAAATGCTACAGGATTGAAATTGATTGATAAGGTTTGATCATAATAACATCGATGAAAATTGTCAATGTTATTAAAATGGTTGATGATGCCATGATCTGATATTGAAAGTCTCAACAATGTCAAAGATTGAATGACATGAATAATTGTTTGACTTGGCACTAAGAGCCATGACAGTACTAAGGTCAGATTGATAAGATTGATAAGATTGATAGGTTTCCAAGGCACTGAAAGCCACAACAATGCCTAGGAGTGGATAAATGATGATTGATTTGAGATGTTTGATATGTTTCAGGTTGATTAGGACTAATTTCAGGTGAGTCTAGGTTGATTTCGGGTGATTTCGAGTTGATTTGAGGTGATTCCGAGTTGATTTGGGGTGATTTTGAGTTGATTTGATATGATTTCGAGTTGATTTGAAATTGATGTGAAAGGGGATACCAATGACGAAATATGGTCAATTTGGCCAAGAGATCAAAGTTAGTAGAATGAGAAAATGGGACAAATTAGTATGGAGAAGTGATGATACCGTAGATGCGAACCATTTTTGAGTGTCTACAACTGGATATTTTTGTGCTGATCTCTTCCTTTAAGTCTTTTTATTCTTCACTTTGAACTCCACTAGAGTTTTCATTTACTCCATCCATCTACATGATTCAATGAGATTTCATCTTCCTTATAAAGACATTTGAAGACTTAGGGTTAGACATGGATCTATGATCCATATTGAATCTTTGATTCTCGCTCATTCCTTGCACTTTTATCATTGGTTGCATGCCTTCTCCATTTTTCTTATTGGCTGCATGTAGATTGCATAGGAAATATAAATGATTTGATCTTATCACTTAAATCCTTCAAGATTCATCATATTTCGGCCATGAAAATAGTTTACATCTAAATTTGTGAAGTTACAAACTCATAGGCTGATTCTAAGTTGCTCGGCACTTACTACTTCCTGGTGCTCAAAACCTTCTATAACTTGGCTCCTGTATCGTTCCTATCTTGCTCGGCATTGTTTATGACTTGACACCTAAATATTGCTTGATACTTGGATCATGCTTGGCACCTATAGTCACTTGACATTTGATCTTCACTTGGCACCTGAATACTGCTCGACACCTGAAGATCACTCAGCACCTGATGGCTTTCCTGACTCAACACATGCTATGGCTCGACATACATAATTTACTCTTCTTTAATGTAGAAATTGGTTAAGTGTGTTCGCACTCAAGTGTCAAAACCATTCTTACTCTAACAATCTCCCCCTTTGACATGAGTATCAAAAATACTTAACTAAGCATTATTTATCTAATCTTATGAGTACGTTCACTGATCTGCTTGGTATATATACAGAGGTTTTAAAAAATTTGATCAAAATGTTGTAACTTACAATATGTACCTCAAAATTATTATAACTCCCCCTAAGTTGATCATGCCTTGTCATGTCATAAATTCTAATTTCTTGTGCCATTATGCCTAATGTTCTCTTTAATATATCTTCACAATATTCATAATATTATCTCCCCCTTTAGAATATTATCTACCACTTTTGATACAGATGTCAAAGGATCCTAAATAGTAATGCCATGTTTGGCTAAAAATGTCTTATTTACCTCAAGGAGTATTTGAAGAGCTGCATCCCAATTATTTAAGGCAATATCCAATGACTTTTGTTGGATTGCAAGCTCTGTTGCTAGATCAACTAGTCCTTCATGTGTAGAAATATTTGGTTCCTTCTTCAGAACTATTTTTGCACACATTTGCTCCTTGTGTAATAATTCCAAGTGAGGAGTGATGGATGCTTGGATTTGCATCAGCTTTTCTTTGATAGTGGCCTCTTCTGTTTATAATGCAGCTAATTTCCTCTAATTGTGAAGTGTTTGAGCAAATTGCTTTTCAGTTTGTGTAGGATCTAAGGGTAGTTTCTTGGTGGAAAGCTTTAATTTACTCTCAAGGTTCAAAATTTTTGGATTTATTTCTTGTGTGAACCTGGAAAAATCACACAATTTTCTATAAAGGGAAAATATGTTCCCTAATACAGCCTTTACATTTTTCAATTTCTTAGCTAGGTCAACCTATCCCAAAATTATGTTTATAGCTATTTTCTGGTTGAATTTTCCTATAAACTTATTTTCTAACCATTCCATTAGTTTAACATTAGTATCATGGTCTTCATTATTCACTTGGTCAACTATATCAGATAGTTGCTCAAGTATTGGCTTGTTTGCATCTAGAGGTTGAAGGTTGAAAGCATCCATGAATATATCCTATATCTCATTCATTGCCTGTTGCCTCCTTCTCTTATCCAATGCACTCTGCATTTCACTCATCTTTTCCTCATTTAGAGTGCTTGAATCATAATAGGGTATTTTAATTTCTTCATCAAGCTTAGGAATACCATAATGAATGGTCCTAGCTACCCTAGTAGAACTTGAACTTGGTGTACTAATATGTAAGGTCATTGTTTTAGTACTTAGCTTATGACTAGGTTTTGTGGGAGTTCCTATTTTTGGTAATTCAACCAAATTTTGTATTGCAGACTCCTCTTTGTCTTGTGTTTCTTCTTTGTCCTCTTCTTCTCTCTTGGCTTCTTCTTGTGTCACTACTGTTGGAGGTATACTCATTGACTAAACTATTATCCATGTGACTACCTCTGTCATTGCACTCAGCTCCTAATGACCTTGAATGGCTATTCTTGGTGGTGATGGAGGTGGTAGAAATGTAAGCCCAGTAGTTTGAATGATTTGAGGTGGTTCTTGTGGTGACACCTTGGCTTCTTTAAGTTTTTCTACTGACTTTTGGAGATTATCGACACTGACCAATATAGGACTTGTACACAATTGTGCTTGTAGAGTTGGTTGGTCAAGGATCTTAGTAAGATCCTCTGAAGTTAATGGATTGATGTTTTGACAAGTGGTGCCAACAACATCCTTAATCTTTATGATCTTTGCAAGTGTGGTAGTAGAGTGAGGTAGGCTAGGAGGTGAAAGTTGTGTGTCTTGTACACCTTTCTGTTCATTAATACCTTTGTCTTCATCTTTTCCTTCCTCGTCTCTTTCTTTCTTATTTTCCTATTCTTCAACCTTTTTCTCTTCTTTTGTCTTCTCTTCTCTCCTCTTCCTTCTTTCCTTAGGTTTAGCAGCAACATCCTCTTTGTATTCCTCTTCAAAAACATCTTCAGTTGTCTTGTACAAGTTTTTCCAAACTCTTGTAGTTCTTTGTACAACTTCTTCAATTTCATTTTGTAGGATGGAGAATGCCCTATATTTAGGTGTAAACTTTTTACTATGTTGTTTGACTGCTTGAGTTACCTATTCCTTTGTTAAACTAGGCAATAGGTTTGCTAGGGTTGATTCTCTCATCTCTTTCTCCATCATTAGATAGAAATGCCATCTATCTTCTATAGTTTTAGACAATTCCTTTGGAAATTATCCATCTAGTTCAAGAGGTGTATACTTGAACTATGCCATTAATGCATAGACTGATTCTTCTATGCTATTTTGTTCCTCTCTACTAAACTTATTGAAATCAATCTTTTTCATTTCACTTAAGTCTCCATTCCTAATCTTCTCACATAATATATCAAATGAAGATTTAGGAGGATGAATTACCCTTTCAATCTGATCTTCTTCATCAATATCAGGTTGGGCCACATATCTTTTCCTTTTCTTTGGCTCTTCCTATGCCTTTTTGATTGTGTTCTTCTTCTTTGTGGCTTCCTCTTTGGCCTTTTGCGTGGATGCCTTTGTTGTAGCTCTAGTTGTTGGCTTCTTGGGTATTTGCATGATAGCTTTCTTTGGTGAAGGCTGAGAAGCAGGAGGTGTCTTTGTCTTTCTTTTGATGACTTTGCCTTTGATGGGTGCTTCCTTGGTTTCTACTTCCTTGACACTCTCATCTTTCTCTTCACCTTGACTTTATGATAATTCAAGTGGCTCTTCTTTTGGCTCACCTTCTTCTTCTCCTTCACTAATCTGTTCTACTTCACCCATTGCACTTGATTCCTCAATACCAAATTTCTTCTTTATCTGCTTTACTAGCTTGTCCTTCTTCTTGACTGGTATGGTTGTCTTGAGTTCTATAACAACTCTTGATTTGATAGTGTCAAATGTTTCAAATGCCTTGGTAGATTTGTCCATTTCCTCTGCAAGTAATGTTGTGATGGCTGCAGAAGCTTGGTCAACCTAAGATCATATCCCTTGACTGCTATGGTTGTCTTGAGTTCTATAACAACTCTTGATTTGATAGTGTCAAATGTTTCAAATGCCTTGGTAGATTTGTCCATTTCCTCTGCAAGTAATGTTGTGATGGCTGCAGAAGCTTGGTCAACATCAAGATCATATCCCAATGGCCTAAGCCATCTTGTTCTTGGAAGGACTACTTGAATGTAAGTATAATCAATATCAACAAGAAAACATATGTCATTTTGATTCTTTTCTACTAGTGAAACTGGTATTCTCATTCTTTTCTTCATTGTATTTTTGAAATCATCAAAATAGATAGACATTTGATCATCAAAGATATCTCCCATTTGTGCAATGAAATCATTAATTTGATCAATAATGGTTCTATTTCGACTCCAATTAATTTTTCCAAATGAAGGGAATTCATTCATTACATAGAAGAACATAAAAACCAACACTAAACCAAATTTACACTATGCTCCCTTGGATTTTGTAATAGCTCCAAGATTTTCCTTGATCTATTACAACAAGAGCTTTGCAAGGTCATAGGTGTGGTCTTTCTTTACAAGCTTATATACCACATCCACTGCTATGTAGGGTACACTATTTAACCTGCTGGATTGATAAAACTTATGTGATATGATCCTTGTAGAAAAGTCTAGAAGGAGATCAGTTATGGTGTCTATAGTTATGCCTCTATTGTTCCACTTTGCTAGTGTTTTCTTCTCTATTGTTTCCTTCTTTTCACTTCTTAATGTCTTGGGCTGATCTAGGGTTGGAAAACCTATAACCCTATGAACCATTTTCCTAGTAATCTTGAATGGTCCTTGTTCTAACCAGAATGCTCCATCATGGATTTTGCTGAGTATTATGCGCATCCACTAAATTTTTAATACGATTGGAAAAACTAGGCCTTTGGTTAAACCCTTCTTTTCTATGGCAGAAAAATTATCTTTTAGGATACCATTTTCATAGAGTTTGTCATAGGAATTAAAGATTTCCAAATCTCCTATGGCTCCTATTTTACAATTATAACACTTTTGCACATCCTAAAGCATAACAAGTTTTTCAAGGATGGTAGATAGGGCACCAGCGGGATCGCTTTTGTATGCAACTTCTGGTATAGGTCTAATCTCAAGTTGCTTAACCTTGTCACTAACAAGTTGAATCTCATGGCTTACTATCTCTTAGGTTGTCTTATAACTAGATGCCATTTATAACTAAACTAGGGTTTAATGATTAAAGAAAACTTTACAAACTGTAAAACTCGGCACCAGAAAGAAATACCTGGATAAATGCTTAGATCGCTTGAGTAGATGTTGAATCACTAGTTGAAAGCTTTAAAATCACTCAGTTATGCTCAAGGTAATTGCTCTTTGTTTGAATGTCTCAGGAATGAATCAAATTTTACTTTTAAGTGACAAAAGAAACTTTGCATTTAATGTATTTTAGTACCTACACCTATCACTTAGCTTCCAAATGTTTTTCAACTTGGCATCCACTCAGTAGCTATACTTACTCAACATCTACTTATTTTGTTAATACGTTGGCATCCAAAGACAACTCAGCATCATCTTTCAAGTTTAGTCTTAGCATCTTGTCTAATGCAAATTTATACTTTGCAGTGCTTCTTCATGGTTTATAGCTGATGTGTGATACTTCCTTATGTATCAGCCCTATAGGCTTATTTTGTGATTATTTAGATGAGAAATGATCACTTGACCTCATGGGTGAAGTGACCCTTTCATAGGATGTACTTGATCCATCCTTTTTCTACCATGTATTCTTCATGTTTGTTCTTATGTGTTCCACATCAATCTTTTCTTTGCCATTATTTACTTCAATCTTGGGTGCCTTGGCCTTTGTTGGACAATTTTTGCCAACATCTCCAATTTTCAAGAAACTGAAGCAAGTAGTCTAGTTCAACCATCTTTTATAGTTCCCCTTGAAATGTGTTCTTATGCAATTCTGGGGTATATATCCATACTCTTGACAATAGTGAAAACTTTACCTAGTGTTGTAATCCCAATGGTAGTGACCTTCATTCTCTTTTGCTAGTTGATTTGATGTCCACATAGGCTTTGATCTACATTCAAATACCCTATGTCCATATTTCTTGCAATTATGACAATGTCCATTAAATCTTTGTGTCCTTGGGACTTTGGATCTTCAATCTTGTGTTATATGTCCTTGCATGTTGCATTTGTGACAGTAACTCTTGTTTTTGGATGTGTTTTGCTGATTGATCCTTCTACTCCTGCAAAAATTAGTAGTATGTCCTTTTTTATTACAATAATGACAAATGGGTTTAGAATCCTTACCTTTGTCACTTCTTTGCTCAACACTCTTTGATGATTCACCAACTTCAATGCTGTTGTATCCAAGTCCTGATGTATCACGGGAAGATCTTGGGGATTTCAACAACTGTTCAAAGTACTTTATGGCTTTTCTTGACTTGTTGAGATTCTCTTCTATCTCTTTTTCTCTGTTCAATTCATTTTGCAGTTGTTCATTTTACATCCTCAAAGTAGAGATCCCAATATCTTTCATATTAAGTTCATGATGAAGGTTCATCATTTGGGCAAGTGTATCCATCTGCATGTTTGAGATCCTTGTTAATTTAGTACATTTTTCTTCCAGTTTGTTTGCAAGATTCCTTTTTTCATCTTCCATCATGACTCTATCCTCAACTACTCTTTTCTTTTGTTCAGTGATTTCACATATCATTATGGCCTGTGATTCATGTTCTATCTTGAGAGATCTTATCTCATTTGCTTGAGCTTTGTTTTTCTCCATCAGTTCTGTTATGGCTGCATCAAACTCTTTAGTGTCTTCATTGGAAAACACTTGTGTGGTATCAATCTCCATGTAGTGTATATCATTTTCAGCTATGGATATCTCCTTTCTTCTTTTCAAACATTTTCTTAATTCCACTCTAGCTTCCTCTACTTTTTGTAGAGTGAGATGCACATCTATCACTTGGTTCTCAATGATCTTTCCAAGTTTGAAAACTTCCATCTTTAGATTTTTCCTCCAAGCTATTAGGCTCCTTCTTGAGAGAACAATGCTCTAAAACCAATTGTTGTAATATCTTATTGGAAAGAATGCTTCTGAGAAGGGGGGTGGGGGGTGAATCAGAAGTACTAGCTTTTGACCTATTTTAAATCCTTAATAACATATCTTTGAAATGAACTTGCATGCATATAAACATTAAGCAATCATGAGAAACAAATATGCATCACCACATAAGACTTGAGATTTTGGTAACCTAGAAACCCTCTAGGAATAAGAAGGTAAAACTGGGGTGGGGATGATACCCACAAAATCATTGCAGTAATAATGTTTGACTACTTCTAATGATCTTCCCTATTAAAGCCCTACCTTGTTAAAGGATTTGCATTGTATCAATAGTGACCTGGTTAAAGGATTTACAAACACTTTACATGAAGTGTTACCCTATCAAAGGATTTAATCGTCTATTTGAAGGATCTACAAAATAGCTGTTAAGCCAACCTATCATCATAGAATTTCCTTTCTAATAAAATGGATAAGGAGTATTAGGTATAATAAATCTAATAGCTTACAATCCTTGATTTTTGAATACAGACACTTGATTTGCTTTCTTCTAGCCTTGATCCTCTGAGATCTGATACTCATTTTTATCCCCTACTTTGTTCTGATTAACTGGATATTTTAGTGCTAATCTCTTCCTTTAAGTCTTTTTATTCTTCACTTTGAACTCCACTAGAGTTTTCGTTTACTCCTTCATCCATCTACATGATTCAATGAGATTTCATCTTCCTTATAAAGACATTCGAAGACTTAGGATTAGACATGGATCTACGATCCATATGGAATCTTTGATTCTTGCTCATTCCTTGCACTTTTATCATTGGTTGCATGCCTTCTCCATTTTTCTTGTTGGCTACATGTAGATTGCATAGGAAATATAAATGATTTGATCTTATCACTTGAATCCTTCGAGATTCATCATATGTTGGACATGAAAATGGTTTACATCTAAATTTGTGAAGTTACAAACTCATATGTTGATTCTGAGTTACTCAACACTTATTGCTTCCTGATGCTCAACACCTTCTGTAATTCAGCTCATGTATCGTTCCTATCTTGCTCGGCATTTTTAATGACTTGGCACCTGAATATTTCTCAGTACTTGGATCATGCTCGACACTTGTAGTCACTCGACATTTGATCTTCACTTGACACTTGAATACTACTTGGCACCTGATAGCTTTCCTGAATTGGCACACACTGTGGCTCAACATACATAGTGTACTTGGCTTTAATGTAGAAAGTGGTTAAGTGTGTTGGCATTCAAGTGTCAAAACCATTCTTAGTCTAACACAAACTGTTGATATCTTCACCAAACCATTTCCCAAGGATGCTTTTGAATATCTTAGAGGCAAGTTGGGGGTAATGCCCCTAACTCAAGCAGTTTAAACCAACAAAGAAGCTGCCCTGCATCTGTAGACACCTAAAAATCTTTAGAAAATAAAGTATTTTTATTTTCTGAAAAAGTCCTGATGACATCATCATTTATTTATTAATTAATTATTTAATTAATTAATTAATTTTTATGCCATTAAATCCCTTTATCTTAATTAAAAATATTTAATTAAGAAATCCCTCCCAAAAATGTTTAAATCTTATTTAAACATTATTTCCTTATTTATTAATTATTTAATTAATAAATTGACCAAAAATTCTAAAATAAATAAAAAATTTATTTTTTGCCCAAAACTTGGCCAATTTCCTTATGACCAATAACCTCTTCCAAAATCTTCTAATCCTTCTTTAATTTCGATTAAAGGCTAATCTCATCATTTCCTACCCCTAACCCCAACTCAAAATATTTAATTAAAATTAAATATTAATCCTCATGTTTATTAAAAAAAATTTAATAAATATCTCCTCAACCCAAACCCTTGAAATAAATAAAACTTTATTTATTTCCTAAAAATCTAATTTATCCTCATCCTAAGAAGTTCTAGACTCTTCTAGAAAGTCTTCATCCTCACCCTAAGAAGTTCTAGACTCTTCTAGAAAGTCTTCATCCTCATCCTAGGAAATTCTAGACTATTCTAGAAAGTCTTTATCCTCATCCAAAATCTAGACTCTTCTAGAAGATGTCTTTAAACCTAATCCTAATCCCCTCCTAACCTTGTCACATTCCCTAAACATGGGTTAAGACTTACTAACCCAAGCCAAAGTTAACAAATATCTCCTCCTTCACCCACCCTCATTAAATGCCATCCACTTGCCTATCCTTAAGCTAATCCTAAACCATCCTAATCCATCCTCTAATCATTTGCACAAGCCTAAGCAAGCTTAGAACCTTCCTAATCAAGTCCAAGTCGAATTTGCTCTCATCACCCTCAAAATATCTCAACCATAAAACTTTATGAAGTCCACTAGGTCATAAATGACTCTTACAAGCCCTTTTATTGCTCTTACAAGTCATTATGAGGGTCTTTATGAAGATTTTATCTCTTGAGCCTCCTTTGTTGACTCATCCTTGCCCTTTCCTCCATCCTCTCACCATGTGACATGTGTCACTCTTTGATTGGTTGTAAGGAAGCACAATCCATGTGCTCTCCTCTCATGCAATCTGAGCCCTCCATAAGCTTTTTCCCATCCTTGCATCTTAGCCCTCAATCCCTCAAGCCTCTTGCCTATAAATTGGATCCTTCCCCTTTGCAAAATAACACAATCCATGAAGTAAAGTTATAATGCTATTTTGAGAGCCAAATCCATACTAAAGCCATCTATCCACACCAAAAATCCACAATCATCCATTGAAGCCTTTGGAAGCATATTGAGCATACATCCTATCTTTTTAGACAAAGCTACTCAACAAGAGAGCTTCTCATTGAGAGAGCCCATTAATGGCTCATATTTTCAATTGAGAGCTCATCTTAGTCTATCTTGAAGTTTATGAATTTTTTTTAGTTTGTAGAAGCTTTATTTAAATTTGGTTTCTATTAGCATACTAACATTGCTCATATACATTTTGGCACGCCCGGTGGGACCCCGCATGGGTCATCTTCATTAGCTTTTTTAGTCAAGTTTTGTATGTCATTTGCTGATTTTGGCTAATTTTTCTTGTTTTTGTGATTGGTAGGATTGTATAAATTGGTTTTGTAGGTCTACATGAGCATGAAGAAGACAAAGGAACTCATAGTCAATCTCATAGTGTTTGCAGATTTTTCAAGCTTATAGGTGGAGAAAGCACTTGGGATTATTCTTCCTCTTCTTGTCTATGTTCTTCTTATTCCATCTACTTCTTCTTCTTCTTCTTGTGGGAGATCTTGGCCATTTTTTTTTAAGGAAGCAAAATCATACACACTTCTTTTTAGTGCTTAAAATGAACCCCCAAATCATACTTAAATTCATTGAAAAATTAAAAATTTGCAAAAAAGAAAAAATCTTTTAACAAGTGAAACTAAACCAATATAATCATTTGCATCCTTGCAACATCAAGGTTTTAGATGCATTCATGCAAAATTAGGAACACTTCATTTTTGGGAATTTAAAAAGAACTTCAAGTTTCCATTTCAAAAGGTTCAAAATCAACACTAAGTGCACACTAAAGTTCTTTTAAAAAATCTCATGAAAACTAAGAGTCCTAAATGGTTGCCAAAATTGTCCTAAAAAGCTTTGTTATTCCAAACAAATGTCTTGTTGCAAAATCTTGAATGTTTCTTAGGTTTTTCATGCATCAAAACAATCTAGGAATATCATTTTTGGGCTTAAAACATGCAAACTAGCACACAAAATCTTGAATGAAAAGCAAAGTCCAAAGAGTCATTTTCACTTTTGAGTCCAAAACAATCTTGAATGATCTAAGGTTAAAACAAAGCACTTCAAAGTTCTTAAAACAACACACAAAATCTCAATCTTGAATGCTCAAAGGAAAAAACTTGAATGTTTAATCACTTGTCTTTGAATGCATGTTGCTAAAATCACTCTTGAATGCCATGGATTAAAATCAAATTTTTCTTGAATGCACCTTAATCTCGCTCACACTTCATTTGGGCATAAAAATGGGACAAATCTTGACGTGGAGGGCCTCTAGGTGCGCGCTTGAAATCGAATCTCACACACCTTTGTTTTGGGCTTAAAATAAACTCACACTCAATCTTGAATGCCTTAAAGAAAAATCAATCGATACTTGACATGGAGGGCCTCCGGGCGCACGGGTTTACCTTCTTGTTGACCCTAACTCTTCTTCTTGTTCGCATTCTTCGATCAATTTTATTTTTGTCGACGCTTCAAAGTTGGAATAAACATTGTATCTTAAACATGAGTGCTTGCAAAGTCTAGATCAGAAAACTTAAGCATCAGTTGGTAAAAGAACAAGCATGCTTTTTAGCCCAAGATCATCCAAGTCTTCTCTCCCCTTGTCGTCTTTCGAGGCCATCTTGGGTGCATAAGATTAGGATCCAAAATCTTGTCTTAGCTTTTTAGGAGGCCTGCTTGGGGATTTCATCACCCCTTGGGACGACCTCAACTCCAGCATTCCGACAGAGTATAAAAATCGGGAGGTGAATCCAAAGACACCTCTCTTGGAATCAAGATTTTGTCACTCGGGCTAAGCCTCAAGGAACTTTATACCCTTGAGAAGTGAAAGAGGAGAAGTGGGTTACCGCTCCTCTCGGCTGTGTGACATCTTTTTGATTTCATCTACGGATTTGGGCCTCACGTACCTTGTGTATATCGAGGACTCCCTAGCTAAACCAAATTTCATCCTTGTAGAAAGCTTCCTAGGATGTTGGTGTGTTTGACGTGCTTGCTCAAAAATTTTGTCTTCTTGTTTGTTCATAGCTTTTGAATGAATGTTTTCCAATTTTGGTCGAAATCTCAGAAAAGTAGAAATCTCCCAGCTCAAGGCATACTTAGCGTAGTCACTGCCTTATCAGAAAATCATCCAAGCTCCCCCGTTGCAACCAAATCTCTCTAGTGCTTTGCCTTAGAACAATCCCAAATCCAAAGTCCATCCAAAGCATCCCCCCAGCTAGCTAGCAACCCAATCCAAAATCGCCCAAGCCTTTAAAGAGTTGTTGTCACTTTGCCAAAATTTGCTATCCAATCAATCTATCCTACCAATCAACCAATCTCACCAAGGTTATCCCTCTGACAGAGCATTGTCTAGGGTAATCTAGCTTTGTCACTTGTTATCCCTCATCACCTTGAGCTAAAGGTTGGGATCCACAAGTGGTCACTCTCGTATCATGCCCATAGGATCATTAGTCTATCCTCAAGTTGACACAGCCACCACCGAATCCTGCACATAGGAAAGCAAAACTCTCACTTTTTGATAGCATACCCTTGAAGTCTTCCATCCACAAGAAAGCCAAAAATCTCCAGCCAATCCTCCTTAGGTCTGTCATACAGCTTTGACTCTCCTTAGGAAATCTTTCATCAGCCAATCCAAAATCTGTGCTTAATCCAAATCCAACCATGAGCTTCCGTGTTCATCCATACGCAAGACCCCATCCCCATCAAACTCATCATCAAAGCATGAAGTACCAATCCTATCATGATGTGTTTGGTCGCATTGTCCTTGCTCCCGCCACCTCCTATTCCAATGATGATGAAAATCTTGTTGACTATGACGAGTATATTGAAAGCCTTAGAAACATTCCCCCAAGCATCCCCCAAAATCCAAGAGTTATTCCAAACTATCTAGTCATGCCATCCGATATTCCAGCTTCCCCTCCATCACCCCATCAACCAAGCTTCCAATCTTCCACCCCCATCACACTAGCTATTCCTGTCAATCCACCTCCACCTTCGACACACGAGTCTCCAAGGAATCTCCTAGAGGAAATACAAGAAAAGTCGCCTCCAACAGTCGATAAGCCATGTCATCTAATCCAACCATGTGAAGTAGTCAGTGATGAAGCTTCCCCATCTATAATATCACCTCCATCTCCCATAGCTATCATCCCCATGCCATCCATCAAATTGCTTAAAATCCTTCCACTTCCCGCAAGCATCAAAATCCCACCACCTATCAAATCCCTCCAAATCCTATCCACATCGCCTCCAAGAATTTCCCAAATCTCTCATAATGACCCTTATGCATCCATCTTCTACTCACCCATCTCCACTACTGAATCTCCCATCTATCCATCTGCTGCCTTTGAAGAATCCATCCCTTCACCTCCTATTGCACCATCTACTCCAAACCAATCCTATCAAGATCTTGCCCAAAAGCATGTTGACATCCCCCAAAGAATAAATGAAGATATCATCGTACCATGTCTTCCATCCATAGTGCAGTCACCATCTCCTCCATCTCCAAAACCTCGAGCCATATCTCCTCCACTACAAGATATCTTGTCATCCCACCAGCTACATCAAGATCCTATCCTTCCATCTCCCCCGCTCCATGCTTCCATCTTACCACCTATCCAAGCTATTCCACCATCTATAATCTACCCTCTTGGTTCACTTACATTCATCCACGGTGGCCCTCTCTCAGCAGAAGAATTAAGAACAATATCTCCCCATTGCAATACACCTAATAAATCACTTCTACCATTTTCTGCAAGCAAAAAGTTTCCTCAACTTGTTCAAATGCTCAATCGATGGCATTATCAAGGTCAAGGTTTAGGACCACAAGAGCAAGGAATCAGAGAGCCTATTATTGCACAAAAAAATCTAGGATTTCATGGTCTTGGATATGTATCCAAAGGCTCACCATCTAAAGGTGTTGGTACACCACACCCCCAAACCAAGCCTATCTCCAAGCCCACCATGCCAGCCTCCCATCACTCCTTCAAGAAATCTTATTTCATCCCCCCTCCACCATCTTTGCAACCCAAAACAACCTACCATATCCCCCCTTCATCCCCTAAATCCATTTTGGGTCCCTATGTCCCAAAATCTACCATCCTCCATCCTCCTATCAGCCATCATAAAAATCCTATTCCATCCATTTCTATGCAAGATCAACAAAGGCACATATCAGGGCACATCATCCATCATCATCCCCCTACATGCTCTTTCATATCCTCTCCACCTCACAAAGCTTCTCCTAACCATCTTCCCAAAGCTTACCACAGTAATGTGAATGCCAAAATCAAAATGCATAAAGCTAAAAATCCACATCCTAGGCAATCATATCTCTATTCTAAAAGACATACTCCAAAAAGGAAAAATCCAATCAAAGAATGCAAAACAATGCAACAGCCTATGAAAAGAAAATCCAAAACCATGTGGATCCCCAAGAAAAAAGTTGAAACCCAATGCATAATGGCATCCACCATTGCTAATCCCCCATCTAGTGACTCATGTCCCCCATCTCCTAACTCCATCTTGGGTGCCTATATCCCCAAGCACGCTTCCACAAATCCTCCATCACACCCACATCTACCATCTATCCCCCATATGCTCTTTTCACACCCGTTCCAACATGTGCCAATGTTGCTCTTGCAAGCATCCCCATCTCATGCTCCTTTCCAACCTTTTCATCCCTCCATGTCCTACCATCAACCCCATCTAATCCAATCTATTGCATAAATCACACATCTGGTGTACCAACAGCTAGCAACAAAATTGAACATTCTGACAACCAGTGAAAAATCCTAAAAAAAAGCCAAAATAGCTGAAGAAAGCCAAAATCATTCCAGCTAAGTCCAAAGTCAAAAAGTCAAAAAAGAAAAGAAAAATAAAGCGTCCACTGGTGAAAACTTGGCAATTCAAGCACCTTGGACAAGTACCATGATGAAAACTTGGCAAACAAGCGTCATGTGTAATCCTGCCATCCCCAGCTTAGCCTATCACCCTCATCCTTTTGGTCATCTCTTGACATCCAACTCCATCTTCCAATCTATCCACCTATCCTCCACCCTCCATCTTCCATCTCACACCGTCCACTAATCTCCTGCAACTTCAGCCAATCATCCCAGCTATCATCCATCTCCCTAGCCCCTTCAACTTTTTCCATCCTAGCTTCAATCCTATCACATCCATCATAAGACCTCCTTCTACATGTTATCTTTTGATTGGGGGCACTATATTCCTTGGAGATCTTGTTTTGTCCATCCTCCCTTGTCATTGGTATCTAGCTCTAGGCTATCCTCATGCAAACCCAATGTCATCTCTTTATATCCATCATAATCCTAGCTATCTACCATCCTATCCAGCCATCTCATCTTGCTCCTCTAGCTATCCTTGGTCACAAAATCTCTCATCATCATTGGATGCATCTTGCTAAATCCATATCTTTCGCTATCACCCCACCCTTAGCTTTCGCATCTTGCACAACATCGAACCATCCCGCTATCCTCTCATCCTGAGCTTTTTATCCATCTGTATCATACCTATCATTGGTCTGTTAGCTTGTACCATATCTTGATTAGCCTGCTTGTAAATATCTTGGTCTGTCAGCTTGTACATCCTCTTTAGCTTAGTACCATTGTATCTATCCAAATTTCATGTTCGTTCCTCCTTGATTAGCATCTTGCACACATCGCACAACCCTTGGTTAGCTATTCCAATGCATCCTTTAGGTAGATCTCTTGTCACCAAAGTGCTATCCTTCTTAGTTCAGCTTGCCAGACGCATCACTCATCCAAATCCACTAGCTTCGGTGCTCTCTGATAGGTCCTTGCAGGATATAGCTTTCCTCATGTCTAATCTTGGTCCGTTAGTACCTTGTCCTACCCATCTCGTTGGCAAATAGTTCTCTTTTGGATTTTCACTTTCTTTTGATTTGGGATCTTCCCTTTTGGGTCTTGAAGTATCTTTTCCAAGCAATCTCCTTGTTCCCTCCTCAAGGTTGCCACGATCTTCCATATCATGGTATGCTGCGAATGGGGCAATTAGAGCGTAAGGTCTTGATCAGGTCTTTCATTTGTTTTTCTTTACTGCTTGTGGGTTCTCCAGTGTCGTTTCCATGCTGCTTCCTCTAGGATTCATATGTGATGCTGGGGCAATCCTTGTGTGTTTGTTTTGAGTTAGTTTGTCAGTCCTTTGGATGGTTGGTGAAAAGGCCTTGATGTTCTTGGTAACCTTGGCAATTAACCAACAGTCCTATAGCAAATCTAGTGCTCAACTACATGGTGGTACTTCTCTTTGAAGTATCCCCCCGCTCAAAAAGCTTCAATGGTTTTCCTTCATCTCCATTATCCCCCATCCATATCCAGCATCTGTCTCTCCTACCCTAGCTGATGCATCAGTATCTCTTTGAATCACTCATCACTCTTAGCTTTAGGGATCCACAATCCTAGTCTTAGGGATCCACCAATCCAAATCAATCCACCAAGCCTCATCTTTTGAGATCCACAATCCTAGTCCTAGGGATCTCCGAAACCCATCTTCCACCAATTTGACTCTTTGAAATCCTGTTGCATCAGCTTTATAATCCCCTCATCCATCTCCCCATCCTGGATTCCTTTTATAGCGCTCCGCTCCTTCATCCTCTACAATCCCTGAGGTCTTAAGCTTGCTTCCTCTTGTGCATCTGATTCTCCTTTATCATTCTCCCATAGTGAGAGTTTGAGCTAATTCAGCCCCTTCTCTTTGCCAATCTGAGTCTTCTTGCTCATCTCTGATTCTTGTACTTTTCAAGAAGCCACCGAGCCTCACTTTCTCTCCCCGCTGCCTTCTTGAGGGGGGCATCTCACAGTCCATTCTCTCCTCTTCTGCTCTAGCCTTGGGCATCTTATTTTCTTATCTTTGATGCCATGCCACTTGCGGCATCACATCAAAGAGGGGCAAAATGTAGACACCTAAAAATCTTTAGAAAATAAAGTATTTTTATTTTCTGAAAAAGTCCTGATGACATCATCATTTATTAATTAATTAATTATTTAATTAATTAATTAATTTTTATGCTATTAAATCCCTTTATCTTAATTAAAAATATTTAATTAAGAAATCCCTCCCAAAAATGTTTAAATCTTATTTAAACATTATTTCCTTATTTATTAATTATTTAATTAATAAATTGACCAAAAATTCTAAAATAAATAAAAAATTTATTTTTTGCCCAAAACTTGGCCAATTTCCTTATGACCAATAACCTCTTCCAAAATCTTCTAATCCTTCTTTAATTTCGATTAAAGGCTAATCTCATCATTTCCTACCCCTAACCCCAACTCAAAATATTTAATTAAAATTAAATATTAATCCTCATGTTTATTAAAAAAAATTTAATAAATATCTCCTCAACCCAAACCCTTGAAATAAATAAAACTTTATTTATTTCCTAAAAATCTAATTTATCCTCATCCTAAGAAGTTCTAGACTCTTCTAGAAAGTCTTCATCCTCACCCTAAGAAGTTCTAGACTCTTCTAGAAAGTCTTCATCCTCATCCTAGGAAATTCTAGACTATTCTAGAAAGTCTTTATCCTCATCCAAAATCTAGACTCTTCTAGAAGATGTCTTTAAACCTAATCCTAATCCCCTCCTAACCTTGTCACATTCCCTAAACATGGGTTAAGACTTACTAACCCAAGCCAAAGTTAACAAATATCTCCTCCTTCACCCACCCTCATTAAATGCCATCCACTTGCCTATCCTTAAGCTAATCCTAAACCATCCTAATCCATCCTCTAATCATTTGCACAAGCCTAAGCAAGCTTAGAACCTTCCTAATCAAGTCCAAGTCGAATTTGCTCTCATCACCCTCAAAATATCTCAACCATAAAACTTTATGAAGTCCACTAGGTCATAAATGACTCTTACAAGCCCTTTTATTGCTCTTACAAGTCATTATGAGGGTCTTTATGAAGATTTTATCTCTTGAGCCTCCTTTGTTGACTCATCCTTGCCCTTTCCTCCATCCTCTCACCATGTGACATGTGTCACTCTTTGATTGGTTGTAAGGAAGCACAATCCATGTGCTCTCCTCTCATGCAATCTGAGCCCTCCATAAGCTTTTTCCCATCCTTGCATCTTAGCCCTCAATCCCTCAAGCCTCTTGCCTATAAATTGGATCCTTCCCCTTTGCAAAATAACACAATCCATGAAGTAAAGTTATAATGCTATTTTGAGAGCCAAATCCATACTAAAGCCATCTATCCACACCAAAAATCCACAATCATCCATTGAAGCCTTTGGAAGCATATTGAGCATACATCCTATCTTTTTAGACAAAGCTACTCAACAAGAGAGCTTCTCATTGAGAGAGCCCATTAATGGCTCATATTTTCAATTGAGAGCTCATCTTAGTCTATCTTGAAGTTTATGAATTTTGTTTAGTTTGTAGAAGCTTTATTTAAATTTGGTTTCTATTAGCATACTAACATTGCTCATATACAGCATCAACATAAAAAAATCATCAAAATATTAGAAGAATGATGCAGAGCATGACAATAGGCACAAAAACTCTAGATTAGTCACAAGCATGGTGACAGAGCGAGAAAACATGAGATGCAAAGCTTATATTTTACATGTTAAAGATAGTACATCTTTGACATTTATGCCAAAGAGGGAGATATATGCAAAAAATTGATCAATACAAAGCAAGAGGGAGATATATATGAAAGAGGGAGATTTATGAGAAATTGAAAGGTAAAGCTATGCAGATATATGAGATTAGAAGTAAGGATGCAGTAGTCAAGAGGGAGAAGCAGAAAGTAGCAAAAAATGTATATAATTTTGGTGGTAACTAAGTTGATCAATTGATCAGTTTGGTTTGCCATCAATGCTAAAGAGGGAGATTATTGGAAATAATTGAATAGATCATGAATGCAAAGTAATAGAACTAGTAAAGAATGTTTTCAATCATTGTTTTTTCATTGATGTCAAACTTACTACTTGTAGGAATGACAATTGCTTTAAGTGATTCAAATACTATCAATTGGTTGATTGACAAGGAGGAGGTAATCAATAAGATGTAACTAGAGCACCTAGAGAGAGGTTGAAGTTATGATGTTATAATGAAGTATAAGGATCAGATAAGCCACTGATGAAATAGAGTATTGATGACATACTCAGACATAGAGAATGGACACACTAAAACACAGATCAAAAATGTAAGGTTTAGATAAGTCATTTGTAAAGCCTAACTAAGTTCATTAGAGAGAGCCAAGAAATCTAGTTAGTGCTGAATAGATTCTCAGTTGAAGCCAAGCAAGTTCAACTTTAGTGTGTGTCAAGTGATCTTCAGGTGTTGAGTAGCCTTCAATTTCTAAGTGATCTTTAGGTTCCGAGTGATCTTCAAGTGTTGAGTAATCTTCAGGTGCCAAGCAGTCTTGAGGTGTTGAGTGAAGATTAGGTGTAGAGCATAATACAAGTGTTGAGTAACATAGAAGAAGCCGAGCATCAGTAAATCAATAATGCCAAGATGTTGTATTATTTTGAAAGTCAAAAATTTGGCAGATCTGAGCCGACATGGCAGTTATCTAGAATTTTGTGAATTAGATAGAAGATAAGAGTGATGAGCTGGTGGCACAAAACACTATGTAAATTTTTTTTGGAAAATACAATTGGATTCTAGATGAAGTTTCTAGATAAGAGAAAGATGTGGGATAGATACATTGTATCCTACCTAATCTATTAAAACCCTAAAGCTGGAGAGGGAGAATTGAGCGGGAAAGGTATTCTAGATTTCTATTTAAGGAGTAATAAGGCCACAAAGCAGACAAGATGGTCAAGCATAAAAACATGGAGTGCTAAAGAAGGTACTAAGGAGAAATAGAGCATAGATACTCTGTTTCAATAGATGACCATAGATATGATTACATTAGTATGATGAGCAAGAATACTCAAGGAGACGAAGCTTGAGAAGAAGACAAGTTGTCAGAGCCGTAGTGATTAAAGCCAAGCAAAGGATTGAACTAAAGTGTGATCTATAATCTACAAGATATGTTGTAAGTTGTATCAGATCAAAACCCATTATTGTTATTCTCTACCAATTGTAATAGTTAGTATAAATACTATGGACTTAGGTTGGTTTAATAGCCATGTTGTAAATCCTTTAATAGGGTGACATTCCAAGTGAATGTTCCAAAGTCCTTTGACCAGGCCCATTCCTAACAATATGGTGAAATCCTCTAACAAGGTCACATTTAACAGTGTGTTGTAAGCCTTTAACAGGGCATCACTTTAGAAGAGTGAGAATTCAGTAGCATGTTATTTCTGGTTTTTCCCAAATTGGTTTTCCACGTAAATCATTGTGTCATGTGTTGATCTTGCATGTTTTATTCCTGCATGTTGATTTGCTACAACTTGCTAAGATGGTTGATTTAAGTTTTGATGGATGAATAGTCTAATGGGCTCACTATAATTGGTGAAAAAGTATTATTAGGGCATTTAGACCTTGGATAACTGATTCACACCCCCCCCCCCCCCCCCACCCCCCTCAGTTATTCTAAATAATTCTAACAAACTATATATCCTAAATACCATCAAACCAGACATCACAATCTTCACATATGGTGCTTCTTGGAAAATATATGGAATGAGCTAGAACACCTACAAGGACAAGAAGTTTAGTCTTGAAATTGGTGCTTTCCTTGATGATTATAAAAATGGAGTAGAAATTGTGCAACTTCATGAGAAAATGGGTGAAATAAAGTGTGATCCCAGACTTGTATTTGATCTCCTTTATCCTACAACCAAGTTAATATTTATTCTTGATAAGGAATGTTAGAAAAAAGAGAGTCTAGTTACTACAATATCAACATGACATTTCATGGGGTTGTGGAGGCACTCAATGCCAAGGTTAATTCATATCGCTTCTACCCTATTGCTTGCATGTTTCAATGCTCATTTTCCATACTAGGTTTATGTATGTTCTATATATTTACTAAACCATTTGTTTTGAGATCTAGGTCATTGTATTAAATAGTATGTGGTAGAGAATATATTTGTTATAAATAGGAATTGGGCCAAGGTTAATTTCTATAGGCTAGAATAGAGGATTAACACCATTTTTTGAAGTTCAAGAGTATGTGTTGTTGATATCTATATCTTTTATATTGTGCTATGTGCACCTTCCAAACCCTCCTTTAATTTTTTGGTTTTTATTCCTTCCAGTATTTGACATCCAATTGTCCAAATTAGTGATCTCTATGTTTAAGTAGATGATTAGAACTTGCCAAGGAAGTGCACAAATATACTAGCAACATCCTTCACTTGAGTTTTTATGATTAGGAGAATTCATTCCCTTAGTCACTTAAAAATAAACCTAATTCTCACTTTTGTTGGATGAATTTGTACCATTGGAGATGAAAAAACAACATCCCCAATGAATGGGTTACAACCCCTTGGATGAAATGTTCTTCCTTTTCTCCTAAGTTATCTTAAGTTTTGATTCCACCATTAATCATCCCCAACGGTATCTTTTCTTTTATTTTTTTTCAAACACATTTAGATCCCAATTGTATAGGATTCAAAACTTGACATTTTGAACCAATGTCTAGTACATGTAGTTTGAATGGGGTAAACTTTTCCTAGTTTTTTAAGGGATGGATACTTTGTCTAAGACTAGGAATAATCTTGAGGTTGCTAGGACTTCCTAGGTTGACTGATATGTATAAATGGATATTTTGAACTATTGAGACCATACATGGCATCCTATTCAGTCAAATTTTTTTGGTGAAAGTGTATGGGATTTGACCCCTTGAATTATGGGGAAGTTCAAATTAGTTTGATAGAATGAAAAATACCACTCTACATAGAAATACAAAATATAACTCTTGAGTGTAATTTGTGATTGGAAAATCATGGTGTAGAACATGCAAATTCTAAAATTGATATTGAAGATTATAAGATTGGGTAAATCATGAGGATCAAAGTGATGCACTAGAAATATTTCTTATTTTATCGCTTAATTGAAGGTCATTATTCACATTTATTTTTTTTACATACAAAGCTAGGGTCTAAAGTTTGGAGGTTATACTCAAGGGCCTATCATGTGAGAGAGCATTTAACTCCTAACATTGATACTGAAGATGATAAGATTATGATTATTAATAACAATAATGGAAGTGTTACACTAATAAGATATCTTATTTCATCATCTTAACAAAAGTTCACAACTCATGTTTTATGCCTTTTTCTAAGGTCTTAAATCCGCTGACCATTCTCTACCCAAGAACATGATGTAGGGTGCAAAGATTCTAGCTACTACAATTCATTATGTACTCAACTATAATTTTAAACTGAATTGTTTTGTATCCTTTCATTTTTTATGACATGGTTGGTCAACCACATTCATTTTCACCAAACCTACTTGTAGATATTCACAATTGCATAGCTTATGTAAGTGCTTTGAAAAATCAAACCTTTATTTTTATTGGATTTAGAATTCATGGAATTTCTATTCCATCAAATCTCAAACTCTTTAATAGTCTATTTAGATCTTAGATATTGTAATTTATACATTTTATTTATTTTCTACATGTACCAGATCCATGAAATTCAACTAGAAAGAATTTTATTGAGTTCATTTTTGATTGTATGTCTAGGTTCCTATCATGATTCTTGAACTTATTCTTACGAACCACAAAAAAATGTCTCTCATAACCACAAAAAATAAACCAACCAATTTTCTTTCTTATATTAGGTTTCTCAAAATGAAAATGGTAATGAAATTAAACTAATTTGTTAAAAAGAGAACAATAAGTGACATATAGATCCAATATTCTCTATTAGCTTTTTAATTTCTCCATTTTCTCTTTTGATATTGTCTATGACTATGGGCTAAGAAACTATGTTACTCTCTGTGATTGAACCAAAGAGATTAGTGGAAATGTTCTATATTGAGAGGGTTGAGCTACAAGTAGAATTGGAAAAATATTTTGATAGAAGCCTCTATGAAGAAACATAAGTTACTTATCATGGTACTAGTGTGATCTAAGTTACTTATCATGATACTCGTTTGGTCTTGGGTTTAGGAGTTTGGTAAAACATATTAGAGTTGGGTTCAAGCATACAAAACATATAACTAGATATAGGGAAATTATTTAATATATAATAAATTAATATAGAAAAATAAAGATTTATCAAATATCCAACTATATAAATATAAATAAGAAATAAAAATATATATTAATCTCAATTTATACTATTGTAAATGGGTTGATGACATAGTTATTTCAACTATTACTATGTAGAAGTAGGTAATGTATTGTCTACGACTCTGTACACATGGGTGAGTAAGCTAGGGAAGCAAGTACTATGTAGTCAGAGCCTCTATATTTGTGTACAATAGAAATCAATTTGTACATCTTGAATTTATTAATAGTTGATGATACGAGGTAGTGTGTTAAATTTGTTTGCTCAATCCTATTCAATCTCTAGATGTTACCTTGGTTAATCTCTAGGCATGAGCACTAGAAAACAGAAAGATAAAATATTGAATTTCAAGTTAGACATAGGGAACATCTAAAAATATTTAAAAAATTATAGAAATCTATCTAATTTTATATAGAAGTTGAAATGTTTGTGGAAATTCATGATAGGATTTCTTGTGTTCATATAGGTTCAACATACATAAAATATTTGAAAACCTAGTAGATCACTACCAAAACTATATCCAAACATATTGGACCAAAATTGGCAGCTCTACTAGGCCAATCAAAGAAACCATTGCACAAGGTGACACAAAAAATAAGATAACTATGCATAGGCAATAGAGGGAACATGTTGCTTCTCTTTCAATAAATTGAGAGAAGCATGTTAATTATTTTTACTAGAGTATATCTTCTAGAGGCTTTCAAGAGTTGTTCTTCTCTTAATGCCCTATTAGGCCATGCATGGCTGAAATATCCTAGGCTCTAATAATGCTCCAAATCTGATTTAGATTTAAATTTTTGCTCATGTATTTCTCCATCATAATGTCATCATAACTTTTATAGAACAACATGTTGCATATAAACATAATGGATTATATCATGCATTTAGACAATTAGCAAGGTTGCTAAAATACCTTTTACATGATTAAATTCTATATTTATTAATAAAATTTATATCCCTAGAGATAATGTTTTATGTACCATTTATTAAGCTTCTTAGGTTTGTGAGAAGTTTGATAGTTGGTTTATGTTGTTTTCAATGATGTAGAATAATTCATAATAAATTTTGCATTAGTAACTTTAATCTAATGCAAAAATAATCTGAGTTGCTAGATTGATTTTCTTGCATATGCACTTGGTAGGAATGAAGTTGCCTTGTAATTCTTGTCTTTATTGGTCTAGTCATTTCATGAAAAATGGTTTTCAAAACATTTTATGCTTTATAAATTTGAAACAAATGTTTTTCTATGGGGATTCAACACAGAAACACATGACCAAGACCTTTAATGCTTGAAAATTATTCAAATCAAATGAAAAAATTTCCATGATTGTATTAAAGCATGAAACATAATTCTCCCTCTTAAACAACTAACCTTTAAACTTTATGTTTCTCAATAAAAAATGATAAAAAAATAATTATGCCTATATTTTTAGTATGATATATCAAATCTAGGCCCAAAAGAAAATAACAAATAATATAATTTGAACCTCAACATCTATAAATATCAAAGACAATCAATCAAAAAGTAATATTTCTAAATAAAACTACACTATATTGATAAAAGATACGATGTTTCCACAATCCATAATAGTCAGTAGTGTTTTTAATATGGCCAATCAGCCAAATTAGGTGAGATATGTGGTTGTCATTTATGGAAACATATTTTTTGTAGTTTAATTGTGAAGGAAAATTGTCTAAGTATTAGACAATGTTACAGTAGCATGATGAGATTTATTGATAATAGAAGAATATTCCCTTCCCTTGGAATATTCTCTTGTGCAGTTAATGATAGATGTATGATGTCATTTTAATGATGCATACTAGTCCACATGTCCATACGAGCAACCATGCCCAATTTATGAAGGAAATACCTATGCAATTACTTCATAGTGCAGAACAGAGCATGTCAACAAATTGAGTTTTATAACTTGTAGAATTGTTTTGATTACTAAATCTTGATGAGCCAACTCTAAGGATGAAATTTGAGCTAACTAAGGAAGGATTTATTAATATAATTGATATAAGGAAAGAAATTCAATTGAAAAGTTAGAATGTGATGTGATGTGATATGATATCATGTGATATGAAGTAATGTTATGATAATATGAGATATGGTGCACATTGATATATGCCCAATCACTCTTTGTATGAAGAACTAGTAATCAGAAGAATTGCAAAGTATAACAAGTGGATCTAGTATTGTATGTATATCTATCCTCTTGAAGAGCTTATTTTATAGTTGCATTTTAGGGAAGCAGACTCTTCTTGCACACATTTGTATATGATCTGCCAACTCCTAATAGGGCTAAGGCTTCTAACAAGGCCTAGTCTCCTAACAGGGACTTGAGACACTATACATTCTTGATAGACTCCTAATAGGGTCAATATCCTTAACCAGATTGCTATATATAGTGAAAGATCTTGTGGTTTTCATCCCCATTGGGGTTTTCTCTTGGCCAGGGTTTCCCTAGTTAAAAAAAATGGTGTTATGAGCTCTCTTCGTGTATGATTGCTTATACTATTCAGCATTATTAGTTTACTACGTATGCTTTAAAGTAATTAATAATATCTAGTTCTAGACAAAAAATATTGAAAATACTAATTCGCCGCCCCCAACAAACACCCCCCCCCCCCCCCACTTTAGTATTATATATTTCTAGCAATTGGTATTAAAGCTTGGCTATTCAGAAGAGGCTTAATAGCTTGGATAAGATCCCTATGGATATGGAATAGTTGAAGAAGAATCTTGAAGAAGCTCTTGAACAAAGTTTTTGATGAATAGTCCCTTCGTTATATTAAAAAAAATACAATAAAGTTACTTGGTGTCAGAGCTTGGTTATTTAGAAGAGGCTTAACAACTTGAATAAGATCCTTAAGGATATGGAATAGTTGAAGAAGAATCTTGAAGAAGTTCTTGAAAAAATTGATCTCCTTACTGATGAAAGAGATGGCCTAAAAGATAGATACGATACTTACATAAGTGAACTAAAGGATAAGATAGATGACTTGAAGCAAAAAGGACATAGTAAGAAAAATAGTGATGATGATATTGAAGATCTAAGGAAAGAAAATGAGATCTTAAAACATGAGTTAAAAGTAGTTGAACTCAAGGTAAGTCTTAAGAAAAATGGAGGAAAGAATGACTTTGAAATAAAAGCTGAAAGTGTAGATCTAAGATCAAAGTTAAGCAAAGTACCATTTAAATTGGAATATATCAAGTTGGAGCATGTAGAATTAGAGAAATACAACACTATTGTGAAAGGTAAATTGGTGCAAACCAAACAGTAACTTGAGAAATTATATACCAGTAGTGAAAAGATTGAAGAACAAATATATAGAGAGACCTAGTTATGACAAGACTAGACTTGGATTCTTCCTTGGACAATCCACCAAGAAATGTATTAAGAGAATAGAACCTAATACTCCTAAAGTCAAAATTGATCTAAAAATAACAAAAATAGATTAAACATCTAA
Organism: Cupressus sempervirens; assembly: GCA_028749045.1. NCBI lineage: Eukaryota > Viridiplantae > Streptophyta > Pinopsida > Cupressales > Cupressaceae > Cupressus > Cupressus sempervirens. Next base: position 47,687,027 of record CM053789.1, on the reverse strand, counting down.
AGGCAAGGAGAATGTTACTCACTATATGATATTTAAAGAATCTAATCAAGATGAGGGTAATAGAAGAAAGAAATCTCATGTCAAGTGTAATGAACTTGAACATACTAGAGAAAATTGCAAAGGTAAGTCTTTTAAACCTATTCCAATTTTTTTTTTTCACAATTATCATAGATATAATATTATGCAGTAGATTGGAAGAAACCTAAATTTGATAATGATAATGAAAATAGTAGAATGTTTAGGAACACTAACCATTTAGGCAATAGAAAAAGATCTCATAGCAATGAAAGTGGAGAAAGAAGAACAATTGTTTGTTGCAGATGCAATAATCTTGGACACATCACAAGGAATTTCAAAGCACTTGAAAATTAGAATAATGAACAAAGAAGGAATGTACTTTTATGTTAATTATGTAATAACTTTGGATACACATAAAAGTTTTGTAGAATGGATAGAAGAAACCTTAGCAAGAATTAGAACTATAGAAGGAACAATAGAAAAAATGATGTCATTATTAAGGAAGAAATTAAGGAGCTGATAGAAGAATTTAAGGAAATATTTGTAAAGGAAAAAGAAACTAGAAGTTCTCATACAATTGAGGAAGAAGCACATCCTAATGTACCTAATAAGATAGTAAAGTCACTTATTGTTTGTGACCCAGCCTACCTACTTTAAGCATTCTCAATAATACAATGTGTCTGTTAATAATAATTGATGGTAGAGAGAATATCACAAGTTGATTTTAGGATTAAGCCATAGAAAAAAATAAAAAGTATATGTAAATATAACCAATATTAGAAAATAACTAATCACATAGAAAAGAACACAAGACACCAAGATTTAATGTGGTTCACCCAAACCCTGGGCTATGTCCACTAAATAGAAAGTATGATATTATTATGATCTAGTGATTACAACCTAATTATAATTTGTAATCCTTTATAGCTCAATACTACAACAAGAACCAATTTTTGCATCCCCACTATGAAACAATCCCTAACCCTAAGCTCTTTTATACAATTATTTTTACCGCTTTAGGGTTATAATTAAAAATTACATGTCGGCCCAAAATCCTGATAAAGTATGTACAATACTTTCTTGATCATACACCATAATCTAACAATCTCCCACTTTAGGACTGATCAGGCTCCACACTAAACAACAATCTCCCACTTGGAGATTGATCCTATAGCTATATTGTTATTCCATTAGTCTCCCACTAGATCAAACCACCCTAGACTCTGCTATTCTTTAATCCATGTTTAGTCTAGAAGACCAACTAAAGCTGAAGAGGAGTTTAGCATCTCCCTTGTTACTACCTTTATAAACATATATGTTGGATTGTCATTTGTATGTATCTTGTCTAACTTTAACTCTCCATCCTGTGAAACTGACCAAATGAAATTGTACTGCAACTGTATGTGTTTGGTCTTTGAATGTAAAGCTAAATTCTTTGCAAGATGAATGACACTCTAACTATCTGTAAAAAAATAATTATCCTTTTGAGGGTGTCCTAATTATTCCAAGAAGAAATAAAGCCATATCATCTCCTTGGTTGCCTCTTTAGCAATTCCATACTCTACCTCACCCCACCAAAAATAAAGACATAACCTATAGTACTATGTCTAGTATCAATATCCCTTGCCAAATCTGAGTCAACATAGCCCTGTAAATTAGTAGTAGAGTGTTGAAAATATTCAAGATATGATAGGTTACTGAGAGGGGAGGGGTGAATCAGTAACTTCAAAAATTCTAAAACAATTCAACACTTTAACCATATATATTATTCACCATTCATTCATCTAATCTACTGCATATATGAGAGATCAAACATTCATAACACATGTACACAGTGATTTGGTGACCCAGAAACCTTCCAAATAGAAAGTAAAACTGAGGTGGTGATGATACCCACAAAACTTCGTTACTATAGTATGAAGTTGGATTGTTAAGGCTTACATTAACCACTTCTAATGATCTGCCATGTTAGGAGCACAAAGGACTGCTAGGTCCACCTTGTTAGAGGATTTACAAACATATATTGAAGTATGCAATCTGTTAGGAGATTTATATAGAGACTGTTAAGTCTACCCTATTAAAAGATTTACAAAATTGATTCACCTGTTAGGATGAAATAGTGGATCTACTTACAACTTGATTAGATCCTTAAAATACAGATCACCTCTAGTGACTAATGAATCTTTACTACCCCTTGTAGACCTTGCTAAATACTCTGCTTTGCTACTGATTCACTTTCATTCAAAGCTTTTCATATCCTTTCCTTCACTTACTTATCTCTTATCTTGTAAATGATATATTACATTACATATATACCATTCCAATAATTACAATTTCAAGGTTGGCCAAAAAATAAGCGAACAAAATATTACCGAGTCAGCCAAATAGTAGAAAAATTGGGTTCTTCAAGCTGACTTGGTGACCTTCTGATACAATGTATTTACTGCATTACTTGGCATCGTCATGCACTCGGTAGAAGTAGACGCTTGGTCCATACTAACCAAACAATGTAGCTCGGAACTTGGTAACCATTGGAGACTCGATAGATATAGTGTCACTTGGTAAAAAATGGATCCTTCGTTTACCTTGATTTTAGTCGATAAACACTATACTTCCGTTACTTAGTAAACACTACACTTCCATCACTCGATAAACACTATGAAGCTCAGTGAACATTATAAACTCAATAGACACTGCTGGATTGCACATTCACTCGGTAGCTTCATGAATGCTCTGTATGAAGCACTTAAGTGATGAACCTACAAGGTAATCATTGAATGCTCGGTATACACTATAGATGCTCGGTGTAGACTGCGAAGCTTAGTTAATATTAGAATGCTCGATGTGAACTAATGTAGATAAATTTTGTCACTAATGGCAATAATAACTTAATGCCAACAATCTCCCCCTTTGGCATTATTGACAAAACACTTATAAGCCTAAACATATGTACATAACCCAACTTAATGAATTTTGGTTTTTCAAAATTGATCTTTGTAGAACTACTGCATATACAAATATACAAACATACTTATGTAAACATGCTAACTCTATTGAGTGCTAACTCCCCCTATCACCTATAGTGATAACTCTCCTCACTTATTATGCTGAATCTCTCCCCCTTTTTGACAATAATGCCAAAGGACTACATATATATAGTTTATATGACTACATAAAAGTGAGATAGAAATTCTTGATGTACCTTGAGGATGGTGGAAAACCTATTATCCAAAGTCTATTGCAAGATTTGACAGGTGGAGAGAGCAATTTGAACTTTTGCTGATAATTGGATCAAGTGATCAGCCACTAAGAAGTTTTGATCTTGGACCAATGTTTTGCAATGAGCAATAAGTTTCAGCATTGTGTCCATGATAGTAAGGATCATGTTTTGGATGTCTATGAGTGTAGATTGAATCCTTGCTTCCTCTCTCAATAGTTCTGCCTGTACATCTACTAGATATCTGATCTTGGTGTGATGGGAGGTTGTGGAGGAGGAGTCCACCTTTAACTTGGATGCACTTGATTGCATATCAATGTCAATCTTATTTAGCTTATTCTTTATTTCTTTAGTAAAACCAGAAACATCACAAAGTTTGGCAAAAAGTGATGTTGCATTATTAAAAGAATTTTCAAAATTTCCCAAAAATGTTGACAATTCAACTTGTTTGATTGCTATCTTTTGAGAAATATGCTCTAGCACCTTATTATCAAATTTCCTTTCAGCTTTCTCAATAAGTTTCTCTTGTCCGAAAGAATCTTCATTAAATTTTTGTACAACCTCTTCTAACTGAATCAAAATGTGTTGAGTAGAATCTACTTCAACACTTATAGCATCTATAATTATATTCTTGGCATTTTCAACTGTTCTATATTCCTTATCCCTTTCTGATCTTAACTATTTCTGCGTAGCTTTCATCTCTATGAGTTGACTGGCTAACCTCATCTCTTCAATGGTAGCATTATCATAGTCAATCTTAGGAATCACTATTTCTATGTCTAAGTCAATGTCTTCTCCAATTTCCTTTCCAATGATCAGAAGTTTTAATGGATGCTTTTGTTTGACCTTTTTGATGACTGGTCTGACCTTAGGAATAGACACAATAGTGGAGATAGAAGGGCTAGTAGTGTAAACAGGGATAGGACTTGATGATTGAATGCTAATAGAAGTGCTAACCAGATCAAAAATTGGAACACTTTCCAAAAATGGTATCACACTCGGTAGAGTACCCATAGTAGAATCTGAATTGATTGGAGTCAAAGTGGATACAGATAATATTGATGAGAACAAAATGTAGAACTTACTGGAATTGATGGAGACAAAATTGTAGAACTTACTGATGATGAAGTAGCCAAGGAGGCTAACTCGATAGCTGAAGAGGTGACAAATAGCTCGGTAGATGAAGTTATAGGCTCATTTTTTTTAGATGCCTGGAGTTGGGAAGAGGTTGGTGAAGATTGAGCAATTGATGTGACTATTGTGCTCACAATCTCACTTGTAGAAGCTATCTCGAAAGTAGATGTGATTGTCTTTGGTGGAGAGTGAGGAAGGGATGCAATAACTTCTGCTGCATTTTTTACTGGATCTTCTTCATCTTTATCTTCCTCATGCACTTCCTCCTCCTTGTCTTCTTCCACTTTTTCTTCCATTAGTGCATGCAGCTCTCCTGGAGTAACTGTGATGGATGGAGTGCTATCAAAATAATCACTGTCACTACTATCAACATCCTTGATTTCAACAAGATCATCATTGGGCTTTTGCAGATGATAGATGTTCTTCCACATGTTTGTTGCATCTCTTACAACATGCTTAATATCCTTAATCAAAATCAAACATGTGTGAAATCTAATCATCATTTTACCTTCATGGTTCTTCATTGACACCTTTATTTTTGCTTCAATAAGACTCTATAGAAGATTCCTCAAGGATTGCTCATATATGTCCTTGACCATTCGAGTGGTTGATTCCCATCTTGGTAGCAATCTCTCCAACACCTCTTTGGAGATTTGAGGGGCAAGCTAGTCTGGGGAGTATTTCCATTTTCCCATCTTATTGAGTACCAGTTCCTCAATCTACATTTTCTTTGCATCTATCCTTGTTTCAAATTTTAATGCCTTGAAATTTGTGATGCCAACTCCCTCTTCCTATTTTTGTTAGCCTTTCCTTAAATGTGAGTGGAGGCGTGACAAGTACAAGTTCCTGCTTGCCTTGTTTGGTTCTTCTAGAGAATACTGTAGTAGGATTATTTTTAGGTTTGGTGATAATCACCTTTCCTTTTTTCTTTGGTGGTTCCTCTTCTTTTTTAGATTCAAGTTCTTCACCTTCTTCTTCTTCTTCTTCATCCTCACCTTTTCTTTCAATTAGCATAAGAAGGCCGGTTGCAGTTTTCAACTTTTCTATCTTTCTTTTACCTTTGCTTATAGCTTGGGGTAGCTTGATTTCAAACTAAATTCATGTCTTGGCTCCATCATAATTGCCAAAAGCAAGAACCTTAGGATCTATAGGTTCATTTATTAGTGCTTCAATAATGTCCCTGGCTTCATCAATATTAACCTCATAAGGAAGAGGTTTCATCCATACAACTTGGGGCTTGACTGCCTGAATGTATACCTTGTCATAGTCAACCATGAAGCATACATCATCTTTATAATATTCAACTAGTTTTGGTGGGATTCAGAACCTATTATTCATTCTTTCCTTGAAATCTTCAAAATAATTGTCCATGATGCTATCAAAGTTTTCACCCATTTTTGCTACAAACTAATTTATTTGATAAAGAATGGGAATATCTTTTCTCCACACTACATTTCCTTTTGATGGAAAGAATTTTTGAATATAGAAGAATAAAAAAATTAACAATGAATAAAATTTATAGGGATTATTCTTTGAAGTCCTTATGCTTTCCATGTTTTTGTTCAATTATTTCAACAATAATTCCGACAGGTCAAATTCAAGGTTATTATTTACAATTTTGAATGCCAAATCAACAGCCTCATACGGTACACTATTCAAATGATTGGAGCTATAAATTTTATGGGAAATGATGTGAATGCCAAACCTTAATTCAACATCAAACACGGTGTTGACCTTCAAACCTCTACCATCCCATTCAGCTAGGGTTATCTTTTGTAACTCCTCCTGACCTAGGGTTTTGGCAGTTTTGGCCTTACTTAGCATGGGAAGACTAGTAATCTTATTAATCATCTTCTTGATGACTAAAACTAGCTTCTCTAACCATAGTTGCCCATTGTGAACATGACTGAGTATGTACCTGATCCACTTAGTTTGAAAACTTCTAGGCATATGCGAGCTATGGGTTAACCCTTTGGTCTCTAGATGCTTATGCTTGGGTTTCAAAGAACCATCAACACTCATTTCTCCTAGGGCATTATCCATCTCTAGATTTCCAATTTCTTGAATAGAACATGTGAAATGAGTACAAATGTCATTTATGAGAAGTACCTTTGGTGGAGTTTGCAATTGAGCTCCATTGGGGTTGAGTGATTCTACAATTACTGGAACTAACTTGAAATTTGGTGCCTTCCACTCCATACCTTTAACTAGCATTTCTGAACCTCTTTTTGCCCTTGTGTTGTTGCTACTCTTGGATGCCATCATTGCTTGGTAGATGTAAGAAAATTTTGAACAAATTCTCCACTTCAAAATTGCTTGAAATTGCTTGGAATTTGCTTTGGAATTGCTGGAAATTTTTTAGCTCTATAATCATGATGAAGAATGGAATCAAATTCTACCTTTTTGATGAATGTTTTTCCATAAATGCTTGGTACGAAGGTAAGTGAGATGACATAGTGCTTGACAAGCTATCATTCACTTGCTTAGTAGAAGCTTGCAACTTGCTCCCGACCTAGCTCAATAAGGTCTTCAACTGACATTCCTCGATAGATGTAACTTGGAGAAAGATACACTTTCTTTGATCCTTGTGTATCTGGAATACTGATTTGATCATTTTTCTTTCTTTTATTTCGGAATGACTTCAGATATCACTAGAAGATGCAGTTCCATATTCTTCTCTATGAATCTAATTGGAAATGGTGGAGTCACCCACTTCTTGAGTGACATTGCCATCATTTGAACTATCTTGCTTGGTAGATTTTGGAATTCACTATTGCCTCATCTACTTCTGAATGTTATGAGTTTTATTTTTCTTTTCATGTTCAACTCTTCCTATGTTCATGTTGTTTTTAGATATATGACCAAGTTTTGTACATGTATAGCACCTTATAGTAGTGTCCTTCTTTCTTAGGTGGTGTCTTGCACAATTTATACCAATATGCCCATGTTCTCCACAATAGTGACATCTGCACCTGGTATTGTAGTCCCATCAAAATATTGCTTTAACAAGTTGTTCAGCTAGATTGAATGATTTGGATCTACATTGGAATGCCTTCTAACCATGCTTCTTGCATTTGTGACAATTTCCTTCAAATTTTGGTTTCTCTTTACATTCATTAGTTTTATGACCATGTTGACTACAATTGTAGCATTTACCATTGAATTTTTCTTTTCCATTGCTCCAACATTTTTTTGATGTATGACCTAACTTACCACAGTGATTGCAAGTAGGTCTTTGATTCCTTTGGGCACCTTGTTTCGAGGTTTCACCTTCTTCCTTATAACCAAGACCTGCTTTACCCTTTTGTCTATGAAGATTCTACTCACTTTGTTGATTTAATTGAGTCATGTTTGCTTGATATTTCATTATCCTTTCATTGACTTGCTTTTTAAAGATTAAGTCATTTTCCAAACTTTCATTAATTTGTCTTTCAGATCTCAAGTCACTTTGTAAGCTTTCATTGATTTGTCTTTTAGTGATTAAATCATTCCTCAAGCTTTCATTTTTAGATCTTAGATTCATAATTTCTTCATTTGCATTATATAGTTGAGCTCCAAGATCTTCATGCTAAAGGGATTGATTATTTCTTGCGTCTAAGTCTTCATTTGCCTTGTTTCTCTTTTCCAAAACTTCACATAGCCTGATTGATTGCATTTCTTGTTCTCTTTTAAGCTTTCTTACCTCTTCTTGCAGAGAGCCATTCTTTACTAGGAGTTCCTTGATTACCTCATTAGCTTCATCTGAACTGCTTGATGGTAAAAAGTATTCAATCTTTTCTTCAACATACTGATGGTCATTCATTTGTCTTGAAAGTTCCTTCCTTCTCTTTAGGGATTGAGAAAGATGCTCCTTAGCTTCTTTGAGTTGAGACATTGCCATTTCCAGATCTAGCTTTTCATTTTCAATAGCTTTGTCAAGTCTAAATATCTCCATTGTCCTTGATCTTTGCTCAAGCTATCAAACTTTTTCCTAAGAACCAAAATGCTCTGATACCAATTGTTGAAAATATTCAAGATATGATAGGTTACTAAGAGGGGAGGGGTGAATTAGTAACTTCAAAAATTCAAAAACAATTCAGCACTTTAACCATATATACTATTCACAATGCATTCATCTAATATACTACATATATGAGAGATCAAACATTCATAACACATGTACATAATGATTTGGTGACCCAGAAACCTTCCAAAGAGAAAGTAAAATTGGGGTGGGGATGATACCCACAAAACATCATCACTGCAGTATGAAGTTGGCCTGTTAAGGCTTACATTAACCACTTCTAGTGATTTGCCATGTTAGGAGCACAAAGGACTACTAGGTCCACCTTGTTAGAGGATTTACAAGCATACACTGAAGTATGTACTCTGTTAGGAGATTTATACAAAGACTGTTAAGTCCACCCTGTTAAAGGATTTACAAAACCAATTCACCTATTAGGATGAAACAATGGATCTACTTACAACTTGATTAGATCCTTAAAATATAGATCACCTCTAGTGATTGATGAATCTCTACTGCTCCTTGTAGACCTTGCTAAATACTGTACTCTGCTATTGATTTGCTTTCATTCAAAGCTTTTCATATCCATTCCTTCACTTACTTATCTCTTATCTTGTAAATGATATATTACATTACATATATACCATTCCAGTAATTACAATTGCAAGGTCAGCCAAAACACAAGTGAACAAAATATTACTGAGTTAGCCAAATAGTAGAAAACTCTGATTCTTCAAGCTGATTTGGTGACCTTCTGATACTCAACATTCATTGCATTACTCTACATCATCATGCACTCGATAGAAGTAGATCCCTAGTCCATACTAACCACACAACATAGCTTGGAACTCGGTAACCATTAGAGACTCAATAGATATAGTGTCACTCAATAAATATTGGATCCTTTTTTTATCTTGATTTCACTCAGTAAACACTATACTTCTATTACTCAGTAAACGCTGCACTTCCATCACTCGATAAACACTATGAAGCTCGGTGAACACTATAAACTCAATAGACACTGCTAGATTGCACATTCACTCGGTAGCTTCATGAATACTCAGTATGAACCACTTAAGTGATGAACCTACAAGGTAATCATTGAATACTCAGTATACACTATAGACACTCAGTGTAGACTGCGAAGCTTGGTTAATACTAGAATGCTTAGTGTGAACTGATGTAGATAAGTGTTGTCACTAATGGCAATAATATCTTAATGCCAATAGTAGAGCCTCGAAAGTGTAAAAATTTATTGGATGTTCCTCTCAAATATTTGAGAATCCATTTGATTGCATTCCAATTTTCACTTTTTGGATGACTCATATACCTACTAACGACTCCTACTGCATGTGCAATATATCACCTTGTACATACCATGGCATACATCAAGCTTCATAGAGTTTAAGCATAGGGTACCTTGGACATCTTATCCTCCTCTACTTGTGTCTTGGGACACATCTCCTTAGTCAACTTCAAATGACCAGGTACAGGTGTGTTGATAGCGTTACCATTCTCCACAAAGAAATGTTACAACACCTTCTCAACATAATTAGCCTAAGATAGCATCAATTTTTTATTCTTCCTATCTCTACAAATCTTCATACCAAGGATTTTTTTTGCTGCCCCCAAATGCTTCATAGAAAATGCATGTGCTGACTGGCATTTCAACCTTGTAATATGATCGATGTTAGACCTAGCTACAAGCATATCATCAAAATATAAACATAAAATAATGTAGCTATCATCATCAAACCTCTTAAGATAAACAAAATTATCTAAATGATACCTATTGTATCTATGCTCATGCATAAAACTATCAAATTTTAGATACCATTTACGAGGTGCTTGCTTCAATCGATATAAACTTTTCTTCAATTTCAACACTAAGCTCTCCTTAACTTTTACCTCAAATTCCCATGGCTAAGCCATATATATCTCTTCATCAAAATCACCATGAAGGAAGGTTGTTTTAACATCAAGTCACTCTAAATGCTAATCTTCAATATCCACAATACATAAAATAGTACGGATAGAAGTCATTTTAACAACAGAAGAAAACATCTGATCAAAATCAATGCCCTTTTTCTATGCAAATCCTTTTACAACTAACTTGGCTTTAAATTTTTTCCTACCTTCATCCTCTTCATTTAACCTATAAATGCACTTATTTTGTAAAGATATTTTACCTACAAGAAACTTACATAAATCCCATGTCTTATTCTTCAGCAAAGAGTCCATTTCTTCTTTCATTACAAACTCCCACTATGTCTTAATATCCACTTGGACAACTTCATCATAACATTTAGGTTCATTAGCATCAGTAAGTAAAATTGAATACAAAGAGGGAGAAAATCTTTGTAGACATCTAATTTGCCTTGTTGACCATCTAACATTCATTGGTGTGTGTGGTATATGTTGTTGCAATTGTTGTGCATCACGAGGAATGGCTGAAATGCCATCTTTTGAAGTATCATCCAACACTACATAATCATCTTCTTTCTTCTCATGTTGCTACAAAAGATATTTTTACAACACTTTCTCATTGAATATGACATTCCTACTTCTTACAATTTTATGATTTTCAAATCTCAAAGCCTATAACCAAATTCACTAATGCCATATGCAACAAATACACATTTCTTTGACTTAGCTTCCAACTTGGTTCTTGTTTCAAAATCTATGTGAGCAAGTGCTTTACAACCAAAGGTTTTGAGAAAAGAATAACTCACCTTCTTACTAGTCTATGCTTCCTCTAGAATATCACAACCCAAAGAAGTAGAGGGACCTCTACTAATAAAATATACAATAGTATTCATAGCCTCTACTCACATGTGTAAGCAAAACCCAACATGCAACCTCATGCTCCTTGCATGCTCCATTATAGCCTTGTTCATGCGATCAGCCACTCCATTTTCCTGTGGAGTCCTTGGAACAATTTTCTATACCTAAATACCATAGGTGGAGAAATAATATTCAAATTCATGACTACAATACTCACCACCATTATTAGATTTGATACATTTTAATTTCTTACCAATCTCATTTTCAACCAAGCATTTCCATTTCTTAAAAGTTTGAAATACATCAAATTTCTCTCTAAGGAAATAAAGCCATACTTTTCTAGTTGCACCACCAATAAATGTAAAATAATAATGAGAGCCTCCAAGGGAAGATACCTAAGTTGGTCCCCATACATCTGTATGCACAAGCTCTAATTTCTCCTTTTTCTTTTTTTCCTTCCTAGTCTTCACAAAACTCACTCTCTTTTGTTTTCCATATACAACTTTCATAGAAATCCATATTAACACATTTTAGACCTAGTTAAACATTCTTTGAGTTAAGTTCTTTCATACCTCTCTCACTCATGTGCCCAAGTCTATTGTGCCACAATGCTATATAAGAATTTATAGCAACTATTTGCTCTTCTTGCTCATTTGTAGCAACTGTTCCTAAACATTCATTTTTCTCTGAAACAATTAAAGTAGAAGAAACAATATGACCTGTACAAAGATATAAGGTGCCTACTTTCACACCTTTTTCTACTAAAATGGAACCTTTTTAAACCTTCCAATTTTTATCATTTAAAGGAACTACAAAACCCTCATCACCAAGTTTCTCTAGTGAAACTAAATTCCTACTCAGCCTTGGAACATGTCTTACCTCATGTAGTAGCCAATGATTCTCATTCTACAACTTAATCTTAACTTTTTCCTTTTCAACAATCTAACAGGGTTCATTATCCCCCAAATAAAGAAGTCCAAAATCCCTTTGGACATAATCAATGAAATAACCTCTATGAGGTGTAGCATGAAATGAAATGTCGAAATCTAAAACTTGTGAATCATCAATACTTTCTAAAGATAGAAGCAAAGCATCTTCTTCAAGTTTTTTTCTTACCACATATGACTCCTTGTTTCTATCTAGTCTATTTCCTTCATTTTTCTTTCAATTCCAACAATCTTTATTTTTATGCCCTAGTTTCCCATAGTACCAGTAGTCATTTGTTCCTCTTGATTGAGACCTCCTCCCCTTTGACTTTCCTCTTGATTTCCCACGATTTTCAAAATTACTTCCTCTCTCAATTATTCTACATCAACTTTGTGCATTCAAAGCACTTTCTAATCTAGATCCACCTAAGGATTTCCTACAAGTTTCCTCACTCAAAATAACACCAATCACATCATCATATTTTAGGGTACTAGATCGAGGAATAGAATTACTCATAGCCATTACCAAACCATTCCAGCTTTTAGGCAAAGAACACAAAATCAAAAGAGCCCTAATTTCTTCATCAAAATTGATACCTACAGAAGATAACTAACTAGTAATAGTATTAAACTCATTCAAATGATCTGCAATAGATCCACCTTCTTCCATTTTCATATTAAATAAATGCTTCATGAGAAATACCTTGTTTGAAGTGGAGCACTTTTCATACAATATCACTAGGGTTTGCATCAACTCTTTGATTGTCTTCACTTTTTGTAATATTAAATGCCACCAATGGTGCTAGGAATATTCAAATGCTTCCAAGTGTTTTCTTGTCCAAAAGATCATAGTCATCATTTGACATAGATCCTCGATTCTTGTTTTTTCCTTCCAATGACTTCCATAAATCCTTCAAATACAGATAGTCTTCCATTTGCATCTTCCATAAATGAAATTTCTACTAATTATACCTATCAACCCTCATCTTACCCTCATCTACCATCACTCCCACTCAACCTTGAGGCTCCCACTCAACTATGATACTTTCCTATAGAGGATAATTGAAAAACAACTAGGCTCTGATACCACTTGTTAGGATTAAACCATAGACAAAAATAATAATTGCATGCAAATATAACCAATATTACAAAATAATAGATCACATAGAAAAGAACACAAGACACCAAGATTTAATGTGGTTCACCCAATCCCTACGCTACATCCATTAAATAGCAACTCTAATATTATTATGATTTAGTGATTACAACTTGATTACAATCTGTAATCTCTTATAGCTCAATACCACCACAAGAACCAATCTTTGCATCACCACTATGAAACAATCCCTAACCCCAAAGAATTTATGAAGTATGTATATTACTTTCCTGATCAATCACCACAATCTAACAATTGTGTTGTGAGTAGTATATAGTAGACATTGAGAGGAGTCTAAAGTGAAGTCAACATTGCTTAATATGACTAGTATAAGGTTATGTAAGAAAAAAAATGTCTCTATTATACAGAGATAGTAATTTAAGCTAGTTGTAGATACACATTTAATGTGAAGTATAGATTGCAAAAGATTTAAAGGATGCAAATTGATTTTTAAACATCATTTTCTTTTGCGAAATCTTAAGTGCAAGATTGAAGAGAGATAAAGGAAATTGTGAAAGGAATAGCACCATTGTTCAGAAATAAGATGAAATCTATTCTTATGGGAGGAAACTATGAAGAATTGAATGTGAAAACTCAAAAGAAAATAGTCACATGCATATCTACTATGACTGAGTCTAATGAGAGTGTGCAATCACAGAAGACAAGCCCTATTGTGGAAATAGTCAGTCCACCTTATAGTTCTAAGCAACTGATAGACACCTCAATTCTAAGTGATTCACTACACATTACCATTGATAGTGAATCTATGCAAGTGGATAACACCAAAGCAATAGTGGATAGAACTTAAGATGCATTCAAAGATTTTGGCTCTGTCATTTTTGGCAATACTATTGACTATAGTAGCTCTTCTAATGAAGAAGAAGAATACGAGCAAAAGAAAGAAGATGTATCTTCTGAAAGGAAATTTGAAACTTTGACTAAGGAAACTACTACAAGTGTGCCCTTAGCAATAGCTATAGTGAAACCCTCTACACCACCTACACAAGTGGCAGTGCTCAACTTAGTAGTATAGTCAAATGATGAAGATGAAGCACAAAACTTTATATCTTCTTTAAGTAAATTCCTTGAAAAGAAGAAATCAGTTATGTGAATTTAAAATACTTTAACATCAATTTTGGATAGAAGCTCTATTGATAAATCTGTAGACATTCAGCAGAGAGGAGGAAGTGTGTGCAAAACCTTTGATAATGAGATTACAATGCTTAGTAATGTTGGTATAATTCAAGCACAGACTGAGCATGATGGTAAACTTCTTAATACTATGTGTACACATATAAGAAATGATATAGAAACATTAAATGTATGCATTAAGTCATTAACAAAGAGTATGGAAGAAGGGAAATAGATATATGCTAAGTGTAACTTAGCATACCTTCACCTTCAAAGTTTTGATGAGAAAATCAAAGAGAAGGTAACTGAGCTTCAGATGCTCACTGATAGCTTTTTGAAATAGAATCAAAAATTAGAAACCTTTGAGCATACAATGCAAGCACTTCATGATAGCATCTAGGATATACAAGAAGGAAAGGAAAAATCTCTAAAGAGATTTACTCTTTTTGAGGAACCATTTATCCCCACAATTTACATTGTTAAAAAATCACTTGGAGGAATGCTTGATAGCTAAGACCTCATATGAAAAGTTTGTGGCTATAGATTGAAATGTGGTAGAGTTAGCCACATATGCTTTATGTGAGCTAATAAGTGTGCTAGATGCACTAAAGGAAAGTTAGAAGAAACATCTTGTGTAGTTGAAGACTAACTTGAGTGATTGCTTTTCCAGATTTTGATGCAGCTTTCAAATTTTGACAAGTTTTTCTTTTGTTGACACCTTTGTCATTGATGTCAAAGGGGGAGAAATAAGGAAAATTGTAATTGTAAGTTATACAATTGTACTTTGACATATAGTAGTAAGATTTTCCTTAAAAAAACTTTGTAATTAGAGTTATAAGGGATGTAATCATTTTCAAAATGTGAATATAATGATTTTATTATGGTTATTTACTTTGATTGGTATGACAACATTTTTTGTGACTTAATCAATTTTCCAAAAATGTTACCATCCATGCCAAAGGGGAAGATTGTTGGCAATATGGCCAATTAGTCAAATTAGGTGATATATGTAGTTATCATTTATGGCAACATATGTTTTGTAGTTTAATTGTGAAGGAAAATTATCTAAGTATTGGACAATGTTACAACAACATGATGAGATTTATTGAGAGTGGAATATTCCCTTGGACTATTCTCTTTTGTAGTTAACCATAGATGCATGGCATCATTATGATGATGCACACTAGTGCGCATGTCCATATGTGCAACCATGTTCAAGTTATGAAAGAAATACTTATGCAATTACTTCATAGTATAGAATAGAGCATGTTAGCGAATTGAGTTTTTCGACTTGCAGAATTGGTTTGATTACTAAATCTTTATGAGTTGACTCTATGGATGATATTTGAACTGATTAAGGAAGGATTTATTAATATAATTGATATAAGTAAAGAACTTCAATTGCAAAGTTAGAATGTGATGTGATGTGATATGATGTCATGTTATGCTATGATATGTGATGCAAAGTAGTGTTATGATAATGCGAGATATGATGAACATTGATATATGCATAGTCACTCTTTGTATGAAGAACTAACAATTAGAAGAATTGAAAAGTACAACAAGTGATCCAGTATTGTATATATATCTATTATCTTGGAGAACTTATTGTATAGTTGCATGTTAGGGTAGTGGGCTCTTCTTTCACACATTTGTATGTTATCCAACAACTCCTAATAGGGTTGAGGCTTCTAACAAGGCCCAGTCTCCTAATAGGGACTCAAGAGACTATACATTCTTCATAGACTACTAATAGGGTCAATATCCTTAACCAGATTCTTATATATAGTGAATCATTTTGTGGGTTTCATCCTCACCTGGGTTTTCCCTTGGCTAGGGTTTCCCTAGCTAAAAAAACTGGTGTTATGAGCTCTCTCTGTGTATTTTTGTTTATACTATTTAACATTATTGGTTTACTTCCTTATGCATGTATTAAAGTAATAATAATATCTAGTTGTGGGTAAAAAAAATTGAAAATACTGATTCACCTCCCCCCCACCCCACCCCACCTCAATATTATCTATTTCTAACTAGTAGTTCTTCTGGATAAAACCTTGTTCAAAGTGCACTATTTAAGCCAGAAGAACTTACTCACTATTATGGAATTTGGAAATGATGTGTCTCTTATCAATACAATGTAGTGTTATTTAGAAATATTACTTGCTAGTTGATTGTCTTTTATATTTATAGATGTTGAGGTTCAAATTATATTCTTTGTTGTTTTCTTTTAGGCCTAGATTTGATATTTCTTGAATTCATTTCTCCTTGATGATTCTTTTATAGATTTAAATGTTCATCTAGTAGTCACTTGTAGCAAGAAAAATCCTTGAATTCATATCTCCTTATCTATTCTTATATATATTTAAATGTTCATCTTAAATAGAAAAAACATTCAAATTATAAATGGAAGAAATTTTCTTGCAGCAACTAGTCTTTGCATGTGCAATAAAATTTGGTCAAAAATGAACATTTTGAAGAAACAAAATGAAAAGAACCACTCTTTCTTGTAACATATGAACCTAAAGGAAACATCACATGCAACTTGTTTCATGAAATGCACATGATTTATAAAATTTCTTGAAGCTCAACCAATCTTAATTACCTCACCAAGATATTACAACATGTCAATAAAGATGGTCTTTGAAATGGCTTTGAGTTGTTGGGCAGAATGCTAGTAAAAGAAAATGAAGAGACTTTGGTGTTTCATATAAGAGACATTGTTAAAGTGTAGAGGTAGACTTCTAGATTCATGAAGAAATAAAAACTATAACTCATCCTACCAATTTATCCTCACATGCCTATAGGTTTTGTACCACTTACAAAAATATATGCTAAATGTGGTGTACATATATGACACATGAGTTATTTGGTAGAAATCATCAAGAGAGAAGAACCCCTTGAGTAGCTTAGTGAAGTGTAGTAAATTTTTTATGAGGATTTTACTTTAGAGGGTTAACAAAATTATGAAAAAATGGAGATCACATTCCTCTCTAAGTGAAATTTCTTAAAGAGAACATAAAGAAATATAATAGGGGCAAATTTATAATAGTTGTTATCATACATTGAAAAGAGTGACTAGAGCACCCAATAAAGGTATGTGTGAATGGTTTTGGTTTATTTCATTGGATAGATAAATATAAATAAAAAGTTTGAAAGATAAAATCCAAGTTTCAAAGACCCAATTATGTTCCTATTTTAAAAAGTACTCTTCTCAATATTAGTGACACCATCTTAGGAAGCATCAACCTACAAGATTTTTTGTTATAACTTGAAAGTAGTGACATGACTCCCTTGGCTAGAAAGATATTGGAAAATAGAATAGTTTACGCTAGAGGTCATCCCATCTCAGCACAGTGTCCTAATCTAGTATTGGAATATATAAAAGCTTACCACTCAAATTATTATAGAAGACATTGCATCAGATAATAAAGTGTTTGTTCGCTTGGACCCTCTTTGTATCACCCTTTCTTTTTGGTTACCAACCAAAGAACAATGCCAACATAGATATAAAGATGGAAAAGAAGTATTATGTTTCTAATCAAAATTAGTGTTTGAACACTTTTTTCAAGTCATGGTTCTTATAGCCAAGGAAAGGTAAATCTTAGTTAGCGAAGTCCATCCATAGATCATTGCTAAAGGAAGATATGGTAAATATGGAAATCCTTCTGAGAAGAATAATGGGACTCAAAGACTTGCATGAGTTAAAAGGTTGGATGTTCCTATTTATCAACATCATCTATGAGGGGAAGAAACACATTGATTGGACATATCTTATCAATGATAACTACATAAGAAACCCATAGAACTCCAAGCTAATGATTAATTTTACATGACTTCTTGCCTCTTGTAACTATTACAAGTACAAAAATTTGGCTTGTGCTTAATAGGAAACTTATATATGATGATGCACATAGCATTTATGATCACCTCACTCATCTACAATATGAAAGTGTCCTACACCATTTTAGGAGAGTGAATGATGCATTCACAATGTTGATAGTAAGGGAACTTCAAGGAAACATAGAACTCAAAATATTGCCAAAAGCAGTAGTGCAAGTTCAAAATTATGGAAGTTACCCCATGTAGCTCTCAAACTTCACTTGTATCTAATTGGAAACTTATGATAGATACCCCCTTATGCTACCTAGGTTCATTGATGATAAACTAGTGTTGATCAAGATGTGTTGCCATATCATTCAAGCTAATAAGCTTTGTAGGAATATGAGGATAGATGAGATATATTTTCCTATTGACATTGTACATTATGGGCATGATAGTACAATAGATCCATAGAACAAAGAGAGATCCATTACCAAGATCAATTTATACCCTTACACTATATGGTTTTCTTATGACAATAAAGGCTATGGAATCAATGAATTAAAATTAACTCTTGGCCTAGGTCACTTTTCAGCTCTAGAAGACTTTTGGAAGGTTGTGAAAGTGTTTTCAAAGTCAAGAAGCTTGACTAGATGTAGCTTACCATAAGGCAAGTGATTGATGTGAAGGTATATATTGATGTGATATGCATAGAAGATGGCAAGTCTACATTGGTTGATCCTTTCTACTACAAGAAGATTGAGCTATTAAAACTTCCACCAATTGATTATTCTATTCAAGAATTGTAAAGTTTTAAGGAAAGAAGTTAGGAGAATAGCAGAATGGGTGAATAGAATAAGAATAGAAAATATAGCCACTAGACTTTAAGGTAGAGGAGGTAATCCTAAGAGGAAAAATAAAAATAAGGAGGAATCATCTTGTATGGCACCTAAAGTAACTTCAAATTAGAAAATGTTGTAGTTGAATGCAAGTGGTAATGGTGATGAAAAAGATCCAAACTAGCCAAGTAGTTTACCTAAAGAACATGAATTTTAGTTCATGATTAGGAAAAGAGGTTGGAACTAAGAGATAAAGTTGAAAAGATGAATAGCGGGAATGTAGACCTGATGAGAAAGGTAAAGAATATCCTCAGGTTGTTCAACAATCTATTCCAGTTACCTCTTCACCTACAATAGTTTTTTCTCCTTAGAACTTTTTTCCTCCAATGATATTGTTGATAGACATCTCATAGGTGGGTAACCAGCTATATAACACTGAAGATCTAATGGTGACCACTAAACATCAAAAAGATAATACATGGGCATCATCTCAAACCTCTACACCCTCATGGCTATGACAAAGTTTACAAAGGAAGAAGAAGATAGTCCAAGTGGTTTTGCCTCCATTTGATATGTTTTTTAGTTTTCTCCAAAGGCCTCCCAAAGTGAAGAGAACCAATGTCATGTCTAGATTGGCCATTGATCAAACTTTAGGTAATTTATGTGTAGAAATAATGAGGCTTGTAATAGAGAAGAATTTGGAAGAAGACTTGGAGTCTTATTTCACTCTGAGGAAAGTTGATCTTAGTACATCACACAAATATTATAGAGAGAAAAGAAGGAAAATATTTTGAAGGAAAACCTCAAAGAGAAGGTGAAAATTTTAGCATCATACATTAACTTAGTTAGCTATTCTTCTAATGCATAGGCAATAATTACTTCACTAGCTCATATGGGTCTTGACGCTATTCTTGATCACACTATAGTAGACAGAGTAAACAAGAAAAAGTCTCATTGTATAAGGATAGAAGCTTGGGTAAGTAGGATGATAGATGATGCTTTGAAGTTCATACATGAAGCAAAATAAATATGCAAAATGTTCATCATACAAGTGGAAGATATGTCTAAAGAACTTGAAATCAGCAAGTAACAAAAGGTCATCTTGCAAGGAGTAGCAGATGAATTGTAGGAGATGTTAAAGGTGGATGTGATTACTCTAATTCTTTAAAAATTATTTTTGATCCACAGAACAATCAAGTGCAAATATAGAGTAAGAGTATCAACAGGAAAGTAGTAAACATAAGTAGAGGGATCACCAAATTTGAAATTTGAGTGTCATGTGAATAGACAAAAGGGAAAGTCTCATATGAAGTGGTCACAATTATTATAGGTTGAGTAGCAATGTGACACCTTCAACATGTTGACTGTCAGGTTCTCCTAGATTCCTTTATTGTTAGGATTCATTCAGATATAGAAAATTGAGTGTTGGATGTTGAAACTATGGTGAAGCTTAGCCTTATCTCTATCACTCTAGAGGATTATAGCATTTCAACATATAAATGAGAGTTAGAAGGGATCTAGGATAAGTATTTCACAAATAAGCTCATGATGGAAAATGTGTTCATTCCAATATATGATTCGATGGTGGCAATACTTGATGTTGATAGGGCTTTCAAGAATAAATCTATCACACCTTGATAGATGAATTATAGCAACTTGAAGCTTTAGTGATTAGATGTATATTTCATTTTTAAAATTTTTTTTTGAATTTTAACTTGAGTCATGTTCATAGATGTTTTCCTTCTGTAGGTTAATTTTTGTAATGTTAATTAACCTCATCATAATCGCATAATTAGTAGGTAGTTATTAACCACAGAAGAGGCATTCTTAACCTCTGGTCTATATAAGGGGTGATTTTAGCTTTGTAAATGATTCTTTGGACTTTGAAATTTGGGAACACTTATGTTAGAATTTTGGTGATAAGAAAATTATTGGAAAGTGTGTACAGATTTTGTCTTTGTAATAAAAAATTACTCTAATGTTCTTGGTGCAAGAAAATAAAGGAAACTGCATTCCAAGTTCTCTTTCTAAAAATTTAAATTTTTGAAGTGTTAAAGTGTTAATTCTTTATGTATTAAATTTTTTCATGGTATTATGCAAATGTTTATGGATCATGAATTAGTATTGTGCTAATGATTATCTACAACCATAGATCTTGATTTTCTTATCAACATTTTTTTTATCCAAGAAAGCTTTGAAATAATTTGGTGCAATTTTCATTAGTAGCTAGGCCCTCCAATATTTCCCTTACTATCACTTTTTATTATCTAACTCCATGCAATCCTAACAATTAATTTCTTATACTTAAAATCTTGTCTTGTGTAGAGAGATGAGACTACCCTTCTCAACAACCACAAGTTCTTTTTGAATGTGAGTAGTACAATTACAGTTGAGACAGAGGTGAAGATAGATATTGTTTTTGTGTCTAACACTTTGACAATCACAGATTCTATTGTGTAATCAATGATTTATCTAGTAGTGGAAATTTGAAAGAAAAATGTGTGTGTGTGTGTGTGTGTGTGTGTGTGTGTGTGTGTGTGTGTGTGTGTGTGTGTGTGTCTGAGAGAGAGAGAGAGAGAGAGAGAGAGAGAGAGAGAGAGAGAGAGAGAGAGAGAGAGAGAGAGAGAGAGAGATACTATTGAAGGAGGAGTAAGATCTTGAAATAGAGAATGATCCCAATAGTGAGAAGGTATTATGAAACATATTTTTCTTCTTTGTCCTTTTTAGCTTAGAGTTTATTGGATTTTAGTTATTGTGTATAAATTTATGTAGTGCCCATTTTTGGCATCAATGGAAATAAATATTGTCTATGTACTTTTCAGTGGTTTTGTCCCTAGGAAACTTATATTTTTTCAATTCAATGGGTTTCAATTCTTTTTTTTTTTGGAATTTCCTACATTCTCAACTTGATAGTTGTTTCTTTGAGAATTCATGTATATTTCCTATTTAGGGTTGAATAAAAACTGAAGGAAGATTGGTATATTTATTTAATCATTGATTTATTTTTCCATTATAAGCATCTTCCTTAACAAAAAAAACTTTCCTTTTTAATGGATACCTTGAATCAAGGCTTCTCAATAGTTGGTGACATTATTGGAAGTCTATGAATTACATACGTGATTATGACCAATTAGGAAGATAAAAATTAGACTTCTTGATGAATAGACCTTTTCCATTAGTTTAAAATTTTAAAGATACATATTCACAAAAAAGGGGTTGTGGTATATAGGATCGCCCCATGAGATCATATGGTCCAAGGCTAGAGATCAACTATTCATCAAAAAAAACATATATAAATAAAAATATAAAACTTTAGGTTGCAAGAGCAATGTTAGTTGATGGAGGGTCTTTCTCATTAGAACCCCTGAAATAATTGGCATTTGTGGTTGGCTCAGGGGAAGCCCAACCATTAGTAGTAGTAGTATATTTATCTTTATCTTTATCTTCATCAACCCTGGGAGGAGAAATGGCTATATCTAGCCAGGGGTATACCCACTTGGGGTCACAGGGAGAAGATTGTCAACCCACATTAGCAATAGTAGGGGGAACCATTGGGGACCAACCCAAGCCTAACCTTCAAGGAAGTGATGCCGAGCAATGACATCCACAAAAGCCTCCACTAGAAGAGTGACGAGAGGGCTGTGACTTGGGGGTCTATGAGCAGTAAGAAAAACCACTTAAACTCTCCAATCACTAGGAGGGGAAGTATGATCATCAATTAAAATATCTAAAGGGACATGGGCAACCATACAAAGGGTGTTTCTTAAGTGAGCAAGTAGCTCCTACAGGTGAGCCACTTCAAGCATGACTTTGTTAGTTTGTACTAAAATCTACATCATGAAATTATTACATATACATTCTTTAGAGTAAATTACAACATAAATGTCGAGAAAGTTGTGAAAGAATAAAATAACATTGTAATCTTTCCAGATTGTGAACAATAACTCCATTATGAAAGAATACCAAATGTGGGCATATCTAAAAGGGAGTCTGGAAGCATCACCTAGAACCACCATATGTCAAACGAATGCCTCTAGATGAAAAGGCCTAAAGAAATAAAAAATCTAGAGCCAATAATTCTGAGCACTTATGCAAAACCAAAAAATATGTAAAAAGTTTTCACGTTTGCCACATAAAGGGCATTGAGGATCAGGAACTCTCAGATGCCAGAGCCAAGGACTCAAAGGCAAGGCCTAGAAGATGAGACACCAAGAAAAGTTAGAAATCTTTGGCTCAATAATAGCATGCTAGACAATGGCAAATCTAAGGCTCCAAGTCTTAAGATAAGAATGAAAATTCTAATGCTGATTAAGGGTATCAACCAGTGGAAGACGAAAGACTAGCCACCAATACCACAACTTGGGCTTGTAGCTAGCCATTGGAGTTCTAGGGTACTATTTCTAATCTTTACACCATGGGAAAGATGAGTAAATTCCAAGTTTGTGTAACAAATTGGGAGGAACAACATAAACTAAAAGATCAATTATCTATCATTTTTGATGAATAAACCTAAATTGCACCTAAAAATATGCCCATGAGTGAAGGTTCATTGTAACCCTACAAAATAAATATTTAGGTATCTTGATACCCGTGCAAAACAAGGACAAAGCACTAGCTCCTTGAATTTTGGCTAAAGGCACCTCTTGAATGGAAAATAAGGGTAACCACCAAATGTTTTATTGATTCATCAAGAACCCATCTCTAAATCCATTACTAACCTAGTCAACCCAAGGGTTAATGGATTCCTAAGATTTCCAAATACTCTTAGCAACTAAGGTGCATTGAATCTGAATAAGATCTAGAGTCACAAGAAGGGTTTGAAAACCAATCCCCTTCTAGGTTAGATGGTTAACTAGAAATCTGAAGAAATTCACTGATCTAATAAAAGTTTCTAGGCCTCATGTCTAGTGAAAGCCCATATGACCCATTTTACATGAGAACTATCCCCTACTTATGGATGAAAAGAAAGCCAAGACCACAAAAATCCTTTGGTAAACAATATAAATCCTAGGCCACTCTATGAAAGCCATGCTGCACAACATTAGAGGCCCAAAGAAATTCCTTGAGAAGAAATTCAAGCTTGAGGTATGAGGCTTTGGAGGGAGCCCAACAAGAAGAATAATACACATGAGTAGTAGAAAGCACTTTAAAGCATATTTGAAACATTCTCACGAGTGAAAGGGGCTTAGTGGTCCAATATTCTAGCTTCTTTTTTATTTGAGGAAGCACAACATTCCACAACTCCACAAGAGATGCTTGAATAGCAAAGGGAATGCTTGGAAATTAAAAAATTTCACCATGTTGAGCCCATTTCCATCCATACTGCTACAACCAAAGAGGACATGGTAGAGAATATTGTCTATAACAAAGGCTTTTGTGCCATTGGATAGCAGACCCTAAAGCAAGACAAAAAGTATCTAAAAACTACAAAGCATTGGCAATATTTTCCTCATCCCAAGTCAAGGTGAGGAAAGAATCATCTACAAATTGGCCATTGACTAGATAAGAGGTTGCCTCTAGTAAAGAAATACCATGCACCAGACCTTGAGAGGTGACATTGGCTAGTAAGTAACAAAAACCCTAGCTACCAAAACATAGAGAGAAGCTGTAAGAGGAAAACCTTGGCGAATAGATCTAAAGAGCCCAAAAGCTTCAGATTGATGACTATTAATGGTGATGAAAGCATAGGCATCCCCAAATAGCATCTACACTGATTGACAAAAAAACTAGGCTAAAACCTAGAGCTTGAAGCATAGAAAGAATAAAGGGCCAATCAATACGATTATATGCTTTGGAAAAATCAATCTTCAGGAAAAGGGCATGTTGCTTAGACTGTCTGGCACACACCATTACTTCCCAAACAACAATAATGTTATTCAAGATATAATGGGATTTGATGAAGCCAATTTATTCAAGTCGAACAATCTGAGGGAAAAAATCCCAAATTTTAAGAGAGAAGGCTCTGGCAATGATCTTGTAGGAGACATTCAACAAATTGATGGGTCTCTAATTGTACATTTCTTTAGGATTTCCAGCTTTAGTTATGAATTTAATATTCCCTTTGTTAATAATGTTTCCCAATGAATTAGAATTATAAGCTTCAAGATAAACCTAAATTAGATCAGAGCCAATTTCATCCCAAAATATTTTGTAGAACTCACAAGGGAATCCATCACATCTAGGGGCTTTGTCATCAGCCATGGATAATATAGCTTCCTTTAAGTTTGCAAGAGTAATCTTTTATTCAAAAAATGCATACTATTCAGGAGCAAGCTAATTGGGAGTAACATCAAGGTAGGCTTGTAGTGCTTGATCATGTGCAATAGAGGGTCTCTAAGCCATAAAAACCTGCTCATAGTGATGCACAAAGGCCTGGAGAATATTAGGTAGGTTAGTGAAAACCTACTAATCTTCATGAATGCACTTGATATCCACAATAGAATGACGAGCCCTTAATGCACTAAAAAATTCCTTGGAAGCTTGATTGTTGACCTCTAACCAATGGAGATAGTCTTTGATCTGAGCTTCCCTAGTAGCATAATTGTCTACAATTTTCTTTTGATGTTGAAGATTGGCAAGATGAACATAGAGATCTATATCAAATGGATTCATGGAAAGACATTTATATTTCATATGAAGATCAAGAGTACTAGCTTCATAAGATCACCTACGATACATAGCAAGTTATCTGCCATAAATGTAAAGAATTTCATAGTATGAACTATAGTAGCATTGCACCATCTAATCCAACCAAGATGATTGTAGGGTTGAGGCTTAATATTCCATACATGTAGGATGTGAGTAATATATTGTGGATGGGATAGAAGTGATGTGTTGAGGTGAAACTAGGTTTTCTACAGGCAAGGTTCAGTTGTCTACAAGGTGATGGAAAAAAGGATTGGGGAATGATATGATAATGTCACATCAAGTAGAGAAATGATAGGAAAGGAATGCTTTTGATAAAAGGAGAAAAAATACTATGCAAAAATCATAGCCCTATCATGTCTTTTAAAAACTTTAACAAATCTAGCTCAAAATTTGGACCAAGTGTGCCAAATCCCATCAAGATGATGATGAGTAACATTAGGATCAAAAAGTCCTAATTTATTCCACATGTAAAACTAGGCCTCTCATTCACTAGCTACCTATCTAATCCACCATCTAATCCAACCAAGATGATTGTAGGGTTGAGGCTTAAGATTCCATACATGTAGGATGTGAGTAGTATATGGTAGATGGGATAGAAGTGATGTGTTGAGGTGAAACTAGGTTTTCTACAGGCAAGGTTGAGTTGTCTACCAGGTGATAGAAAAAACAATGGGGGAATGATCTGATAATGTCACATCAGGTAGAGGAAGAAAGGCATGCTTTTGAGAAAAGGAGAAAAAGGACTATGCAAAAATCATAGCCCTATCATGTCTTTTAAAAACTTTAACAAATCTAGCTCAAAATTTGGACCAAGTGTGCCAAATCCCATCAAGATGACAATGAGTAACATTAGGATCAAAAAGTCCTAATTTAGTCCACATGTAAAACTAAGCCTATCATTCACTAGTTACCTGTCTAAAGGGTAGAAGGCCTTCCTTTTTAGAGGCCAGCTCAACCACAGAAAACCCATGCTGTAGGTGAAAAATGATCCTCCAACCAATACTATAGGTGTGAATGTTCAATAGCATCATTGGGAGCATAATGTTAACAATACCAAAAGAGTGATTCTAAAAAGACAACAAAATTCAAAGTACCCTATGCATGGGGTTAGAACCATGTGAAACAATAGATGAAAGTAAAAAAGGGGAGAGAAAAGTAACAACACTACATCAACCAACTTCATGTTGAGAAGCAAAAATGGTACCATCCAGCCAAATAGCATGACGAAATAAGGTAAGAAGAAACCTAGCCACTTTAAATTCCTAGAGACAAAGCACATCAATATCAAACCAACATTTGGTATCACACAAAAAATATTTTCTAAGGAGGTTTGTCATCCCTTGCACATTCCATGGCATTTAATTCATGGTAACCTAGCTTGTATGTCATCCTCATCCCTAAGAGAGGATAAACTATTGTACAAAAAAGAGGGCTTCTCAGAAAAGAGTCATCAATAGCAATAACCCTTTGAATCTTCTTCCCATAGTCAAAAAACTCATTGTGGCCATCTTGGCTACGAGACTTGCAAAAGTTTTGCTAGGAAATCATCAACACTACTTGTGGTGTCTGAGGCTAAAGAGGATGTGGGTATGGGGTATGAACACCCACTATCCTTTGGAATCCAAGGTTTGTAACAAGAGGTAGAGGGAGCAATGGAATTGGGGATTTAATGGGTATCTGGCTTGAACTAGCTTTACCATGATCCACTGAAACAAAGCTTACCTTAGATGCAATCAAACCCTTCCCTTTTCTCACCATTGTAGTACATTCATCTTTCTTGCAAGCCAAAGCTAGCTTGGTTTCCAAAGTAGAGGGACAATTAGATTCCAACAAGGGGAAATCCCTAATCTTATGCTAAGTTGACTAGCATCAGTAACAGTTATTAGAAAGGTTAAGGTAAAGAAACTTCTGAGTAAATGTGGTACCACCTGTCTATATTTTTGCTATATACTTGAGATTCCTAGATATGTTGATCTCAATACAAACCCTACATTGGGGACAAGCATTGAAAACTTAATTGGTTCAAGTAAAATAACCTTGCCAATGGTTTGTGCAATAGTAGGTAAAAAAGACTAGCAAGGAATGGGAAGCCCAAGAAACTCCACCCAAATGGGTACCTTGAGTTTCCTATCATTGGAAATAGAAAAATCTTGTGACTAGCACAAAAAAACTAGGAGGAAGGACCTAACAGTCTAGGGGCCTCACAAAAAAACATGTTCAGCTTGGCCTACATTGCCAAAATGAAAAAGAAAAAAACCTTTGGTAAGGCTTTGAATGCCTTCAAGGAAAAAACCCTGAGGTGTCTAAACCTTGGAAACCTATTCCTGTTATGTGCTTTTACAAGGAGTATGACCCACAAAATACCCAATGAGGGTTTGTTTTTCTAGCCATGTGCATGGACTATCAAACTCCTTGGCATTCAAAATAATATTAGGAGAGGAATTACCTCATGGAACACTTTGGGTAAAAAGCTTGTGTAGGCATTTGGTCAGTAGAGCCATGATCCCCATTAGTAGTAGCAGCTCTAGTACCAACATCAACTGCTGCGCCAAAGAAGGTCAAACTCATTATAAATGAAAATAATTTGGCAATAAATGCATAATGACAACCAGTAGAAACTAGAAAGGATTTAGATAAAGGTTGTACAAACCCTAGCAAAGCTCATTCTCCTTTCTCTTTAAACCTTGGCAATTATTCAACCAAAAAAATAAAAATTAAAAAAATTAGACTTTGATCTATTTCAATCTCAACTTTTCCATACTAAATATTCTTGTTGGAATTTTTTTGTGTAGAAAAATTATGTTTACCCTTTAAACTTTTCATTATTTCATTTGAAAACTTTCAATATCTCATAGGGCATAAATATTTAATAGGACACACAAGAAAATAACTTTTATTAATAAAAGAATGAATTTTCCATAAAAAGAAGATTTCACAACACTTATATGAGTTTTCCATAAATCTATCCAAGTTCTAGCAATCAACTATTGAACAATAGATATGAATGCTAGATTTGAACCTAATAGAACCCCAAAATTTGGCAAATGGCCAGTAAAATTTTAGGATAAGACAAGACTTCTAACATTTTTTTTAGAAATTGAGTTTTTATTATCTGTAATCTAATATACTTTAATCCACATTGATGATGTATATCATTTAGCTTTTGAATTTTTTGTTTCATTTCAATCTTTACCCTTTACAATTATAATTTAAAACCAAAAAAAAAAAAATGAGGATTATAGAATATCCTTATAGTCTTTGTATCCATATTTCCTTTTCATAGGAAATGTATATCCTTAGAAGGTACTAGTGAGTTTACATTAGGCTAAAAAGTTTTTTTTTCATTAACATATAGTAGAATACTAGGTTACATTAGTAAAATAGAAATCGCCAAACAAACAACGTTAGTAACCACGTAAAAAAAAAACTATAAAACTAATAAGGAAATACCCCGGGACTAGATCCACACACACACACATACACACACACACACACACACACACACACACACATATACACATATATATATATATACACATATATATATGTATATATATATGTATATGTATATATGTATATATGTATATATATATGTGTATATATATATATGTATATGTATATATGTATATATGTATGTATATTTGTATGAATATATACATATATATAGACATATATATATATATGTATATATGTACATATATGGATATATGTATATATATGTATATATACGTGTATATGTATATATACATATACATATATACATATATATATATACATATATGCATATATATGTATATATATATATGTGTATATGTATATATATGTATATATATGTGTATATGTATATATATGCATATATGTATATATATATGTATATATGTATATACATATATATACATATACACATATATATACATATATATACATATATACATATATGTATATATATACATATATATATATATATATATATGTCCATACATATGTATATATATGTATACATATATATATATATATACATATATATATATATATATACATATATATATATATATATATACATATATATATATACATATATATATATATATATACATATATATATATATATATATACATATATATATATACATATATATATATATATATACATATATATATATATATATATAAATATATATATATATATATATATATATATACATATGTATAGACATATATAGATATATGTATATATATATCAGTATATGTCTATACATATGTATATATATATACATATGTATAGACATGTATATATATATGTATATACATATGTATACATATGTATATATATATACATGTATATATATGTGTGTTTGTGTGTGTGTGTGTGTGTATACAGAAAATGAAGAAACCTACAGTCTAAATTAGTAGTTAATACAAAAATAATTATCCTTCTCAAAATTCAATATAATCCTATTTGTCATATTGATATTCTAGTCCTAGCAATGTTCAGTCATGAAATACTCTATTGGCATCAATAGATTCATCAACAATCTTTAGCCTATCCATGAACTAATTTAGATATTCCATTTCCCTTTGTTTGAGCATATCTCTGTGAATAGAAGAGTACTATCATGAGACTACATCCATCTAGTGGATCATGATTTGACCTTCATGCATGAACATCATGAACTTGTCTCTAGATATTTCCAAAGCTACAACCTATGACCTAATATGAAAATGAATGAGTTTACATTCAAACTTAGTAATATACCTCTTCCTCTTTTGAAAAATCTCTTCATTTCTCTCCTTCCAAAGAAACCAAAGAATATAGACCAAAAACTGTTGGCCTTGAAATCAAGGAACTCAACAAAACCAGCTAAGACCTAACTCTAAGAAAGACCACACTTTAAAAAAGAAGATGATCAAAAGATTCAAGAACATCATAGACACCACAAACAATAGGGGTACCCAAACCATGAGGTAGGGTGTTACCAACATCAAGCTTTCTCAAGAGTAACAACCATGTGAAACAAGATCTTTTTGGTTTGCAAGGTGAGTGCTAGAAAAAGTTAAGAATAAACTACCACTTGGAGATTGAGAACCCAAGC
Source organism: Cupressus sempervirens (assembly GCA_028749045.1). Classification (NCBI taxonomy): domain Eukaryota; kingdom Viridiplantae; phylum Streptophyta; class Pinopsida; order Cupressales; family Cupressaceae; genus Cupressus; species Cupressus sempervirens. The sequence continues at coordinate 47,656,259 of CM053789.1, read as the reverse complement.
CCCCAACTTTGGCTCATCTTATCAAATATAGAACAATCATTTTTCAAAATATTTTTGATTTGCTTTGTAGAAACTACAAAGAGAATAGAACCATCTTTCTAGTTGATCTAAAGAAAAAACTTATCAGTATTCATAGAGTGACTTGGGAAAAATTTACCCACAACCTTAACAATTAGAGAGTAAGTTTTTTTTTCGAAGTATTAGGAATGTGGTATTTGGTAGATATCTCAAAGTAGCTCCCTAGCCTATTGTCAACCATCATATTCTTGAGTATAGAAATGCCATAGTTATACTAATTCTTTGTAGAGAAACTTTGGGTAAGTATTAGAGGTTTTCCATTGGCTTCTACTCAACACCAAATAGATCTGTCAAGTGTAGATTATACAGGGGAACCTCCACTGGCACCTCTATTTAAGATAAGTTACCTAACTTCAGTCCATGCTTTTCAGATAGACTGAAAGACTTTGGAACCCAAAAAAAAAAAAAAAAGCTACCAAATATCTTGTCACAAAGAGGAACATTAGACCAAACTTTACCTTTTCTTATTTTAGATTTAGAAATATTTTATTTAACCAAAAATTTCTAGAGTTTCTCCTTGTTAGAGCTTGAATAATCTACTTAGAAGCTAAAGTCATACCTTGAGCTTTCAAGTCCTTAATGCCTAAACCTCATTTTTTCCATAGGAAGAAAAAACCATTCGCCTTTAACAAAATGCCTATTCTTGTTCCCAATTCCATCATAACATAAAAGGTCTCACATGATCCTCTCCAATATATCACTTTTATAATTTGAAAACAACTAGGTGGAAGGAAAGTATATATGATGTGTTGATAAGATGTTTTGGACCAACTGGACTTTTCCAACCAATGAGAGGAGATGAGTTTTCCATTTTAGAAATTTCTTTTCAATATTGAAGAACAACCAATTCCACAATCCTTAAGGGATGTCTCTATAGAGAAAAAAATTCCCAAGTATTTGATAATGTCATTAAGCCTTTCCCACTGCTATCCTTTTTTCACAAATCCACTCTGGGGAGGGGGACCACCCAACAATTCAATATTTGTGGGGATCAATTTTATCCCTAGAGACTATAAGAAGAACTGGAGTTTGAGAATCAAATCATCAAAAATACTTTCTTCCAATTCAATGAATAGAGTAGTGTCATCTACAAACTAAGCATTGACCAACATGTCCAAATTAGTTAGAGTAATCCCTCTAATAGGAGGTCCTAGCTAAGAGGATCTAAGAATATAGTATAGGGAATCAACTTCTATAAAAAGTAAAGAGAGGACAATTGGGAAGCCTTTTCTAGTGGACCTTTGAAAGATAATACTCTTAGTAAAATCTTGATTAATGTCAATGATAGTTGAAGAGTCTGTAGGAAGAATGTCTATCCATTTATAAAAATAACGTGGGAAACCAAATGCCTACAACATTCAATAACAAAGGTTCATTCAATTCTATCATATGTTTTTTCAAAGTCTAGTAGTACCATTACTACATTTTGGTCTTCATTTTTAGCCCAATATGTGACTTCCCAAGTTGTAATTAGGTTTTCAAGAATAAATATCCCTTTAATAAACAATTTTTGGCTGGGGGAAATAAATTCATTGGGAAGATCTATAATTCTTCTAGCAAGAAGGTTAGCCACAATCTTATAGGAAGGGTTTAACAATGTAATAAGTCTCCATTTCTTGACTTGACATTTGTCACCTCCTTTGGGTAGTAACTTAATGAGCCCTATATTGATTTCATCACTTAAGGATTCCCTTTGGAAGGCATCTTCATATAAATCCATTAGTTTTAGAACAATCCACTAAATATTGTGCTTGTAGAACTCAGTCAAGAGGCCATTAGGGCCAGATGATTTATAATTAGCAAAGGAGAGAATATCATCATCAATTTCTTCCTGTGTTATAGCTATTTCCAATTTCATTGCATCCTTGTTTTATATATATATATATATATATATATATTTGAATAATATTAAGACATTGTTGTAGCTTATTCCTATTGATTTCATTGAATTCTGAGGTAAAGAGATCCTTGTAGAAACTAAAGAAGGTATCATTAATAACACTAGGGTTGTTAATGGCTTCACCATTATTCTGAATAAACTCAATCAATTCTCTTTTCTAGTTTTCACTAATAATGTTAAAATAGTACTTGGTCCCCTTATCACCTCCCTTCATCCAATTCATCCTAGCACTGGTCAACTATCGTCTTATTTTATATTATTGAAATTTTCTTAATTGATTTTTAATCTCAAGTATCTCCTTTTACAACCTAGAGTCTGAGCCTTTAATTAGAAATTCTTTATCAGATAAATTCAGCAAGCTCTGGAGCATTTATTCTTGCTTATTCATATCAATATCATGTTTATTACCAGTGATGTAATTAGTATTCCTCTAAGATTCCACTAAAACATTCTGTAACTCCCTGGGATGCATATTTGGATTGTAAATTTTACAAAGACTGGTCATCATTTTGATTTCTTCATCATTATCTTCATATTTTAATAGCGAAGTATTGAGTTTAAAACTCATGTTCTTTTCTTTCTATTATCAGAGAAGGTATCCATATAAATACAAACATAAATCAGATGATGATCAGATATAGAAGAGGGAGAGACACACAACAGGGTATGATCATCATGCCTATGAACACTGAATATTTTATTGTCTACATAAATAATGTATAATTGACAATAAACTCTTTGATGTCAAGATTAGTTATTACACCATGTAAACCAAATATTAGAATAGGACTATTTCTTATGAGCCAAAGGGACAACAACCCTGAATTTCCTCTTAAAATAAGACCTGAAGAATTTTTCATTACCTTTCCAATAGTGACCATTACCCCCCTTCTTATCCTCTTTGTACTCCATCATATTAAATATCACCAGAAAAGTTCCAATGTCCTTTGTGTAAGTTAATACATAACCATTCCCACAATTCAGCCTACTCCCTATAGTCATTAGGAGGATATATATTGCAAACACAAATTATGATACCATTATGTAGATAAATGACCCACAAGGCTCTGTGACAAGGGTGGGAGCCATTGGAGGTAATCCTATCAGGCCATTGGCATCCAACCAAAATGGCATTACCTAGTTTACCTCTGAGGTAGTTAGAATAAATATCAATAGACAGATCCCATATAAACTTCAAAATAGTGTAATTTTGAAAGCCCACAATTTTCATTTCTTTCAAACAAACAATATCTTTAGCTTCAAGATTATTATGCCACTTTTGAACAATATATTTCATGTCCAACATCTCCAATGCTCTCATATTGCAACTATGTTTGTGCATCATTTAGGTTGTTGGGATTTAGTATTGTTATATAATTTGTTAAAGAAAACTTGAATTTCTTTCCCTAACTTCCTACTATCACTACAGAGAGAGTGTAGATCTCTACCATTTTTTTTTCTTCTTGGCATTCTTATTGGTAACTTTTGTAAAGGAATTTGTTGTGAGGTTTTCACATCATCGCCCCAAAAATTTCAGCAACCCTCTTTTTTTTTATTGCATTAGAAATTATTTTAATACTATCTAGAGGTTTCAAATTGGTAATTTTATACCTTGGGTGCCTTTAGGCTAGGAGGGATTTGGTTTATTTTTCACCTGGTTTGAAACTTGATTTTCTAGAACATGTAATTTTATCCTTAGGCCAAATAAAATTCAATAACATTTTTTCAATGGTTAAAACAATATCTAGTAGAATAAAATTTTAAATTTTGGACTTGGATGATTTTTTTTTGAAAATTTGAAATAATTGTATAAGCTTGCACATTTTATAAATGAATTTGTTAGATTTAGTCATTTTGGAAATCTTAAATTTTGATTAAAAAATAATTTTTTTATAGTGAAATTGAAATTGCAGATTGAATCTCAATTGCTAGGAAAGGGATTTATTTAATTAAGAGAAATAAAATTGAAAATGTATTGCAAAATTTGAAATTGGATTAAATTGCATTAATTTGGTTAAAATTTTGCCTAGAAGATTTTAGAAGTGTTAAAATAAATTAGTAATTTGAAATTGAAAATTGACTTTGGCTTGCTCAATTTGATACTAATGATATTTTAATTGCCAAAACATTTTTAAATGAAAATTCTAACATTTCTTAGGCTTACCTTGTTCCTATTTTACAATTTTTGATTAAAACTAGAAATTAAATGGACCAATTTCACTATCAAAAAAGTAAATTTAATATTGCATTTAAATTTGGGCCATTAATTAAGGGGATAATTTAATTTTGTTATCCCTCTAGGCAGGTCGGCCCACTTGGACAGGCAAAAAGTCTAGTATAAGAGCGGATTCCCCTCCTCTTATTTTCTCATTCCCTTTTCCTCCTCCTGCTTGGATGTGTGATTTTCTTCTAGAAGTGAATTTCAGACTTGGACAATCTTTCTTAGGGCAGATTCTCCATTTCCTGGCAGCATTTTTCTCCTATTTACAAATTTCTGCCCTAGGGTGATTTTGGAGTAGATTTGACTTTTTCCAGCTTGGGTGATTTTTTTTGAAGTCTAATTTCTTTATCTTTGGCATCAATTTCTCCTTTTAGAATTGGGCAATTTTATTTGGTGAAGAGGCTATATAAAGAGGGCTAGATTATTGGTAAAGACAAATTTAACGTAAAATTATATTCATTTTTACAGGTGAAGATTGGTTTTAAAGTGGATTCTACTCCTTGTTCTTGCATGGTTTGTTTCTCTTAATTTCTTCTTGCACTCATCATCCACCACTTCATCATCCCATCCCTAGGTTGAAGTTTAGAGATATAAGTATAGATTTCATGATATGACACTTGGATATGAAGAAATAAGCTACACCAGCTTAGGATTGAAGTTTGGAGATTGATAAGTGTAGAGATAGAACTTGGAGAGGTAGAAACAAGCTAGATTCCATTGATAGAAAGAAGGTTGGAGATTGATAAGTGTAGTACATATCATTTAGAACAAAGGGGAAGAAATAAGTGTTTAGGATGGTAGATGTTAGTGCAAGTAAGAATCCAATGGGAATGAATACCAAAAAAGAGATTGAAGACATGATACCTAAGACCACCTTCTTCCTAAAATTTGAGGTGAATAAGTGATACCAATATCAGCATAGTGAACATGGTATAGTTCAAAGATACATTGAAGGAAGGAAAATGCCCCATGGTGAAGAAGATATACAAGAGTGGAATTGTACACATGGCGACTTTCCCTCATACCTTGCCTTGTCTAGAATTGGAAATGGAGTGTGCATCCCAATTTGATATTGCGACCAAGTCCATCATTTTTTATGAAGGGAAGAGAGTGTCGATTAGTTCATCAATAGACAAGTGGTCGAAGAAGTATTCAATATTTCTCAGCATAGAAGTATGATAGTGGTGATGATGGATTAGGTGGCCAAGTTATTTTAGGATAATCGGGAGGCCTACTTCATTTATCTAACACAAAATTGGTGAGATGAAGGAAAGAAGAGAGTTACCAAGTCATCAAAGCTCACCATGTCAGATTTCAAACTAGAGTATGGTGACCTTATTGTCCTTCTCAACTAAATCATGGGTGTAGCTGAAGGTCTACAATTTGAGAAGTTGATGTACTACTTTATTGATGAAACTGAAAATGGAAAGAGAAAATTTGATTGAGCTAGAATCATAAGTGAAAATCTAGTGTTGCAACTTAGCACAATGCAAATTTTGAAGAAATTTTATAATGGGTCCTACCTTTTCTGTTTAATTGCGAGAATATATGAAAATCCTAGACTTAAGGCCTTAGTAGTAATTGGCAATTGGTTGCCACAATGTCTGGTGCATGAGTGTTATCCATAGCTTCATTTACACAACACCAAAGATTATAAAATATTTTATGACACCTTTTCTAGGAAGACAGTAAGGATATTACAAGGGACACCTTCTAAGAGGCTTTAAGAAGTATGGGTATTGGTTCATCCAATTTTCATAATTTACTTATACTAGAGTAGCAAGAAGTGTAGTTTGTCCCAAGATACTTCTAAGGTACCCATCTAACAAGATAGTTTTGATGGAGTTGGCTTGACATCTTGAGCATTTTGACAACATGATCAAAATTAAAGGTGAGACATGGGTTACTTTCTCATTTGGAATAGGTGATGATATTGGCCCCAATCCTATCACCTTTGTAACTATAGAGAAAGAGTTAGAATGTGTTGGAATTATGATATATTTGTCATTAGTTACAACACTTATTCGATTCTGAATGCTTACTAAGCTCATCACTTAGTCTACAAGTTTATACCGAGCATTCCTTTCGAAACCGACCATATGGGCAGTTCAGCATTGTTTACCAAGTTCATAGTGGTTACCGAGCAGAACAGTATTCTCCAAGAAGTTAGTGGTCACCGAGCTTCACAGTGTTTACCAAGTTCTCAGTGCTCACCAAGTCATCAGTTGAAATCAGTGTCTACTGAATGATCAAGGTAAACGAAGGACTAAGTGTTTACCAAGTGATCAAGGTAAATGAAGGACTTAGTGTTTACTGAGTGATCAAGGTAAATGAAGAACTTAGTGTTTATCGAGTAAACAAGGTAAATGAAAGAATTAGTGTTTACCAAGTGAAGAAGGTTATCAATGGATTCAATTTTTACTAGGTAACACAATATTCACCGAGTCACCAATGGTTACCGAGTTCCAAGCTACTTAGAGTAGTTAGTATGAATCATGCCTCTACTCTTACTGAGTGCATGACGATGCAGTGTATTGTAGTGGATGTTGAGTAACAAAAGGTCACTGAGTCAGTTTGAGGAACTCAAATTTTCTACTATCTGGCCAACTCAGTAATGTTTTGTTCACTTGTGTTTGGTCGACCTTGCCAAGTAAATATTGGAATGGTATATATGTAATGTATTATATCATTTTTAAAACATGATGATGAGAAGTTGTATGGTATTGTATTGCAATATTTTTGAAAAGAGGGAAAGCGAATCAATAGCAGAACAGAGGAATACAACAAGGTCAACATAGATGCAGAAAAGTTATATCTATCACATTAGGTGATTAGTGCTTAAAGGATCTTATCAGAAATTAGTTGTAACCAGATCCACTACTTCATCCTAATAGGTGAATTAGTTTGTAAATCCTTCAACAGGGTAGACTTAACAGTCTTTTGTAAGCCTCCTAATAGAGTGCATACACAATTGTATGTTTGTAAACCATTTAACAGGGTAGACTTGACAGTCTTTTGTAAACCTCCTACCAAAGTGCATACTTCATTGTATGTTTTTAAATCCTCTAACAAGGTGGATCTAGCAATCCTACTTGCTCCTAATAGGGAAAATCATCAAAAGTGATCATTGTAAGCCTTAATAGACTAGCTTTATACTATAGTATTGAAGTTTTGTGGGCATCATCCCCACCCCAGTTTTACTTTCTAATTGGAAGGTTTTTTGGGTCACCAAATCAGTGTGTTCATGTGTTATAAATGTTTATCTTTTCATGCATACAGTAGATTAGATGGATGAATGGTGAATATGTTATTATGCAGAATTGATTTAAAGTTTTAGAGTTACTAATTCACCCCTCCCCTCTTAGTAACCTTGTTAGTCTTGATTATTTCCAATAGAATGGTATCATCTAGGATGGTATAGAGTAAGAAAAGGATTTGATCCTAATGGTCTTATCAAAGCATCTCATGGAAACACATTCAAACATATTCCTACTATAGAAGATTTTTGGGCCAATGCACAAGATGAATTTCAGGTGAGAAAGATAGCTTTCTTAAGATTTTCAATGGGCATGATGAGGGCAATCAAATTTAGATGCATTGATATTCCTAATAAACTAGAAGATGATGAAAATGTGCTAAGGGAAGATTATGATACAGTGGATGAAAGAGAATTGGGTCTAGTGGATTAGGATGATCATCAAGATCCCTCATTGGAGGTAGTTACAAGGATAGTTGATCTACATACTGAGTCATGGTCCAATGAGAAGTTAAGGAAATTAGAAATTCAAAAGGTAAGCCTTACTTTTGAGAGGATGAAACTAAAGAAAAGTCTAGCAGAGTCAGTTAGACAAAAAGGTGGGGGTAGTAGCTAGCAACAAAGAGTAGTTAAGGGAAAGAAGAGAAGTTTGGAGGTTGGTAAAAGTAAATAACATCAGGAACCTCTAGCAAAGAGAGATAATGCTATACCATCAAGGAAGATCATAATTGAGGCTAGGAGCCAAGAGGTTAATATAAGTGGACAAGGGGTCATGAAAGAGATGAGATCTGATTCAAAATCAAGTGGTTACGTAAATAGTATAGAGTACTCTCCTCTTTTAGACAACCAACATGGAGATGATGTGATAGTCACTAGTGAAGAAGAGGATAGGCAAACTAATATTAAAGAAATAAGGTAGGTGTATGAGGCCATTGGTGATGCTTTGATAGTCCAACCAAGTCCATATTTGGGGAGATGCATTGCACCACTATGGTTAAGGAAAATTCTTCTGCCAAGAGGCAAGGTGGTGATTATCTAAATAGTTGAAGATATTCAAGGGTTAGTGGAAAAGGATGATAGCGAAAAATATAGAAAAATTGAAAAAATGGTGGTGAAGGTAATTAGGAGTGATGATGAGGTCATTGAAAAGTTTAGATTGAAATACCAAAGGTTAGCAAGGTAGTGGATGAGATTTTAGCCTAGGAATATGAGATAGTAAAGCATAACTTGGAAAAATCACGGATCACATGCAATGTGAGGAGATCCAAGAAGGCATGGTTTCAATTAGAGAAATATTGAGGAAGGAAAAAAAAAGGATTGTAAAGTTGGAGGTCAAAAACAAGTATTGGATATATTACTAGCCTATCCAATAGTTGCATTAAGAAGTCCTTCCACAAGATAGTAGGAGAAACTTAGAAGAGATATTGGATTAGTAGCATGAATTCAAGGATTAGATCCATGATATAATTCAAGATGGGAAAATTTTCTTACCTTCCTTTATCTCTACATTCAAGGCATTAGTGACTATTAGAGAAAAATTCAGAGAATTTGAAGGGGAGTAGAAGAACTTCCTTCTAGTCAAGGACTTAGCCATTCCTAGGCTACAAAAATTTATTGAGCTACTAGAGAGACATTTGGAAGAAAAAAAGTTTTTATATGAAGGAGGAGTGAGTATAGTGGAGTCTTAGTTTGTTTCCTTGACCTTCAAATTGAGGATACTTGACGAGACATGAAATGTGATTTTATAACACAACCCAGGAATTGACATTTCCATTTCAACCATGATGGATGATGTTGGGGCTGCACTTGATTTTGAAGATATCAAGGAGGAAAATGTCAATAAGATAGAGTTGGGATCAAGATTGGATGAGCTAGGGAAGGTTTCTATCAATAAGAAACATTTTCTCACCCTTGCCTCCCTCAATGACTTTATCGAATATGCAAAAGAATATGAGAATTATCATGAGAAGACATTGCAAGAAGCAAGCAACATCATGAATTCAACTAAGCTCAAGATGAACTAGACACTTTATAATCCCACAAAGGAATTCAAAAATAGGTAATCCAAGTTCATTGCTTTGGAAAAGAAGATGAAAGAAAAGGGTACAATTATATTAGAAGATCATTTGATGTAAGCCCAAGTGGAAAATTCTCCTTCTTCTTAGGTAGGATAGGTGTCTGATTCTGATTGGCTACTATTTTGGTGCCTTCTAATTGGTTGCCCCCATTTATTTTTTCATTGGTCCATTGATGAGGTGGCACCTTCTCATTTGCTAATGGGGTGGCAACCCTAATTAGGGTTTCTAGGATTCAATTGAGATCATTGATTTTTCCTCTTAACCTCTATTGTTGGTTGTAATTTTTCCCCTATATAAGGCTATTTTCTCTCATTTGTAAATGGTTGAAGAAAAATTTTGCTTAATATAATACCAAAATTCCCTCTCTTTATCATTGTTGTGACTTTTATGGTGATTAAGAACATTTGGTGTTATTGCATGGTTTCTACTTCCAATAGTTAGAGTTAGATTCCTTTGAAGTTGTTAAAGTAGATTTTATTTCAAGAAAGTCTTTAAGTAAGAGTTAGAGTAGATGGATAGTTGTATGGTGATATTAGTGGATGTTTGAGAGGAATCTATAAACTAGGCCACTAGCATCATAGTGGTTGGTTAGGAAGCCTTGCATGGTAATCTAGTCTTTTTTTCCTGGAATCATCCTATCTATGGAGGTAGAGCCACTGGTAAAATTTCACCATATTTGATCTCTATCCATTTTCTAATCTTTCCATTCATAGGAGTAGGAGTGGAGTAGCAAGTATTTGAGTAGTTGGAGTTCATTCTTAGAAAGTTAGAAAACCAGAGCATCGATGGTAGACACGCCCTCCAACATTACCATCAACATTATTTGGTAGTCATGTACTTGATAAAGGTACACATCATCATCATCATCACAATGAGAGTTTGATAATCCTTTAACGAACAACATAAGCTTGGCTACATGATTAACTAGAAAACCATATTAATATAATTGAGTCAATATCCACAAGTATAGGGAAAATTGGATTTTTTCTCATATTTTCATGACTATTAACATTTCAAGAGAGGAATTGAGTGTTTGATATCCCATATCAAGTATTGAATTTCTATATGTTATGTAGTGGTACAAAACTAACATCACCATTATCTATAACTAGAAGGATGGCTGAATTGGAATTCATATTGGGAACAACTTTTGAAATCAGAAAACCTACTGGTATACATACCCTCCCTCCTCACATAATCAACATTATCTAGCACTAGAAGGAGGGCATAGATGATTTTCATTCTTGGATCAACTAGGATATTCAGTGTAGAGATTGACAAGGAATGAGGTTTCAAAGTTAGATTTGAGATGAGAGATCTTTTATAATGTAAAAGTCCAAAAACAGAAAAGAAAGGAAGCTTTCTCAATGGATAGGCAAGTGGTTCTTCTTTCCATTTGGTTTGATTCAAAAAAAAGGTTACCTCCATGGGATTTTTCTTAACTTCTGGCATCAGGAAAATGTAGGATACATGGTACTATGGATCGTAATGAGGTAGATTGTTTGGTGTTTCTCTTAAGAGTGAACTTGTCATTAAGAGGAAAATTTATTTTTTCACAAATACATGAGCTTGTAGTCCTTATCAATTCAGAGGGTGATTTTCTTATTTTCAAAGAAGATATCAATAGGGAACCAAAAATATATATGGAAGAAGTTCTTGGTACAGTGTACATAGTCCCTCATATTCAGATTCTACTTGCCCATCTTGCCAAGACACCACTTACTTGGTCAAGTTTCAGCTGGGTTGGAATTAGGAAATATCAGTTGGGGGTGGTAAGGATTTCTTTCAGCTTTTAAGTTCAACACAAAAGAATGAAGAGGGTAAGATTTATCAAGATGATATGATTGATTCTAATGTTCAAGATGATCAAGTGGATGAACCTTAACACATTATATCATAAGGTGGAGAGGTTGACAAGAAAATCAAGGAAACAATTGGATTTATCTAAGAGAGAGAAAGGATGGGAAACAAAGGTCAACATGTGAGGGTACACGAAGAACTACAAATTGAACATTGAAAGGTGGACAAAAAAGATATCTTTGGTGAGTCTTCATGCATAATTCAAGGGGTGACTCTTGAGGATGGGTTACAAGAAGTTTCAGATATCCTTAAAGAAAAAAATAATTAGGTGGGTGAGTTAAACAAGAAATTACAAGATAATATAAGAGAGTTCAAATATGAGGAAAATATTGATAAACCAATACAAGGCACTATCTCCACTACATTCTTTGTGGGGATGCTTGAAGATCCTATGGAAGAAATAAAAAAGGATTTATTGCTCAAAGCCTTTCAAGGTGATCAATTCTTTGCAAGTGGAATGATTCACCATCAACTTTGACCTCCAAAAATTTTTCTACTTGAAATGAAAGTTCATGGGAAACTCACAAAGATGTATTATGGTTCTCCTATCAGTCTTGAAGGTGCTATGTTTGGTGAGAGTCTATATAAAGAATTGCAAGATGTTCCTAAAGAGAGTTGAAATGGAAATTACATGTTAGATGATGAAGCTTCTATTGATGAGGATATGCAAGGATTATTAAGTGGTGACCAAGTTGCTCCCATAAAAAGGGAAAACAAAGAACAGTTTGGGTTGATGCTACAATTGGATATTGTGTTTGAACAATTTGAAGAGGTGTTTTATGGGGAGAATATCAAGGAATCCTTGATTTTTGAGGATACACTTGAGGAGATTCACAAGGATGCACAGTTCATGTTTCACAAGGACAAGCCCCCTAGAAATGGCCTTGACTTCATGACTGACGATACCTAGATCACTCATGGGTTTGGTGTTGTTGCTATTGGGATGGTCTAGTGCCAACTTTGACCTCCTAAGGCCATATAGAATTTACAATATCCATTTGAATTTGAGTCACGCCAAATTTTTTCTTTCCTAGCTCTTAATGTTCAAAGTTGTAAAAGTTGTTATTTATATTATGGAAATTTTGGAGAGAAAACATGTTTGTGTTTTGATTATGGTCCTAATGAATTTCCTCAACTATTAATATTGCATGACAATTTTCTTGAGGTTGATTTTGAGGCGACCAATATTTATTTTAGAGTATAAGGATGAGTTTGTGGGATTGAGAACTATCAGCCAAACCTTGTTACTTTTAAACATCCTAAAAAACCATGTTAGATCTAGTGTATATATTAGATCAGTTAGTGTTGTCCCTTTAGAGTCTTGTACATAGTTAGAGTAGGTTTTCTTTTGGTTATTAGTTTAATTTTCTTTTCATTCTTTAGAGTAGAGATTGTTTTGGACCATTTGGCTGAAAGGATAGAGTAGTTTCCCTTTCAGTTGGTGAGGGTTGTTTTCTTTTAGTTTTTTAGTGTAGGTGTTTTGAGAGAGCTTGATTTGATTTACATCAAGTCATTTGACTTGAGACATTTTTCCTTCCCTTAGTCAGAGAGTAGTTTTGGTCTTGGGGCTTTGCAAGAGAAAATGAGGTCCATGTTATCACTTATGGGTGAGGTGTGTAGGTTTTACATTTTCGATGACAAAACAGGGTCTATCTTGTTCATTTCTTGAATGCATTTGACAAGGTTCAGAGATTAAAGGGTGTGCTTAGTCATTAGTATATGGTAGGACTTTTACTAAATTTGGGTCACACTTGATAGAGGTTCTTAAGTTATCTTTGACATTGTTATAACATTCTAATCATATGTAAGTGCTACAAGTTCTTGATGTTCTGAAGTGAAGTTGGACTTAGTGAAAATCATACACCTACTTTAGCTCCATTTTTATCTTCCAAACCCTCCACAGACTTCATTTCCTGCAAGCCAAACAAAAGATTGAGAAAAAAGAGAAATATCATGAGAAAAGAAAAAATGAGAATCTATGCAAAAGAAAAGGCAATATCAAAGTGAAAATAAAGATGAAATTTGGCTCAAGGGTGTGCAATCATCTCTACCAATGCTATAAAAGTAATCATTAAAGGTAGAATAGTGATTGTGGTGCCACAACAATAACTCCATTGGGTGATGCAGGAGCATCTTGCATGGGAAAATTAAATTATTAGAAAAAAAAAAAAAAAAAAGAAAAAAAAAAAAAAGAGAAAAAAAAAAGTTAAAAAAAAAAAAAAAAAAAAAAAAGAAATTGTGGACGAGAGAGAAAGTGACGAAAATAGAAGGAAAAATAATTTAAAAATAAAATAAGGGAGTTGTTATTCCATTAATCGAGGTGTGTAGGTGGCATCTTAGAAGTTTGAAGAAATTTCCTTAAATCATGCATTTAATATTTGTTGTGATCCAGAAAAGAAATGTAATTTTCTAATTGGGCCACGTAGTGGTGTTTAGTTGTATTTAGGTGGAAATTCTAGAAGGTTGTAGATATTGTAGAAGGTTGTGGAGATTCTAGAATGTTGTGGATAAATCATGCCTTGGGTGGTAAGTGCCTATTTAAGAAAGGCCTATTATCATTTGTAATCAAGTTCAAGAAGTTCAAGGAATGGAAGCTCTTCTAAAGGAAGTTGGAGAAATGGAAGCTCTTCTAATGGAAGTTTGAGAAATAGAAGTTCTTGAATTGTAAGATCTTCAAATGTAATCTCTTCTAGTGGATTTCAAGTATTAATGGATGCTTTATGAAGCATTTTTTTTTTGTCATCTCTCTATCTCCATCTTGTTGCATTTTTGGTTGTGAGTTTGTAAGGGTGGTGTGGCCCGTCATCAGTGGTATCAGAGCGGGTTTTCCTGAGTGTGTAGACAGAGCGCCGACTGTGAGGCAGTTTGCACTAGGACTTTGAGTTGGGTGAAGTTTGTGAAGAAGTTCTTGATTGTGTAGACAGAGTGCCGACTGTGAGGCAGTTTGCACAAGGTTCTTGTGTTGCATGAGATTTGTCTTCTAAAGACTTGATTATGGAGAAGAGAAAGAAGAAGATGACTTTTGTGATTGGATGGATTCTGATGATTCCTCGACTTGAGAAATTTAGAGCAAGAAATCAACAATTATTGCTAGTTGATTTGCAGAAGCAAGTGAATGAATTAGAAGCTGAGTTGCAGAAGAGAAGAGCATGTCACCAGAAAAGAGATGTTGATAATTCCTTGGATGTGGAAAATAAAGATGATCCAGTAGAAGAGCAAGTGGATGAAGAGGAAATCATTTGCAAACCTAAAGTTGAAGAAGATGAAAGACAAGAGGAAGAGCATGAAGATGGAAAGATTTATGAACCTGAAATAGAGCAAGATGATTTGAAGATTGCAACAATGGAGGAAGAATATAGTGCCTTCATTGGAGATCAAGCAGGTGGAGTAGTTACGAGCATTGTTGACGACATAAAAGAGGCAAGCGAAAATGAAGACGTCAAACAGGTAAATTCTTATGAATCATGGGATGTTGTCTTTGATACGAGTTTAAAAGATATTGATGATGGTTTGCATGAGGATCTTGTTAGTCATGTGTGGTATGCAAAGGAAGATTGGTATGGTGTTGCTGGGTTTATTACAGGTGTGATTAATTCAACAAGATTGGATGAGGATGAGAGTTATACTTGGATAGAGTTCATTGCGAAGGAGTATTTTCAGCAGCAAATAGTTGTTCCGACTAGGTGTTGGAAAAGAAGAAAGAAGGAAATATATCGGCATCGGATACTTGTTCCAGCTATGTGTTGGAGGAAAAGAAAAAAAAATCTGTCAATAGTGGCTACTTCATTTTGTGAATCCATATTCACAAAATTTTTCCTACCATGGGAGTCGGATGCAGGAGCATCATGCATCAACAAAAAAAAATGTGGAAGATTTGTATGTTGGTTTTCTTGTCCCTATTCAGGTGGAAGCTTGTGGTGGAGATGAAGATGGTTCTATATCTTTCTTTTGACATCAAAGTGTGGGACACACTTTTCTATCTACCAAGGGAGTCTGATGCAGGAGCATCTTGCATGGGAAAATTAAATTATTAGAAAAAAAAAAAAAAAAAGAGAAAAAAAAAGTTTTAAAAAAATAAAAAAAATTGTGGAGGAGAGAGAAAGTGACGAAAATAGAAGGAAAAATAATTTAAAAATAAAATAAGGGAGTTGTTATTCCATTAATCGAGGTGTGTAGGTGGCATCTTAGAAGTTTGAGGAAATTTCCTTAAATCATGCATTTAATATTTGTTGTGATCCAGAAAAGAAATGTAATTTTCTAATTGGGCCACATAGTGGTGCTTAGTTGTATTTAGGTGGAAATTCTAGAAGGTTGTGGAGATTCTAGAATGTTGTGGATAAATCATGTCTTGGGTGGTAAGTGCCTATTTAAGAAAGGCCTATTATCATTTGTAATCAAGTTCAAGAAGTTCAAGGAATGGAAGCTCTTCTAAAGGAAGTTGGAGAAATGGAAGCTCTTCTAATGGAAGTTTGAGAAATAGAAGTTCTTGAATTGTAAGCTCTTCAAATGTAATCTCTTCTAGTGGATTTCAAGTATTAATGGATGCTTTATGAAGCATTTTTTTTTTTGTCATCTCTCTATCTCCATCTTGTTGCATTTTTGGTTGTGATTTTGTAAGGGTGGTGTGGCCCGTCATCAGTGGTATCAGAGCAGGTTTTCCTGAGTGTGTAGACAGAGCGCCGACTGTGAGGCAGTTTGCACTAGGACTTTGAGTTGGGTGAAGTTTGTGAAGAAGTTCTTGATTGTGTAGATAGAGCGCCGACTGTGAGGCAGTTTGCACAAGGTTCTTGTGTTGCATGAGATTTGTCTTCTAAAGACTTGATTATGGAGAAGAGAAAGAAGAAGATGACTTTTGTGATTGGATGGATTCTGATGATTCCTCGACTTGAGAAATTTAGAGCAAGAAATCAACAATTATTGCTAGTTGATTTGTAGAAGCAAGTGAATGAATTAGAAGCTGAGTTGCAGAAGAGAAGAGCATGTCACCAGAAAAGAGATGTTGATAATTCCTTGGATGTGGAAAAGAAAGATGATCCAGTGGAAGAGCAAGTGGATGAAGAGGAAATCATTTGCAAACCTAAAGTTGAAGAAGATGAAAGACAAGAGGAAGAGCATGAAGATGGCAAGATTTATGAACCTGAAATAGAGCAAGATGATTTGAAGATTGCAACAATGGAGGAAGAATATAGTGCCTTCATTGGAGATCAAGCAGGTGGAGTAGTTACGTGCATTGTTGACGACATAAAAGAGGCAAGCGAAAATGAAGATGTCAAACAGGTAAATTCTTATGAATCATGGGATGTTGTCTTTGATATGAGTTTAAAAGATATTGATGATGGTTTGCATGAGGATCTTGTTAGTCATGTGTGGTATGCAAAGGAAGATTGGTATGGTGTTGCTGGGTTTATTACAGGTGTGATTAATTCAACAAGATTGGATGAGGATGAGAGTTATACTTGGATAGAGTTCATTGCGAAGGAGTATTTTCAGCAGGAAACAGTTGTTCCGACTAGGTGTTGGAAAAGAAGAAAGAAGGAAATATATCGGCATCGGATACTTGTTCCAGCTATGTGTTGGAGGAAAAGAAAAAAAAATCTGTCAATAGTGGCTACTTCATTTTGTGAATCCATATTCACAAAATTTTTCCTACCATGGGAGTCGGATGCAGGAGCATCATGCATCAACAAAAAAAAATGTGGAAGATTTGTATGTTGGTTTTCTTGTCCCTATTCAGGTGGAAGCTTGTGGTGGAGATGAAGATGGTTCTATATCTTTCTTTTGGCATCAAAGTGTGGGACACACTTTTCTATCTACCAAGGGAGTCTGATGCAAGAGCATCTTGCATGGGAAAATTAAATTATTAGAAAAAAAAAAAAAAAAAAAGAGAAAAAAAAAGTTAAAAAAAATAAAAAAATAAAAAAATAAAAAAAATTGTGGAGGAGAGAGAAAGTGACGAAAATAGAAGGAAAAATAATTTAAAAATAAAATAAGGGAGTTGTTATTCCATTAATCGAGGTGTGTAGGTGGCATCTTAGAAGTTTGAGGAAATTTCCTTAAATCATGCATTTAATATTTGTTGTGATCCAGAAAAGAAATGTAATTTTCTAATTGGGCCACGTAGTGGTGCTTAGTTGTATTTAGGTGGAAATTCTAGAAGGTTGTAGATATTGTAGAAGGTTGTGGAGATTCTAGAATGTTGTGGATAAATCATGCCTTGGGTGGTAAGTGCCTATTTAAGAAAGGCCTATTATCATTTGTAATCAAGTTCAAGAAGTTCAAGGAATGGAAGCTCTTCTAAAGGAAGTTGGAGAAATGGAAGCTTTTCTAATGGAAGTTTGAGAAATAGAAGTTCTTGAATTGTAAGCTCTTCAAATGTAATCTCTTCTAGTGGATTTCCAGTATTAATGGATTCTTTATGAAGCATTTTTTTTTTTTTTCATCTCTCTATCTCCATCTTGTTGCATTTTTGGTTGTGAGTTTGTAAGGGTGGTGTGGCCCGTCATCAGACTGCCTCACGTTCGGCGATCTGTCTGCATGCATCATTGGGGCTATAGATGCCTAAATAGCAGTGGTGCTCTATCTAGGTTTCTTTTAAAGTAAGGATATTATAATAGCTAAGTTTAATGGATTAGAGAAATTATCAAGTTCTTTCCGAGTGTATATCATTTGCACACATGTGAGTAACTTATAGTTAGGGTGGTTTAGTTCAACTTGAGAGTTCTTTCCCTTGTTCAGTGGTTTTCCTTAAGTAAATTTTTAGATAGGCCATCTTAAGATTCTTTGTTCTAAGTTACTTTATTCTTGAAATGTTCCGGAACATTTCTTTGGGTTGATGCTAGATGTTGTGAGGTTTTTATATCATCACTCCAAAACTTTTGCAGACCCCTTTTTTTAGTTGCATTAGAAATTTTTTTAGAATTTAGTGGTTTTGAAATTGGTAATTTTATATCTGGGATACCTTTAGGCTAGGAGGGATTTTGTTTATTATTCACCTGATGTGAAACTTGTTTTTTTGGAACATATAATTTTGTCCTTAGGCCAAACAAAATTTAATGACAACATTTTTTGAATGGTTAAAACAATATCTAGTAGGATAAAATTGCAAATTTTGAACTTAGATAGTTTTTTTGAAAATTTAAAATAATTGTATAAGCTTGATCATTTTAAAAATGAATTTGTTAGATTTAGTCATTTTGGAAATCTTCAATTTTTTTTTTGTGAAAAATTATTTTTTTTATAGTGAAATTGAAATTAGAGTTTGAATCTCGATTGCTAGGAAAAGGATTTATTTTGTTTAAAAAAATTGAAACTGTATGGCAAAATTTGAAATTGGATGAAATTGCAAAATTGCATTAATTTGGATAAAATTTTGCCAAGAAGGCTTTAGAAGTGATAAAAGAAATTGGTGATTTGAAATTGAAAATTGATTTTGGCTTCCTAAATTTGATTTTAATGATATTTTAATTGCCAAAATGTTAAATAAAATTTTTGACATCTTCTAGGCTTACCTTGTTCCCATTTTTCAATTTTTTTTTTATCAATATTGGCAATTAAATGAGCCAATTTCAGTATGGGCTAAGTAAATTTAATGTTGCATTTAAATCTGGGCCATTAATTAAGGGGCTAATTTAATTTTGTTTTCCCTCTAGGTAGGTCAGCCCACTTGGAGAGGTTAAAAATGTGGTATAAAAGGGGCTTCATCTCCTCTTATTTTCTCATTTCTTTTTCCTCCTCCTCTATGGAAGTGCAAGTTTCTTCTAGAGGTGAATTTAAAACTTTAGCAATTTTTCGTGGGGTAGATTTTCCATTTCTTGGCAGCATTTTTCCCCTTCATGTTTGGATGAATTTCTACCTTAGGGCGATTTCTGAGTAGATCTAGTTTTTTCTAGCTTGGACAATTTTTTTTGAAGTTTGATTTCTCCATCTTTGGCAATGATTTCTTCTTCTAGAATTGGGTGATTTTATTTGGTGAAGACACTATATGATTCAAGGTCTAATTTTTTGGCAACTGTGGGCAATTTCAAAGAAGTCAAAACTATGATTTTTGTTAAGGCATCATTGTTTGCAAGGAGGATTGAAATTTTTGAGATCTGATCCAAACTTGAAGAGTGCCCAATTATTGGTAAAGACAAATTTGAGGTAAACTTCTATTCATTTTTAGAGGTGAAGATTAGTTTTAAAGGCAGATTCTATTCCTTGTTCTTGTTTGGTTCATTTCCCTTATTTTCTTCTTGTACTCATCATCCACCACTTCATCATCCCATCCCTAAGTTATAGTTGGGAGATATAAGTGTAGATTTCATGATAGGACACTTCGAGAGGTAGAAAAGAGCTAAACCACCCTTGGATTGATGTTAGGAGATATACGTCTAGTCCATCCTAAGGTAACAAAGAGGCAAAAATAAGTGGTAGTCTCATCCCTAGAAAAGAAGTTTTGAGATTGATAAGTGTAGAGATAGGACTTGGAGAGGTACAAATAAGCTAGATTCCATCAATAGAGAGAGGGCTAGAGATAGATAAGTGTAGTACATATCATTTAGAATGAAGGGGTAGAAATAAGTGTTTAGCATGGTAGATGCTAGTGCAAGTAAGAACCCAAAGGGAACAAATACAAAAAAATAAAAAGAAGAAATGATGCCTAAGACCACCTTCTTGTTGAAAGTGAGGCAAACAAGTGATACCAATATTCCCATAGTGAACATGGTATAGTTGAAAGATAGATTGAAGGGAGGACAATCCCCCATGGCAAAGAAGATCTACAAGAGTGGAATGGTACATGCGACAACTTTCCCTCCTACCTTGCCTTTTTCAGAATTAGTAATGGAGTGCATCCTAGTTTAATATTGTGACAAAGTCCATCATTTTTTATAAAGGGAAGAGAGTGTTTACTAACATCAATAGGTAAGTGGTAGAAGAAGTATTCAATATTCCCCAGCATAGAGGCATGATAGTGGTAATGATGGATCAGGCGGTCAAGTTATTTTAGGATTATCAGGAGGCCTACTTCATTCATCTAAAGTAGAATTGGTTACACGAAGGAAAGGAGGGAGTTACCAAGTCATCAAAGCTCACCAGATTAGATTTGAAACTAGAGTATGGCGACCTTATTGTGCTTCTTACCTGAGTCATGGGTGTAGCTCAAGGTATGAAATTTGACAATTGGATGTACTACTTTATTGATGAAATTGAAAATAGAAAGAGGAAATTTGATTGGGCTAGAATCATAAGTGAAAATCTAGAGTTGCAACTTAGGACAATGCAAAATCAAAAGAAATTCTATATGGGGTCCTATCTTTTCTATTTGATTGATAGACTATATGAAAATCCTAGACTTCGAGCCTTAGGAGTAATTAGCATTGCACCTAGGCAATGTTTGGTGCATGAGTGCTATCAATAGGTTCATTTCCACAACACCATAGATTATAAAATGTTTTATGACGTCTTTTCCATGAAGATGGTAAGGATATTACAAGGAACATCTTCTAAGAGGCTCTTGTCAGAATCGGAAGAAAAAGTTAAGAAGTATGGTAATTGGTTCATCCAATTTCCATAATTTACTTATATCAAAGTAGCAAGAACAATAGTTTGTCCCAAGAGACTTCCAAGGTACCCACCCAAATAGATAGTTTTAATGGAGTAGCTAGGAAACTTAAAGGCACTAAGACAAGGGTTACGTTCTTATTTGGAATAAGTGATGATACTTGCCCCAATCCTATTGCCTTTGTAGCTATAGAGAAAGAGTTAGAATGATATCATCTAGGATGGTATAGAGCAAGACAAGGATTTGATCCTAATGGTCTTATCAGGGCATCTCACACAAACACATTTAAACATATTCCTACTATAGAAGATTTTTGGGCCAATGCACAAAATGAATTTCATGTGAGAAAGCTATCTTTCTAAAGAATATCAGTGGCCATGATGAGGGAAATTAGATGGAGAGGCTTTCATATTCCCAATCAACTAGAAAATGATGAAAATATGTTAAGGGAAGATTATGATATAGTGGATTGAAGAGAGTTGGGTCCAGTAGATTGGGATGATCATTAGGATCCTTCCTTAGAGGTAGGTACAAGGAGAGTTGATCTACACATTAAGTCATGGTACAATGAGAAGTTAAGGCAATTACAAAGTTGGAAGGTATGCCTTACTTATGAGAGGATGAAGCCAAAGGAAGGTCCCACAGAATTAGTGAGATAGAAAAGTCGGGGTGGTAACTGACAACAATGAGTAGTTAAGGGCAAGAAGAGAAGTTTGGAGGTTGAGAAAAGTAAACAACATCAACAACCTCTAGAGAAGAGATGGAATGTAACAACAAAGGGTCATGGTAGAGGTGAGATCTAATTCAAAATCAAGTGGTTACAGTCACAGTATCAAGTACTCTCCTCTCTTAGACAACCAACATGGAGATGATATGATAGTCAC
This sequence comes from Cupressus sempervirens, assembly GCA_028749045.1. Taxonomy (NCBI): domain Eukaryota; kingdom Viridiplantae; phylum Streptophyta; class Pinopsida; order Cupressales; family Cupressaceae; genus Cupressus; species Cupressus sempervirens. The sequence goes on along the minus strand of CM053789.1, from coordinate 47,634,441 downwards.
TAGTAAAGAAGATGATAGGCCAATTAATATTGAAAAAAAATCCAGGCGCACAAGGCCATTGGTGATGCTTTTCTAGTCGAACTAAATCCAAATTTGTGGAGATGCACTACAAGACTATGGTTAAGGAAAATTCTTATGCCAAAAGGAAAGGTAGTGACAATGTGAATAGTCGAAGATATTCATAGGTTAGTGGAAAAGGATGATAGCAATAAGCAAAGACAAATTTCAAAAATAGTGGCGAAGGTAATTCATTGTGATGATGAGGGTCACTAAAATTTTTAGATTTCTATACCAAAGGTTAGCAAGGTAGTGGTTGAGATTGTAGCCCAATAATATGAGGTAGTAGAACATAACTTGGGAGGAATCATGGATAACATGGAATGTGAGGAAATCTAGGAAGGCATGGTTTCAACTAGAGAAAGGTTGAGGAAGGAAAATGAAAGGATTGTAAAGTTGGAGGCCAAAAACAAGTATTGGAGAGATTGCTAGCCTATCCAACAATTGTATCAGGTAGCCTTCCACGAGATAGTTGGAGAAACATAGAAGAGATATTAGCTTAGCTGTATGAATTCTAGGATTGGATCCATGATATAATTCAAGATGCCCAAAATTTCTTACCTTCCTTTATCTCAAAATTTAGGTCATTGGTGGCTATTAGAGACAAATTCAGAGCATTTGTAGGCGGGTGGAAGGATTTCCTTCTAGTCAAGGACTTAGCCATTCCTAGGCTACAAGAATTCATTGAGCTAGTAGAGAGATATTTTGAGAGAACAAAGTTGGTATATGAAGGAGGAGTGAGTATAGTGGAGTCCTTTTTTGCTGTCTTAACCATTATATTGATGATACCTGATGAGATACGGAATGAGATTGCACAACATAGCTTAGGAATTGACACTTCCATTTCAAGCAAGATGGATGATGTTGGGGCTGCACTTGATTTTGAAGATATCAAGGAGGAGAACATTAATGAGATAGAGTTTAGATCAAGATTGGATGAGTTGGAGAAGGTTGCCATCAAGAAGAAACATTTGGCCACCCTTGCCTCCCTCAATTCCTTTATCAGATATGCAAAAGAATATGAAAATGATCACGAGAAGACACTACAAGTAACAAGCAACATGACGAATTTAGCTAAGCTCAAGATGAAGTACACACTTTTCCCTGCCATGAAGGAAGTTAACAATAGGCTAGCCAAGTTCATCGCTTCAGCTAAGAAGATGAAACAAAATAGTAGAATTATATTAGAAGATCATTTGACATAATCCCAAGTGAAAAATTTTCCTTCTTCTTCGGTAGGATAGGTGTCTAATTCTTATTGGATACTATTTTGGTCCCTTCTCATTGGTTACCACTTTTTTTTCATTGGTCCATTGATGAGGTGACATCTTTTCATTGGCTCATAGGGTGGCAACCCTAATTATGGTTTTTGGGATTCAATCTGATTTTTCCTCTTAATCTCTACCATTGGTTGTAATTTTGGCCTCTATATAAGTAAATTGTCTCTCATTTGTAAATGATTAAAGAAAATTGTTGCTTAAGATAATACCAAAATTTCCTCTCTTTATCATTATTGTGACTTGCATGGTGATTAAGAACATTTTATGTTAGTGCATGGTTTCTACTTCCAGTAGTTAGAGTTAGATTCCTTAGAAGCTGGTAAAGTAGATTTTATATCAAGAATGTTGATAAGTAAGAGTTGGAGTAGATGGATAGTTGTATGTTGATATTAGCGGATATTTGATAGGGATTTATAAACTATGCCACTAGCATCCTAGTGGTTGGTTATGAAGCCTTGCATGGTAATCTAGTCTTTTTTCCTTGAATCATTGCATCTATGGAGATAGAGCCACTTGTAGACTTTTATCAAATTTGATCCCAGTCAATTTTCTAATATTTTCATTCATAGGAGTAGGAGTAGAGTAGTAAGTAGTTGAGTAGTTGTAGTTCATTCTTAGAAAGTTAGAAAATTAGAGCATCATTGGTAGACTAACCCTCCATCATCACCATCAACATTATTTTGCACTCATATACATTACAAACCCAGACATCATCATCATCACAATGAGAGTTTGACAATCCTTAAATGAAGAATGTATGGCTACCTATGTGGTTAACAAGAAAATAACATTAATATAATTGAGTTAGTATCCATAGGTGTAAGGAACAATGGATTTTTTCTCATGTCTTTATAAGTATTAACTTTTCAAGAGAGGAATTGAGTGTTTGATATTCCATATCAAGTATTTAATTGCTATATGTGATGTAGTGCTACAAAGCTGATGTCAATAGACTTCTCATTCATGGACTCACATTTATGAACATTATCCTTGTGGACCCCTATAGTCTTAAGTGTCCTAGTTAGATTCTTATCCTTACCTAGTGATGCCACATTGGTTGTCCTAATATTCTTAACTATTTCATTAATAGTACTAGGTGAAAATTGTTGAGCATTAATCTTGGGTGGAAGCAAAGAATTATTATTTACCTGTACCTTCCCATTATTATCAATGGATGGTTGACAATCAAATAAACAACTAAGAACACTAGATGGCATTACTTCAAAATAAACTTCAAATAAAGAGTTATATTTACTAATACAATTTCCACTATCAATAGTTTCTTAAATAGTGTCTTTAAGTCTACTTTCCTTATATTTATCAAGAGAAACCTTATTCATATCCTCACCAAAAGATGGGTTCTCTACATTAGATTTGTTAACTTTGGAATCAAGCATATTAGAATCATTCCTATTACTTTGGACTGACTTATCATATTCTTTAGGGTTACTTTTTAACTTACTATTGAATTAAGGGTTATGCAAGCCACTAAGAGCCAAACATTCCATTTTGGTGTGTCCATTATTTTTACAGTGAAAACAAGACCCTAAATTCTCAAAAAGGGAAACTTCCCACATACACCTTTCCTTTCCAGGTCCATCAAAATGAATTTGGGGAATTCAATATATGGGGCTAGGGCAAGAATAATTCTACCATTAAGTTACCACAATGTTCATCTTGCATTCGCAATTTGTAGCACAAAACCAAGAGGTTGAAAAATTTGGGCAATGAAAGGCCAAAACTCAAGTTGAAGATTCTTAATTTAAATCTAGTGAGGAGTGCACTGAGACACCACTTGTTCTAATTTTCCCTTAGCTAGTCATTGAAATTATCTAAATAGAGACCTTCCCACATTCTAGTAATTTATTTTTAAGAGCCTTTCCTACATTCTACAAATTTTAAAGAAAACAAAAAAAAACCCTTTTTGTATCATTCTACAAAAACTTATTTTGAATTCCTAGCTTCCTTCCCCACTCATTAGCAATCCAATCATTAAAAAAATCTGATAAGGTAAAGAGTCTTTATTAATACATATAAAAAAGATAGAAATATCCTTCAATCTCATTTGTTCTTTCTGAATGGCCAAAACCATATCTTCATTAGGAGAGAGGGAGAGAGTTTTAAAGTCATGGGTAGTGGACTTAACATCTCCACTAACTCCTATGGTTGCTCCTTCAGTTTCTCCTCTATTGAATCCACCTCCATTGGTTGTGGGTCTTCCTAAATCACATTTTCTTCTACAAAATCACCATTGAATGAAGCTAAAAGTGGAAATTTAGATAAGATAGAGTTATACAAATGCCTAACATCCCCAATTTCATTAGACTATATTTCCTCACCAAGACCCATCACTACCATCATTCTTCAAACTACTTTTATCAACATCCATCCCTGATACCAAGTGATCATTATGTTTCAACACTTCCAAACTTCACATGGGTGAACCATGCTTAGAGAAACCTTAACAAGAACTCAACACTTAGAGAACACAAAAACACATGGAGAAAAAACAAAATAATGAAAAGAAACCCACATAGAGGTACTAAAAAATGAAGGAAAGGACCAAAGACCATGTAAGGGACTAGGAAAAAAGATATGGCGTCCTACATAGGGTATGGTTGCTAGCTACAAAACCTCAACACAACTTTACAATTGCAGAGCCCATCACTTCAAGCTACAAAGTTGAAAACCAAAACAAACATCAAATGAAAAATGAAGGTTAGAATTCAAATCCATACCTTATTTGACTAATGTTCAGATTCTATACAACATGCCTATGGTTGACAAATGTCGTTCCTAGAAGGGAAAAATGAAGTATGTAAATCTTGAGATTACGATAAACTTAGGAAATTTTAGTGTAACCAATCTGTTGTTTTCTCCCAAAAAGATATCCTCAATAAGTTTTCAACAATGAAGCTAGTCAAGGTGGTGCAGTCACTCTTCTCTCCCCTTAGCTTTTTCCTTTTGTTATTTCTCATGGTTCTAACCCCATGCAGAGAATTTTTTGGATTTTGTTTTCTTTTCAAAATCATTCTTTTGGAATTGTCAAATTTTATGCCCCTAATGATGCGGCTGAATATTCACAACTGTGGAGGTGGCTAACTAATCATTTTTTGCCTACTATGTGGATATTCTATGGAGATTTTAATATGGTTGAGATGGCTATTGATAAAGTGGGCCTTCTACCTTTTTAATGGTTAGCTAGAAGAGGGAAGCCTAGTTTTACATGTGAAATAAGTATGGTCTTTTTGATCCCAATTTTAACTACCACTAGCTTGATCGTGTCTGGTACACTTGGTCCAACTTTCGAGAGGCTTCTAACAGGGTTCTTAAAAGGATAGACTGTGCTATGATTTCTACTTAGTCCTTTTTTTTCCTTTTCTCACATGAGTATGTTACCTATCAATCATCTCCCTGATGTGACTCCTTTTGACCATTTTCCAATTCATTTCTCCATTAGCTAGTAGTCCACATGTCCTCATAATTGTAAAACTTCTAGTTTTACCTTATTACCTCCTTGCTATCACATCCACCCACTACCTCTCATATTTTACAAACTTGGAATCTTGAACCTAGGCCCCATTCCACTTCTGGGTGGATTTAGTGGTGGAATGACACCATCACCCATACTATGAGGTTTTTTCACATTTGTGGGAGACAATTGGCCACTTACTACAAGAGATTATATGAGGTCACTACAAAAGATTTTTGCATGGCCACTGAAGGTCTTTCCATGAATCGGTTTGACATGGATCTTTAGGTTTTTCTTGCTAATCTCTATCACCAGAAGCAGGTTGCAGACAACTATTCTCTCCATGGCAAATGATGAGGCCCTTGGTTGTGATGGTTTCCCTTGTGAATTTTACAAAACCTTTTAGGAAGAGATCAAACTAGACCTGCACAAGGTTTACCTTGAAGCCTACAATTCCTACTCTGTAAGCTATATTATTAATAAGGGAAATATCAAGTTCATACCTAAGGTGGGTGAGCTTAAAGAAATGTGTAATTGGAGGCCCATCACCTTGTTGAATGTCTCTTACAAGATCATTGAAAAGGCTCTCTCTCTTAAAATTCATCATCTTATTCCTCATATTATTTTCCCTAAACAAATAGATTTTATCAAATCCTAATATATTTTTGACAATATAATTGTTTATGGTAAGGGATTGAATAGGCTCAGCACTCCAAGCAACAAGCGATCTTTCTTAATATTGATTTTGCCAATGCCTATGACTAGGTAGAGTGACCCTTCATTCTTGCAATGCTTCAAGTTCTTAGGTTTGGCCCTACTTTTTTGTAGTCAATCTAGATGCATTTTGGGGATACCTCTACTTGCATCTCCATCAATGACTGATAGTCTCAAGCCTTTAGGGTTTATCATTCAATTCAAAAATGTTTTCCCTCTAGCGCCCTTTCTATATGTGTTGGCTGCTAAAGGTTTTCGGTACTTGCTCACCAAGGCCATTTCACAAAGGAGAGTCTATGGTATTTCCCTTCTGAACTCCCCTAATTAGATTGTGAATTGCCATTTTTTGAATGACTCCTTCCTCACTCTCATTGAGGATGAGGATAAAATTGCCTCTACTCTACAATGTCTAAACACCTTTTTTCTTGCTTCTAGGTCTACTATACAATGGCACAATACCCTTTGCTATAGGTAGTATTACCTTCTCCAACCTGATTGGTTTGGGAAACATCAATGGAAATGGGTCTAGCATGGTGAAATTTTACATTTTCTAGGCATCCCTTTTTCCTTTCAAGCTTTAGTCATCGAGCTCTACAATGTGGTCCTTGCACGACTAGAGAAGAAACTAGAATATTGGACCACCAAACCTCTCTCCCTTCTAGGAAAATTTGAAATCTTTTCCAAGGTGTTGGCCATCACCCATGTGTACTACTCTTCATGTTGGACTCCTTGAAAGGCCTCTTATCTCAAACTTGAGCAACCGCTACGTGACTTCCCCTAAGTTTAAGATGCTTCTCCCCAAGGCTTTCATACAGTTGTCTAGAATTTCTGTTGTCTTCCCAAAGAGTCAACTAGCCTTGGCTTCCTTTCTACACAGAATCAAGGTAATGCTCTTTGTACCAAATGGGTTATCTAAGCTCTTTCTAGCAATGAAGCTTGAAATATTTTGTTGTAGTATTGCATTTCTTCAGTCTTTCAGGCTCACTAGCTAGCCTAGAAGGGGATTGGTGTTTAGGCCCTTCTTATGAAAATTAAACCTATTTAGATTTAGGGCACTTTTGTTTCCAAGAGTATTTCAAAATCCTGGGAAGCAATTAAGCCCTGGCTTCATTGGGCTGGTGACAGGTTTAGAGATGGGCTCTTCATGAACCAACATATTCTCTGGTGGTCACCATTATTTGCTATCCAAGTTGTTCCCCTGGCCAAAGTGCATGGGGCTAGTGCTCTAAGTTTTTTCAAACATGGTCTTTTCTCTAGAGTTACTATGAGCTTACTATTGTGGGAGGATATGAAAGTGCAATTTTGGCTCACTCGTCCAGATCACCAAACTTTTGATTTTCTATTTTTTGTGGTTCCTCTCCATATGTTACATAAACTTGGCATTTAGTCTTCTCACCCTTGGTGGAAAGACTAGAAGTGGTATCCAATCACTCTAGTAACCAGCTACAAGTCTAGGCTAGGCTATCGATGGCTGGTTTCTCACTTGCTAATGGTCAAAGTTCTCAACCAAGTGTGGCATTTGCACTCTTTTCACTATACTAGAGTCATAGGTTTTCCACTGTGTTGTGAACCATTACTGAGCCTAAAGTTATGCATTTCACTTGGTGTGTTCTTTTCCTGGGCTTGGCATTAGGCCCTTGGCTATGGCATCTAGGAGTTCTTCACCCCTATTTCCCTTGTTATGGTCAACTAGAGATTTTTTTGCACATTTTAAGTTCATTCAATAGGCTCAGTGTTATTGGTGATGGATCCACAATCTCTTTTAACCCTTTCACCTAAAACCTTTCTCTTGGCATATGGTTGTTCTTGGAGACAACACTTAGATTCCCTTCAAGTACTCCTAGATTTAGCATGCTTTCAGATTGGAGATCTTATTTACCATTTGGAAAGATCACAATGTCATTATCTTTGCTAATAACACTCTTTACATTAATGTTTCTACGTGTGCTAAAGAATGTATTTATAACAATGTCATGTTGAAAATTTAGCTACAAATAGTTAAAGTAGCTCTAGAGGTGGCTCACCTGTAGGAGTTGCTAGCACATTGGGGAAATGGCCCTTCTATGGTAGCTTGTGTTCTACCAGATTTTGCATCTAGTAATTATACCCCTTCTCATAGTCATCAACATGGACAGAGTAGCTCTATTCATGACTCACACACACCTTGCTCTCTACCATGTCGCTCTCCCACTGCTAGTACTTTTGGTCGGCACAACTCCCTTGGAGGCTCTAGTGGTTAGCACCACTCCACCTTGCCCCCACGATTGTCTACTTCAAGATGATCCCCAATCATTGTTCCTACTACTCTTGTTACCAGTTGGCCCCCTGCACATTCAAACCCCATGTGGATGTTCCCTCTACTGAATTTAGTCATTTCTCCTCCCAGGCTTGAGGGAAAAAAAGACGAAAATGATGTTGTTTCTACTAATGGATGGGCTTCCCCTGAGCCATCTTCTCACCCCACCCCTAGGTGGGGATTTGATGATAAGGATCCTCCTCCATCGGCTGACACCTATGTGGGTAGCCTGGGGCTTTTTGTTTTCTAAAGTTTTTTTTTATGAATAGTTGATATCCAGTCTTAGGTTGTATGAACTTGTCGGCTGATCTTGTGGCCCTCATTTTGTGAATATGTAACTTTATTGTATTTATTTTAATATAAGGAAGGGACTATTCATTAAAAAAAAATTCATATTTCAGTGCTTAAAAGTAAAAGTAACTATAGAATCTTGCTTTCCATAAACACTTTTTTCATAATGTAGTTTTTCCTTGCAATACAAATCAACCTTCATGCTTTTCCAACATAAATTAGAAAGAAAAAAACATAAAAATGATACAAGCTATTATCCTCACATATTAGACAATTGGGTGGAAAAAAGTTCTAATTAAAATTTCTTCTTTTATTGGTCAATTTATATTTGATTTATATAGGATAAAAGGAGATAAAATATAGTACCTTGAGAGATCTCCTAGAAAGTAGTAAGAGTCCAATATTATAGGGTATAATATGTGCAAACTGTAGAGGTTATATAGTACATTTTCTTCCCTATTTGATTAATATACTCATCAAATAATATGAATAGTTCTCTGTATAATCTATGTTATAAAAATAATAAAAGATTAAATGTATAACTACTCACCAAATACATAACGAACTAAATCTTTGTATCTAATAAAGCACTTTTCATCTATAACATAGAGGTTTGCAAGCATTAAATTGGTATAGAGTGAGAAATCATGCCAATAATACCTCAGACCAATCCTAGAGGTACGACAATGAGATTTGAATACCTCGACATGTACATGCACTTGAAACATGTAATAGTAGTCCCACTTTCTATCATGAATTCAAAAACCATCAGAACAACAAGAATTTGAAAATTTATTTATGTTAAACACAAAATATGAATTGTAGCTATGTTAACAACTATCCATGCATATAGTAGTCTATAAAATCTACGTAAAAACTAAGGTAATTTATTAAATAGTGAAGCAAGAGTATACAACACCATGATAAATTATGAGTTTCCGATTTGAGAGGTCTTACATTGTATTCTACTGGAACTTAACATAATAATAACACATAATAATAGTTAATTTTACCAAATAATAATAAATTATCAAAACATGGGCCCAATACCTACTTACTGAACTATAGATAGAAAAGAAGTCAAAATTTTTGTATACCATTGTCAATTTTGTGTGCATCCTTGTGGGTTGAAATGTTGTTAAGCCCATTTATAACAATCCATCTATGCTTCTCCAAGAGAAATCTTTATCTAACATGTTGCTCCTATTTTTTGTGGGCACTGGCTAATCTCCAGACAAAATGCACCAAAGACAAAATAAAGTCAAACATATTTTTTTTTTAGATTCATAAAAAAACGGTGTTTTTTCACAAAATATGTAGATGACGAAGATCAAATGGTGAAAGCTAAAAAAAATTTAGTGAGTTTTCAATTTTTTGAAATTTAGTCAATGGTAAATTTTGTTGGGAGGATAGTTGTGTCCTTTGTTGTGTTGCCCATGCTATTTGGCCCTTTGCTAAAATTATTAGGGTCCAATCTAAGTGTTGAGCTAGTAGATTTTTTTTCTCCTTCACTTAAAAAAAATTTGATTTAGATTAGGATAATTTAATTAATTGCGTTATTTAAATCATTTCCATTCTACAATCCATCTAAATTTTTTAGAACAAATCAAATATCATAGAATAAAATCCAGAAATGATCTAACAAATGCAGTTAAGAAAACAAAAACAATGGATTTTGAGGCTATCTTAGCCTTCCTTTGATGCATGTCCACCATAGACTTCACTTCCCCTATTGCTTTTGCCACAATCTTGTAGAAAGTTTTTAAAAAAAAAAAAAAAAAACTTAAGTAGTTTATTGCATCTTTCTTGTGAAACCTACCCGCAATTTGAAGTTTTGATTTGACCATTGTTGTCTAATATGTAGAGAGCTCTATATTTACCTTCTCAAGGAATTAGTGTTTAGTGGAACTTTAGTTATCTTCATAATTCACAAATTTGATCTCCTCTCTCTTTCACCTAGATTTGACTCTCTCATGCATAACACTAACTCAAGAGTGTTTAGGTTTTTATAAAATTTTCCATCATCTATCATCATCACTCATCTCCTTAATCAAATTCTTCCATATTTCATAGATATTGAAAAAATGACCAGAAAGCATTCCATGGTTTCAAAATAGGAAAAATAAAATTTATTCAAATTACTAGAAGAAATGCAGGTTAATAAGGGGAGTTGCATTATCCTAGAATCCCGAATATTAAATTTTCATATTCATTGACACTATTCATATTGAATTTAATATCTACCTTTTTATTTATATCTCCTACCAACTCAACATTTTTCCTACAACTACAAGTATAAATCGTCAATATTTCAAGATTCAAGCTTTAACAGTTCATAAATGTTACAAATAAATAGATCATAAATTATTAGCATTCAATGCTTCTAAGGAAAAACATAAAATGAAACATATAAAATGACTTTAAAATCATAGAATAAATAGATGATTAGTAAGAAACTTTTATAAAATGTTAATTTGATTCAAAAGAAGAAACCTAGATCGATAAATAGCATCATTCTCCTAGATTTGAAGATTGCGTACATCAAATATGTAAAGTTTCAAATTAAATTTCTTGTCTATAATATCTAATTTAATATACACTGTCAACTCACTTTTTCCCCTACCTAAGTCTAAATCATTAAGTTTTCCAATATCAAGGTTTTTCTAAGAGAGATAACTACTATAGGCACTTTGAGAAAGATGGATTCTAACTTGTCTAAGAATTAAATTTTTGACCAAAATCAAAGCTACAAAAGAATTCTCAATATATATGCATCTTTTAGTTTTTCTCATTACAACCATAACCATGTTGAAGAGACAATCCAAAAAGCTATAAAGAAGATTTTTCTTAGAAAGAATCAAGCCTGGATTTTCTTTTTTTTTTTATTGAAGAAGAGGGGTAAAATTTTAGTAAGACATAAAGAAATACAACAAGGAGAGAACAACAAGGAGCTCTATCTTGAGCAACAATTTCATCAAATTCTTGCACCATCTCAAAGGAAAGTTTCCCCCTATCCATAATATTCCAACCCAGAGAATGACTAGAAGCCCATTTGGCTAAACAATCAGCAATTCTGTTCCATTCATGAGGAATAAGTGAACCTAATGAACTAAAAAGAGGTAGAAAAGAGAATAATTTGATTAACAATAGTGGCTAGTTGCCAACTAACATCCTCAAGCTCTATGAGGAAAGAAAGTTCACCACCACTTAGGAGTCAGACTCACAGATAATCTTACTCCATCCCCACAAGCAACATTGTTCCACAACATATAAAATAGCCTAAGATTCCATGAGAATTTTAGTGTAATCACCCTTATGAATTGAGAAAAAGAATTTAACATCACTAGAACTACAACAAGCCACTCCCCCAATACCAACAGGGCCTGAATTCCCTCGGGAAGAACCATCAGTGTTAATTTGTAGAACTCCATAGGGAGGAGGAGTCCAATGCCCATCCTGATTCAGCCAACCTTTCCTTTGATGCTGAGACTACCTAGACATAGAAGGAAACCTTTGAGCAGTAGCCCCATCCTAAAGATGAAAATTGAGGCGATTGCATATAGCAAGATCAACTAGATCCATACCCCCATCTAGGTCAAACTTCACTTGAATAGTTTCCTAAAGAGAATGTGAGATCTTCCACTAAAAATGCAAAACACCAAGTCAAACATCTTGGAAGATTCAACGATTCCTCTCCAGCCAGAGAGGGATTACTGTAATGATTATAATTATCAGTCACCTCAAATTTTATAGCATTAAGGTGGTATTAAAGACCCATACTAACACAGTGGGAGGTCTGGAATGATAATTTCTCTTGTGCAATAAAGGATTTGGGTGGTGCTGGCGTAGATCTATCTCCAATGCTCATAAAATAAGTAAATTATACAAAGTTTAGATTTACTATTTTAAAATATTTAATACATCAATATATAAAATTTAAGTTTGAAAAACATAATAACATTCATAGTCATTTAAAATGTGTATCTATTTACACATGAATGCCACATTTTATAAATATAATTATAAATAGAATTAGAAACTTGTTAAAGCAATTATGAAAAAAAATGATTACATGAGTGTGTGATTAGATTATATCACTCAAATTCTCTTGTTGGTAAGTTAACCTCGACCTCATTCTTGTCCTTAAATCTATCCAAAAAATACAGTACTTATATTTTCATTAGTCCACATGATAGTAACATAATTTATAATTCATAAACAAATAATAAAATTGAAACATTAATTTACTTCATTATATTTGAATATAAAATAGTGATACATATTAAACGTCATAAAAACAAATTCAGATATGATAATCATACACCATACTAATCAAATGTTTAATCACCCATAAAACATGATAATTTAATATCTAACATAAATCAAAATCTGGGAATATTTTCATTGCTCCAATACTAGAAGAATTGTGAAAGATTTCGAAATTGTAAGCTTCTAATCAAGAAGAATGATTATAGAATGTGTAGCCCAATCATGTTACAAAAAACATTTTATGGGGAATGTTTAACTTGCTCATGTGGTTTTAAGGATTATTTGGTTATCACTTTGTGCTAAGGAATTTAAAAAAAAAAAAATTCTTCCTCTGAGGAACAAAATTTGGTGATAGGAAACTTGTGGGCTTAAGTGAGTCACTCAATTTTTTCCAAAACCCAACATTAGATTATTTTAGTAGGGATGTTTATTTTATTTATCTCTTTATTATTATTTAGAGCTAAATTTGTTATTATTTCTATAAAATTTTACTATTAACTAAAAAAGTTAAATAATTATTTAATTCAAAACTAACAATTATAACTAATCAAATTTCCTAGAGTTTACAATGTAGATAATGGTGCTCCCTAATGGCCTTCATTGTTGATCTATTTTTTAAAACTTGCACAATATTGTTTTGGTAAGGGATTGGGCATGGACCCTCTATATATTGTTCTTGGTAGACCTATGGGAATTTCAAATGTTGTCACTAGCACCCAAAAAATTGATGTTGGTAGACATAGTTTGGGGCTTTTAGCTGAGGTGTCTTCCATAATGCTTGGTGTTTCTTGGGATGTACATCTTCTAGGTCTATTCCTATTTGATCCAAGCTTTGGTTCGTAGATCTACACCATCTCTTAGTGTTTTTCTATATAATTTTTAGTTATCTAGGTGTGATTTAGAAATTTCTTCTTCTATTATGTCATATGTTGTTGACCTCAATGTTTTGAGGATTATAGTGAGTTTTTGGGGATCTCCTTCTGTCCCCCTTCTATGCATGGTACATATGTGGCCTGTGTTAGTGGCCTTGGGCCTAAATCAAATTTTATGTCACTAGTAATAAGATATTCTCATGTTATTAAGTCTATTTCTATTCACCCTCTAAGAGAGAAAGAGTGTCCCATTTATTATTCAAAGGCCTCATCTATAATTTTTTTGTACCTTAAAGTGATAGATAATGTTGACTTCTACCAACAAGGTGGGCTAGTGGGTAGATTTGTAGGTCTTTGGTCCTTTCTCCTAGATATATATTGTTGGGTAATCAACTATTGGAAACACTTTATCCTTAGTGATATGGAGCTTCAATCTTGTCTTAAGGGATTTTTTATTGCTTCTTTCCCTTCTTCTAGAGATCAAAATTTAATCATGTGCAAAATGTGGGTATTAGGGTATCATTCACTTTCTCACAAACCATGGATTATTTCTTTCAACCTTTTCACTAAACCTCTTAATGTGCATTTAGTTTGGGTTTGTATTCCTAATATTCCCACTTTATTTCTAGTGGATTTTCATACTTTGAGGTTTTTGAGAATTCCCTTGGGTGGTTCTTAAAGGAAAATTGAGCTATGACAACCTTAGGCCACACTACTTTTCCTCATATTTTGGTTGACTTTGATGTGTTGTAGTTACTCCCTAGGGAAAAAATGCTTGCTTACATTACAATTCACATCTCACTAAAAATATGAGCATGAACTCAAACTGGGATCTTTCACCCTTTACTTAAATCTTAATATGAAAATAATTGTAATAAATTAGAAGGTTACTCCATTTCAATAAAAATCACTCATAAAATATTGAACACCCTAAATTATTAAACAAATCTACAAGAATAGCTCTACTATCAACCTTTGTTATCTTCTACAAATACTTTTTAATCATAAAAAATATCAATTTACCCACTTTTTTGTACATGTATCCATAAAACCTTCACAGTATAAAAGAACTATTAAAATTTATTAAAGAATCTTGGAAGTGAAAGTATATGTGATAACTTAGAATAGTTATGTTCCTTATAAAATACAAGCTTTAGGTGTTGACCTTACAAGGTTCTTTGGCACAAAAGTTGAAAGAATTATCGAGTGTTATCATTGATAACCAAATTTTTTGATTGGAAAACTACTTGACAATCAATAAAAGGAAGGAGAAAAAGAAAGAAGTTGATGATTACTCTTGAAAAACTAAACCAGTACACACTCTAACACACCTAACAAAACATACATAGTTTAGCTTGAAGGATAGTTGATTTGAGTCATTAAAAAAATAACTGACCATGGATGTGATGGGAGAGATATTGGGAAAGTAGATCTATAAATGATCTAATCAACCACAAGTTATTGTTGAAATGGTTGTTGTTGTGCACAAGGGTGGAAGAGAATAGAGAACTAGACCTAATGAAATAGTTGTAGAGGAAGAAGGGACAATGATAGGCTATTACAAACAACCAACTATGATATAAAAAACTTCAACCACAATCATTCCAATGGGAGAGAAATACCATTTGGTATTGGAGAAGATTCAAAAGCTATATGATGACCAATCTCTAAAGATTCAAGTAAAGGGCTTGTCAAGTAGAGAAAAAGATCATCAATGTATTCAAGAAATCGAGAGCCTTATACTTCAACTCTTTACAAATGAAGTCATCAGTGACATGTGATAGGAAGTAGAGTCGATTCTAAAGTCAAAGGATTTTTATGAGGCTTGGTTATTTAGATAAATTATCTTGTCCAAAGTTATGGAGCATGGTAGGAATCTCATAATTGGAATTCAAGGAGCGAGCTTATATTTGAGTCTATAGGGACCCGATAGTGGACACCTCATATCCAAAAATGGAATATATTTTCCTCTACCAATAAATGGATTTTTCTAATTCACCATAGTCTCTTCAAGGTAGGGGCACCTACCTTGTACATAGTCTAGTAAGGAGTTTTTTTTGTGATATTGCTATCAAGATTTAACTATGTAATTTTGAGTCAAACTCATTGACCTTTATGAGCATCACCTAGATCCAATGAGTGCTAAGTGTTCCATTTATTCTCATGAGAGATGGATTCATGTTGAATCACTACTCATGAAACATGGGTTAATGAGTTTGACTCAAAATTACATAGTTAAATCTTGATAGAAATATCACAATTTGACTTGCTATGGAAATTATCTCCTACTTATCAAAGGAGTTTTTATTTTTCTCTTTTTAGTGTCTCGTATGTCACTTAGTTTCTTGTGTCTAGTCTTCCTTTCAATTGTCTCATTTTTGGTGTTAGTTCAAGTCCCTTAAAAAGTAGTTTTCTCATGTGACTCTATAGCCAAATGGATAAGACAATGTTCCATTTTTTCTAGATTTGATCTTTGTCCTTGTCAGTCCTTGTCCCTAGTTAGAGCCAGATATTAACTAAATATCAAAATCGCTTCCAATTTTCAAAATCATCATTATATTGAACTATGTTTGAAGCCTTAGAAGATCCTCTTTTTGAGAATTAAAATGATCACTTATTCTCTAATTTTTAATCTATTCCATCATTCAAATATATTTAGCTCGTTGTCAGCTTTGTTTCACCTTTTGAATTTTTGAATTTTGCTTCCTGAGTCTCAAGTTATCAACGGTTAATGAAACACTCTAAAACATGTGTTTTCAAATAAATCATTAACCATTAACCTCTGAAAAAGGTTAAGTTTCAAGATCAAAAAATATGTTTTTCATTTAAAAAGCTTAACCTCTCCATAAAAAAGGTTAAGTTTCCAAAATGCATTTTTTCTTTCATGTCATTAACTATTAACCTTTAAAGGGTTAAGGTTGAGGGTTTAGAATTCATGTTTCCTTCCAAAATCTTGACCTCTCTTCTTAAATGAGTTAAGATATATTTTTCAAACATTTTTTCCATACCATTTACCTTAACCTCAAAAATAAAAAGGTTAAGATTGAACTCCAAAACACTTTTTTTGGGTTTGGTTATTAACCTATGTAACAAAGTTGGTAAAGGTTAAACATTGAAAACTTGCAATATGATCAAAACCTTGAATTTTAAAGGAAGGCTAGTGATGATCCAAGCATTCGAGAGTTATTCTTGACTCTTAAAATAGCATAGATATTAAATCAAAATCTAGAGGCATAGGTAAGTATGTGAACTATTTGGAAAATTATCTCCACTCCTAGTATTGCATAATTGATGAAGCCTGATATATCCACATGATGAGGTTCAAGTACTGAAGAAACTATTCTAATAATGGTCATTCCTAGTTTTGGTTTTTCATTTTCTAGATCTCTTGGAGCCACCATGCGAATGAATAATGATTATTTGCCCATTGTTTGAGAACTATATCATATGTGGTTTCTCCCTCTCAACACACACCAATGTTTGATGTCTCTGGCCTTAGTTCTAGTTAGTGGCATTCACTTGGCGAAGATGATAAAGCATGATGACTATTTAATGGAATACTCCTTTGATTCCATTATCACATAGTATTTTAGAAAATTGGGAAACTATGCTTGCAATAAGTTGAACATTCAAATACATAAAGCTCACTGTGAACATTGACATAGCAGGGATCACGATGCATGTGAACTTTTTGTTTATATTCCCCAATTTTGAAGTGATGTTTTCAAGATTCATAACTCATGCCTACAATGAATTTAGTGTTCCAAACCTGTGGGGGTTTCTCTAAGCCTTAGTACAATAGGGATCACAATGCATAATAACCATTTGACATAATACAACATGATTGGAATCACCTTCATTAGCTTTGTGTAGTAATCTAAAATATCAAGATTGCATATGAGTTAACTCAAGTGGGATATTCTCTCCTTTATGCTGGCACACAAAAAGGACCCCTTCACATGAGTAGTTGGTGTGTTCATGAGGATCGCTTAGACTTGATAATGCCTTGACAAGAATTAGTCTACAATATATTACATAGTATCACACCATGAATATATGTGAGTAAGGAATGCTTTGATGGCCTCTTTACCAACCCATAATTCTACCTAATGTTTGAAAATCTAGCAAGTTCAAAGTTCAATATTCCCAAGAATTGAAGGATGTTTGAACATTGAAGTAGCCAAGACAACTTTGCATGTGTGTTGTTTGACACAATTCTTAAGATGACCCGTGAATCACTTATCAATCATTGAAATGATTGAATTAGGTGCCCAATTATTTAAAAATTAGGTGTCCAATTGTTAATTATGCGTTGGGTCCCAAAAGATGATGCACAAATCACTTTTCAATCATTTCAATGATTGATTGATAGTTTTCAGCTACAATAACGAATTTCTATCACAATTATTTTATTTTCTTGTCATCTTCTACAATTTCTTAGCTATTACTTTGAATTCAAAACTGGTGCAGACATGGGATCACAATAATGGAGAAAGAAGAATTTTTTTTTTTTGAAAAATGAGGAGATTGTAACAAACAAAGAGAATGAAGAATTGTGTCAAGAAGAGAGAAGACAAAGAATTGGAGAGTTGAGCAATGTTGGGTCTTCAATTTCAAATATTGTTTCAGAAGAGAAAGACATTGAGGATACCATGATGGATGAAAAGGCTAAAGAGAAGAAACCAATAGAAGGAGATTTAGGTGCACATTCTAATCAAACATTCAATATAGGTGTGTCTCTAAACCCTAAAGTTTTTTCTCATGATGAAATTGGTGATTTTATAGAAGCAAGTTAGATTTAAATGATTTAGGTTTTCTTCCTGAGATCAAGTCTGAACACTACAATCAAATGTTTCTTCTACCTATTTGAAGAGAATCATATCCTTTCAAGATATGACTATGAGATAATTAGTGGGTCAGCTTAATGGAATTCATTTAGCAATTCATATTCTAACACTTGGACTATATGGACTAGGGAGCTTGCTTATTTTTGTTAGTTTTGTCTTGTAGTTGAATGGGAAGAATGCGATAATATGGAATGGGTTAAATATTGGAAACATAAATCATTAGTACCTATTGAAACACATTTTCAAGATGATACAATAAATGAAGGTCCAAATGTTACATTTCCATCAGAAAACTAAAGTCATATTTCAGACCTCATACAGCCTGTTATGCACAATTAAATTAAATTTTGTTCTAATCATGCTTTAATTTTTATTATTTATTTATGTACATGCCATTAATATAATTCAATTACATTTCATTAATATATTATTTATTTATGTACACATGTGATTAAATTTTTTATGTACTTTATCTTATCTTGTAGGACATGTTTATGTTTTTATTGCATCTAATGATAATGATGAATAGACTTGGTATTGGCTAGCTAGATGTGTGGAACCTAAGGAAAAATTGGCATATCATCAAGTAGATGATGATATTTTTGAGTATCCAATTAGATCTATCATTGTAGCTGACATCTATCTATGTACATACCTAACAAGATGAAATGGTTTACCAACATTTCAAGAATACCAATTAGAAAAGAAGATTTTACTCTATTCTCATTTGGTTTTGGCAATTAATATCAAATTAGAAAGGTAAAATGGGAGACTGCTAATAAGGTATTATAGAAAATTTCAATGGATGAGAATGAGGAAATCATAGATGCATTACAAAAGAGAGAGTATGTAGATGGGACACTAGGATGACTACAAAATACACACATGTAAGTTTTTTCTTTATTGTGCTCTTTTTATATATGTACTTATATAATTTAAATGGATGTATGAATTTACAATAGAAAATTAGAGAACTTATATATACCTCTTATTCAGGTCTTAAGTAAAAATTATGAAAATTTAAATGTTTAAGGTGGATCCAACATCAACATCTTGTGCAATTACACATAGTGAGTACATACATTAAACACATATTTACATAATACATATAGTCCTTATTAATTTATCCTATTATTAACATTTTAAATTGTCTTTTAAAAATGGAAAGAAAAAATTATTTTGCAGGACCTCATTTGAAGAAATGTGTTGAACCAACTGTTTATTTTTAAATCGAAACATGTTGTAAACATTTAAAAATAGGAGTTCACTTCTATTTATGTCCTTCACATTGTGTTACATATATATGACTTCACCTATTTTAAATTTATGACTTCACTTTTTAAAATTGTATATGATTTCAGTTGTGTAAAATATAGGAGTTCACTTCTATTTGAAAGTTAAAGGTGTGCACTTGATATTAAATTCTTTGTCAATTTAGGTTATGACCTCCTTTATTTTTACATTACTTTTACATTTAAACATGTTTAAATTAATGTTCCTATATTTAATTAAAAGTATCAAAATTATTGTTCATGTACCATATACTAAAAAAATGTGTGATATGTAACATGAATAAAATATATCACAATAAAAAAAATGGTTCATACTTACAACATGATAACATAATAATATATACTAGATAATCTAGCATCATAAGAAGTCATAAAAATATGTAACATGGTCTAATATGTCATAACATGATTATGAAATCAAAAAATATATAATACAATTAACTATCCTAATACAATGTGTTTCATAACAAAAAAATTATATGTTTCATAAAAACATAATCTAGAGGTGCCAAAAGAGCTAATCTATCTAATTTGTAGTCCTCTTCACTCCATGCAAAGAGGCCTCTGATTGTTCATTTTGTGTAACATGATGAGTTTGATCTTGTGTATTGTAATGAGTCTCATCCTATGTAATATGATGTGTCTCATCCTATGTAATATAATGTGTCTCATCCTATGTAACATGATGGGTCTCATCATGTGGGACATCATGTGGGGCATCATGTGTCTGATCTTGAGAAGACAATATGTTTATGCTTAATTGAAAATGGTTTCAAAATCTAGCATGCAACTAAATTTAAACATTTGGTACTTATTTAAAATAATTCCACATGAGATAGGTGTCCCTCTATAATAGGAGGAGGTGCATAGTCAAAGCTACCAAATGTGGCAATGGTGAGGTCCTATAATAGAATAAATAAATTTTAAAACATTGATAAAGATCATAATGAAAAATCTATAAATAACAACACTGACCTAAAATGGTGATGTTTGTACCTCTATTTGGCTTAGCCCTATAGTCCCTCCAAAACTCATGGCGACATAGTCCTAAAATAATGGATGCATAAACCTTGAGTCAAAATTATATATTCATGAATTAAAAAGTGTGTGAATTAAAAAGTACATAATTTACACAATATTTTTTTTGAAATAAAAATGTATATATCATACCTAAATACTAGCGAGTATCACAATTGTGTCTAGAGGTATGCTACCTTGATGACCATTGACATGTTTGAAATGGTCAAAAGATGAAGAAGTCAAAAATATACTATACCGAGGCCTATACTATTCAAGGGGTGTTATGGAGTTGTTGGTTTGGTATGGGACTATTATGATTCCCCTCTTTCCTCTGTAAGGTGGCCTAGAAGCCTACTCTATAACAAATTATGGATAGGTTGTTCATCTACAACTTCTTCAAAGGGACTAATATGATATAGACAATAATGAAGAAATAATTAGTGGAAATAATCATAATGTGTGTTAAAAGCATTACTAAAAGGTGGGTTTTTGCAATAACTGTCCCTCCCTCCCTATTATGATCCATCTCCTATTCATAAAACTAAAGTACATTATTATACATGAATGGAAGTTGAAGATAACTTAATGATAATGTGTAGATAAAAATTGTACAAATTATTTATCATGAAAAGTTCATATTGTAGGTATTTTAGGGTGTTCCTTAGTGGTCAATGGATCAAGGTCTATACAAATATCTAACTGTGTAATAGATGACAATCCACACAAAATTAGATAAAATATATATATGAGCACATGTTATTAAATTTGAGCTCCAATGTACATTATTTATAGTGTAATTCAAAGTGCATACCCTATGAAGGATGCCAACATCTGAAGGAATCAAAAAAGGACTATACTATCTCCTAGGAGAAACAATATTATCCATCTTCTATTAATTGAAAATCATCATACATTAATATGGTTAGCAAAATTATGCATATATGTAGAAAGTAAATAATAATGTACTTTATAATTTTTAATTAAATTTTTATTGGTTGCTCTTGACTATCTCCCTCTCCACAAAGAAGGTCAACAAATGATGACACATAAATATCATCACTACCACTAGCATGAGCTTACTATACACCTCATCATCAAAATCACCACCCTGGGCATCATGTCCATCCTATGCTACATCAAATCACTCTATGGGCCTTTCATATACCTCCACAACTAGTACAAATGTGTCCAAGTGGATGAATATCCATTGTCTATATCCACTAGTCTACTAAGTTTCCTGAAAGGGCACTCAATGAAGTAAGAGTAGATGGCACTACTCGATGATGGAAAGGTTCTACAACAAATGGTGCAAGAAGAGGAACAAGATGTTGAGAATGTCAGTGATTCCTCATATTATCACTAAGCATTTCCCCAGGCCTATCTTGAGGCATCCCTCCACTGATCCCCAAAAATGGTCTAATATCAAAATAATTGGGTTTCAAACCCAATCCAAACTTAGTCCCATAATTTCTTAATAAAATACATGGGCACCTCATGATTAGCGTGTCATGGATGGTCAAATACCATCCACCACCATTCGCAATAGTGTTGTGATATATGGGGATGTGTGCACCATATAATAGATATACGAGGCTTCTTCTCACTTATCTCGAGACCTATCTTTTGGTTTAGAAAATGTCTTCTAAAATTTCCTTTATTTAATTTGAGCTGATGGACCTTTCTATAACATAGGTCATCAGAATAGAAGGCACATATATTTTGCCTCCAGACTCTAAAGCTATCTATGTCACTATCTAAATATTCAATAGAATATGCAAATCCTTGCATGCTATTTGCAAGGAAAAGTAGATGGGGGTGATGGTCCTCGCACCTAATACTCTATATATCTCACATTAGGTTGTGAAGGCTGCACCTCATTTTCTCATGAAAATCCTCTAGGGTAGGTGATGGAGGAGGACTAGGTGGTTTTGGAGGTTGATGTGGAGATGGGAAAGCAAGGGTGGGTGTGGGTGTAGGGGTAGGGGTGGGTCCATCAAATATAATTTTCATATATGTATACAACAAAAAAATTCACAAAATTACTATTTAATTAAAATAAATCTACAATATCAATATAAAAAAATCTTTAAAACTATATATTTACATCTAATACACATTTAACTACCTGAATATAAAATAGAGGAGAGAATATTCATGGTAATGATTTAATATATTTTGATTAAAGAAAAATTTTCCATCATAAACATACATAACTGCAAAGTATAGGTTAGGGTTAGGGTATGGATTAAGATTCAAATTATATTTAGATTATGGTCAAGATTAGGCTATTAATAATGGCCAAGATAGCTAGATTCCACCTTAAAAAGTAAATAGCATTTATGAGAACCCTAATTTGAATGAGTGAACCTACACATCTAAATTTTGAAGGCATCTTACACACCTTGCACTTAGATTTTGAGAGCACAAAGTGATTTTAGAAATTTGTGAAGAAGTTTTAAGGCAATTGATGGTAGGTTTGTTGTTGAAGTGTAATTGAGTATTCATCATTAGTTATGTTAGGCTGTTTAGAAAGTAAAGTTTCAAAACCCTAAACATGAAAATGGTATCATCATCATCATCATCATCAGTGCCAAAGAAAAAAGAGGTAGAGGTAATAAATTTTCAATTGGTGAAGAGTGACACTTGTCCTGCACCTAATTTTCATGCTATACCTGAAATTTCTATGAAAGGAGATTCAATGGGTGTGTTATGATCAATATCACCTAAGGTTATAATGATTCATGATGTATAGAGTTTTCACATGTGTAAAATTGGTGATGTTGGAGATTATGAAATTCTTATGGCATATCAAAAAGGGTGTGATGAAGGAGTACTAAAAGATGATTTCAAGGTTGTTGAGAGAAAAGGGTTAACTCATGCCCTATATTTTCTAAGAAATTTTAAAATTGAATGAATCAAGGATATGCTAAGTAGAATTCATTATATGGATTTATGTCTAGAGGATTGGCCAATAAAGATCAAAAAGAAGATGATTCATGCTATTAGTCGTTACCTAACATTTGAGAAGAAGAAGATAATGTGTTGTCAAAGAAAAGAAACTATCAAGGAAACTACCAAGGTCAAGTGGAATTAACATGGAGTGTCTATTTCAACCATCACTAATCCATTGATCAAATTTTTAGTAAGAATTATATCTCATAAATTTTATTAGTCAAGCTAACAGAATAGTGTTCCATGTATGGTTGTTGATTAGGCGTGGAAAATTGTGATGAAAGATCATGAATGTGATCTTTTTGAGCTATAATGCTTGCATCTGGTAGAGATCCTGGTATTAATCAAGAAAGTGAAGAACTAAATATGTATGTTTGGATCATTGAACATGTGTATTTTCTTTGAGAACCTACTCCAAGATATATTAGAAAGTACATTGCAAATTTGGCAGAAATTTTGGAGAAAATTCTAGATGGACATTTTGATGAATTTAAGTAGAAAATGAGAAAGAGATTAAGGATTATTTCATCCTTAGTTGAAAATGATTATAATTATGTGTTTTTTCTAGTTGATATTGTTTACACATATGTATAGGTAGTTAAGTTGGGGGTATGTTGGCATAAACCTTTTGGTTATGAAATTGAGATTTGTGATGTGAGTGCAGCCATTACTACACTACTTAATGAAGAAATTGATGCAAACATCGATTCCTTTGGAAACTATGAAGAAGAAAAAGATAGAATAATTTTGGACATAAAGATTGATTCTAGTTGTAAGAAGAGAAAGAAAATGATTGAAGACCTAGAATGCAACTAGACACACAAGTGAAAGGTAAAGAAAATTTAATGCTGACACAAGGTCTAGGAGAGGATATAAACAATGATAGTGGTGCAAAGGAAGAGGAAGAAAGTGTATAAAAAAAGGACAAAGCCCTAGCACTTTTTACCCCACTAGTTAAGAAGACCAAACATGTAAAAATCATTGGACCTAAGGTGAGGAAGAATGCACATAAGGTAACATCTAAGCTTATCTCTCTTTTTGTACCACTAAAACTAAGAACTAGGGCAACAAAAATAGCCAGTGCTAAGCCACCATTGAAGAAAGGTGTGGTAAAGGTCACAAAACCAATTGGAACATGTGTAGTGAAGAGGAAAATGGTAGCCACTAAAGATCATCCAAAGAGAATAAGGTTAATAAAGCAAAAAGATGTTGAAGAAAAAGATGTAGAGAGAACCAAATCTAATAAACCTAGTTACCACCGAGTCATTGTGCATACAAACTATAGAACTATTGATAAGGTATGTGACTACATTAGAAAATCTATAGTCCTATCAAGTTCTAGATATGTAATTATGAAATATTGAGCGATGCTGAAAAGTCAAAGTTAGAGGAGGCCATGTTAGAAGTGATGGCCAAGAACAAGCTAAGACCTATCTAATTGGAAAATAAGATGCCAAGTGATTTGTGTAGTAGACTTGATGGAAATTTCCCATGGGAAACTTTAATTAAAAGAAATATCAGAAAAGGAACATTAGCAAAAATTATGCCTGAGCTAACAGATAAGAAAAAGACAACATTTTTGGAGAAGTATACGAATAGATTTGTTCCTAAATTTGGAACATTCATGATTTTACATTCAAATAAGGTTGAGGTTGTTGTACAAAAACATGAATTGGTGTGTAAAAGCATTTTTGGGATAACTAAATGATGAGATAAGAAGAAAAAAGAACTGGACACTATAACTATTGAAGATGATCACAATGATGAAGAAGATTCGCATATGCTTAGCTCACAAGGCAATATATCTCATATTGATGCCACCACACCTAACACTCCTATTCTACAAAAAATAAGGGACTATCATAAGGAATGAGAAATAAAATCCCAAGTTATTAATTTTAATGAACAAATAAAATAGATTGAGAAATAAATCCAATAGGCCTCACAAACAAAAACTCTAGCAATAGAGTTTGAGGAACTAGAAATAGAGGTAGAAAAAAAGAAGAAAGATAAAGATTTTAGTGTAGACCAATCTACTAGAGGTCAAGAAGGACCACCAATATTAGGCCATCTAAATGAGGGAAACAACAAGACAATATAGAAAGAAGACGAAAAAGAAAAAGAGAACATAGTTTCATAGACTAAGATGAGTGTACCTCCCAACACTCTAATCCCAACATTAACAGATTCTACACAACATGTGCAAGACCCTTTACATAAACTTGTGGTGAGTGCTACCATTATTGTTTCTAGCACTAAAATTCAAGTTAGACAAAGTGGGGAAACACCCTCACCTACTCTAACTCAAGATGTGTTGAGGAGTAGTATTGTAATGTCCCTTGTATTATTAAATAATAATATTTTATTATGTGGCCAAGAATCAATGTTTTTAATCTCTTGAGCCCACTCTTTATTTTTTCTTAGTACTTGTTAACTTATTTCCAATTTACAATCCTTTCAAAATTTTCCCTGAAGCCCTTTATAAGGCCTTCTGGTAAGTTGTCTTAGGCATTCTATTTGGATTATTCTCTTTGTACTATGAATTCATGTAGGAGTTCTCTATTGTTCACCATTTTAGAAGTGAAAGATCTTTCCTACTTGGCTTTCAAGTTTTGGTGGGATTCAACCTTCACCCTATTATGTCACCTATAATACTTTTCTTAGATCTCGCAAATTAGAGAACCATCTTTTTCTATGAGAATTAATTGGTGAATATCAATACTCATTATCTATTCATGCTTAGAATTTACTTGATGGTTTTGTATTCTAATATTACTTGTATATGAGTTTGTATTCTCTTTCCAATACAATACCCTGTGTACTCTTCCCTCCATACTACTTTTTCCATCCACCTCTCCCTGTACTCCTCCCTCCACCCCTTCTTACTTCTTCTTCCATCCCTCTATACTCCCTATACTACTTCCACCATCTTCCATCTTGAAACTTCCATCTTTAAACTTCCATCTACCACCTTACTTCTAACTTCCATCTCGCAACTTTCATCTACCACCTTACTTCCAAATTTTGTCTTCTAACTTCCATATTCCATCTCCCAAACTCCCATATTCCATCTACAAAATTTTGTTCGCCATCTTCCAACACTATCTTCCATCCTCCCAAATTATCGTACGACATTTCATTCCTCTGTACAAGGATATCCATTCCACCCTATGACATCCTACTCCATTCTATTCATTAAACATTTTCCCCTTTCAACTTGGATAAATGGTAAGGTTCAGAAAAGAAACATTATAATGCTATTAAAGTTGGTGATCTTGCTAGCCTATCAGTGACATTGGATGTCGCCAACATACTAATAAGTAGGAAGAATGGGTGAATCAAGCACTAAGATGATACAACTTCTAAGGGAGTGAAAAAGAGGACAACAACAACTCAATGAAACCTTTTTAAATGGATAATGAGAGCTCAATGAGACCTTTGTAAGAGGGGCAAGATCAAATTGGTTCAAGGCCCTCCATCTTTTGGCATAAGGAAGGTCAAATGGAGGACATGGTGATAACTCTATCAATTAAAGGCTTCACACAGAGTGATCCTAGACATGACCAATCATGCTGACATTCCTCCAATTGTTGGAACAACCTAGGGAACAAGAACCTACTTTCCTTGAGATGCAAGATCAATTCCATCAAGACTAGTTTGATGCCAAATTTTGTGTAGAATTGTCTGTGAAGGATTATGTGGATTTGCAGATGAGATATTGTAGGGGGTAGGGAAATTACAATGATGACATTAGATGAAAGATTGGAAAGATAACTATATCATGCTTTGATGGATCTAGGTATACATCAACATGAGCATGGGTTTGAAAGGCTAATAGGTACTTCCAACTCAATCACATGCTTGAAGAAGAGGCAATCAAGTTTACATCACTCCACTTGGAGGGAATTACCCATGATCATGATCGAATCACTTCATATGTCTATTTCATGGAAAGACTTATTGACTGCTTTGACGGAAAGGATCCAAAGCTCAAATTCAAGGAGTTGGCTCGATTATAGAAAACTAGAGTAGTAGAGAGCTACATTACAGAATTTCAGAGCCTATCAGTATCAATGAAAAAAACTCTAGAGAGAAGACTTGTTGTCCTATTCATGAATGGGTTGACCAAACCCTTAAAGGGTTGGGTGAATGGTTATAATTCTAACACACTTGTGCTAGCAATATAGAAGGCATGAGACATAGCAACATCCACTTCTTCTTCTAAAATTTATTCACATGCCAAGCAACCCATCACTCTAAAGGAGAAAGACAACAAGTCCCCTCCAAAGAAGTAGTCAATAGATGAACCTATGAGACAAGATTTGAGGAGGAGGAACTTATCTTTTAATTGTAAGGAATCATGACAACTAGGACATCGATGCTTAGGGAAGGGGAAGATCCATTACATAGAGGTGATTTCAAATAGTGAAGAGGATGAGGAACCAGAAGTCAAAGAAAATGATCAAAAAATTGTGAAAGAGAGTAACAAAAATCATGCTGAGAGGATTGCTTGAATAGTACATTGTGGAGGAACCATTGCTCTTGTAGACACTCTGAGGTGTACTATTTTTTGGTGTATGAGGAACTCTCCAAGGACAATAGGTCATAGTCATGCTGGACAGTGTAGCCACACTCAATTTCATTAATTCATGACTTGTGAAATGAAGAGGGTTGGCTATGGAAACACACGTAGGACTCCAAGTCAGGGTAGCGGGAGGAAACCTCCTATCATGTAACCATTTGGTCCAAAAACCTAGCATTACCATGGGAAACCATATAGTGATTGAAGATTTCTTTGTAGTAGATCTAGATGACATGGAAGTCATTCTTGGAATCTAGTGGATGGAAACTTTGGATGCATACACGCAAAGCTTCAAACGAATGGAGTTTTCATTCATAGTCGATGGAAAGAAGGTGGTCCTTAGTGGAATGGCAAATGGATGGTAGAAGGAAATCTCAACACAATGGATGGAAGCCATTCTTTGATATGATGACATTGTTTGGGAAACACAATGTTTGATTTTAGTAAAATTGATGAAAGGACAAAATATCGACTATCAGGATGATGAGCTTCATATAATGTTGGATAAGCATAGTATAGTCTTTTTGAACATCCCTCTAGGAATCCCTCCACATAGAGGATTTGAGCATACCATTGAGTTGGAGGAAGGATCCAAACCTATCATCACTACACCCTACCACCATCCTAAAAAGTTTAAGGATGAGATAGAAAAAATGATCCAAGAACATCTAGAGAAAGGATGGATTAGGCCTAGTTCTAGTCCCCTTGCATCATCGATAGTTTTAGTTATGAAGAAGGATGGAACCCTCCAAATGTGTGTGGACTATCATGCACTAAACAAGAAAACCATTAAAAATAGGTACCCCATTCCAAGGATTGAAAAAATATTGGATGAGTTACATGGAGCACTCTATTTTTCCAAAACAGATCTTTTATTAGGATACCATTAGATCTGCATGAGGGATGAAGATGTGGAGAAGACCTCCTTCCAATGCCACTATAGAAATTATGAGTTCCTAGTTATTCCATTTGGTATAACCAATGCTCCAATTACTTTCTAGTCATGCATGAAACACATATTCAATAAGAAACTACAAAATTATGTATTGGTATAGGGTATGTGCAGGATCATGGTGTACCAAACTATGGCCTTAAGTGGCAGTGAAAAATCAGCAAATCAGGTTTATGTCAACTTGACACATAATTTTGAAGTGGTTATGGACTTTATATCAAAAAGTTGTAAGAAAATAATCTGTAGGAAATCGAATGTAGTTTCTCAACTACTAGGCCTTATTAGGAGAGAAAAATAATTAATTGGTCAAAAGTTTGAATTTTAATGCAGTACTAAGAAAATTTCAGGGTGAAAATAAAAAGTAGGTGTATGTCTGACCACCTTAATCAAAATCAAATCATAATTTTTTTTAATATAATTATAGATATGAAAAGTAGACTCATGCCCATATGTGATGCATATTTTTTGGTATTTTTATTCCAAATAAATAATTAAATATGAATTTTCTACCATAACTATTTTGGAAAAAAAAATAGTCTAGTGTCTGACCACCCTAACTAATAGAAAATTTTACCAAATTTAAATTTATTTATTTTTTCTTATACTAGGTGAAGTATAGTATTTTTTACTAAATATAATAACGTAATATTTTCATTAAATATAATATGTATTATATATTTTTATATTAATATGTATAATAATATTATATATATATATATATATAGAATAATGTAATATATTAAATATAAATATATAATATGTATTATATATATTATTATATTAATATGTATGTTATTAATATATATATATATATAATAACGTAATACATATATATGGGTATGTGCAGGATCATAGTGTACCAAACTATGGCCTTAAGTGGCAGTGAAAAATTAGCAAATCAGGTATATGTCAACTTGACACATAATTTTGAAGTGGTTATGGACTTTATATCAAAAAGTTGTAAGAAAGTAATCTGTAAGAAATTGAATGTAATTTCTAAACTACTACGCCTTATAAGGAGAAAAAGATAATTAATTGGTCAAAAGTTTAAATTTTAATGCAGTACTAAGAAAATTGCAAGGTGAAAATAAAAAGTAGGTGTATGTCTGACCACCTTAATCAAAATCAAATCATAATATTTTTTTAATATAATTATAGATATGAAAAGTAGACTCATGCCTGGATGTGTCGCATATTTTTTGGTAGTTTTATTCCAAATAAATAATTAAATATGAATTTTCTACCAAAACTTTTTCAAAAAAAAAAAGGTCCCATGTCTAACCACCCTAACTAATAGAAAATTTTACCAAATTTAAATTTTATTTTATTTTCTTATATTAGCTGAAGTATAGAATATGATGCAACTTTTAGATTTAAAAAATGTTATACCATTTGAAAGTTATAGCTATTTTTCAATTAGTATGTCAATCAACACTTTACAATTATCTTCATTGATAATTAACTAATAAACACTTATCGAACTCAAAATTTGACAAAAATTATATTGATGGAATCTTGAGAGTGATATTAAAAAACCCTTTTTATTTTATTTAATTTTGATCAAAATAACATTGTTAGACGGCTATCCGAAGTTTGAGTATCACTAAAACCCTCTTCAAACACGTCTTTTGGGTTGACCGGGTAGGGTTGGTAAATACCAAGCCTAATCAGATATCCGATTTGAAATTGGATATTTGATATAAATCGGATATCCGATATTCAATATGTTGCGATTGGTAAATTCGAAATCCCAACCCATTTTGGAGGAAAAATTGGGTTTAAACATCATAGGTTATTATTTATAAGTTTTTTCACTTATATTACTATGTAAAAACGTATTTTATTACATTATATATATATATATATATATATATATATATATATATATATATATATATATATATATATATATATATATATATATATAAACGTAATGTAAAGATATAAAATATAATCTAGCAATATATAATAATATATTATGTTAATCTTATTACAATCTATAAATATAATAATAATAATTATTATTACTAAATATAATAACGTAATATTTTCATTAAATATATTATGTATTATAATTATTTATATATATATTAATTGTATGTTATTAATATATATATATATATATATATATAATAACATAATATTTTCGTTAAATATAATAAAGTAATACATATATATGTTATTAATATATATAATAACGTAATAGGTATATTATATATGTTAATAATATACATATCTATTATATTAAATATGTATACATATTAATATTTATGAATCAAAGGGGGTCATAGGTCAACCATTAACCCCTTTTGACACATTAAACAATGACATATGTCCTTAGGGGTCCTAGGAGCCCTAGGGACATATTACAATGGTTAATATGGGTCAAAGGGGGTCATAGGGCCACCTATGACCACTTTTCATGCATTAAATAATGATATATGTCCCTACGAGTCCTAGGACCCTGAGGGACATATTTGAATCGTTCATATGGGTCAAAGGGGGTCATAGGGTGACCTATGACCCCCTTTGACCCATTAAACGATGACATATGTCTCTAAGGGTCCTAGAACCCCTAGGGACATATTCGAATGGGTAATATGGGTCAAAGGGGATCATAGGTCCCTTTGACCCATTAAATGATGACATATGTCCCTAGGGGTCCTAGGACCCCTAGGGGCATATTCAAATAGGTAATGTGGGTCAAAGGGGGTCATAGGGTGACCTATGACTCTCTTTGACCTATTAAACGATGACATATGTCTCTAGGGGTCCTAGAACCCCTCAAGACATATTCGAATAGGTAATATGGGTCAAAGGGGGTCATAGGGTGACCTATCACCATCTTTGACCCATTAAATGACAACATATGTCACTAGGTCCTCAGACCCCTAGGCACATATTCGTTCATATGGGTCAAGGGGGTCATAGGTGACCTATGACCCCCTTTGACCCATTAAACGAGGACATATGTCTTTAAGGGTCCTAGAACCCCTAGGAACATTTTGAATTGTTCATATGGTTCAAAGGGGGTCATAGGGTGACCTATGACCCCCTTTGACCCATTAAATGATGACATATGTCTCTAGGGGTCCTAGAACCCCTAGGGACATATTTGAATTGTTCATATGTGTCAAAGGGGGTCATAGGGTGACCTATGACCCCCTTTGACCCATTAAACAATGACATATGTCTCTCGGGGTCCTATAACCCCTAGGGACATATTTGAATCATTCATATGGGTCAAAAGGGGTCATAGGGTGACCTATGACCCCCTTTGACCCATTAAATGATGACATATGTCCTTAAGAGTCCTGAGACCCCTAAAGACATATTCAAATCATTCATATGGGTTAAAGGGGGTCATAGGGTGACCTATGACCCTCTTTGACCTATTAAACGACGACATATGTCTCTAGGGGTTCTAGAACCCCTAAAGACATATTCGAATTGTTCATATGGGTGAAAGGGGGTCATAGGTTGACCTATGACTCCCTTTGACCCATTAAACGATGACATATATCCCTAACTATCATAAGACCCCTTATGACATATTCAAATTTTTCAAATTGGTCAGAGGGGGTCATAGGGTGACTTATGACCCTCTTTGACCCATTAAATGATGACATATGTACCTAGGGGTCATATTCGAATGGGACATATGGGTCAGAGGGGGTCATAGGGTGATTTATGACCCCCTTTGACCCATTAAATGATGACATATGTCCCTAGGGGTTCTAGTACCCCTAAGGACATATTCGAATCATTCAGATGGGTCAAAGGTGGTCATAGGGTGACTTATGACCCCCTTTGACACATTAAATGACGACATGTCCCTAGGGGTCCTAAGAATCCTATGGACATATTCGAATCATTCTTATGGGTCAAAAGAGGTCATAAGGTGACCTATGACTCTCTTTGACCCATTAAATGATGACATATGTCCCTAGGGGTCATGGGACCCCTACAAACATATTCAAATGGTTCATATGGATCAAAGGGAGACATAGGGTGACCTATGACCCACTTTGACCCATTAAACAACAACGTATGTCCCTAGGGGTCTTAGGACCCCTAGAGACATATTCAAATAGGCCATATGAGTCAAAGGTGGTCATAGGGTGACCTATGACCCCTTTTGACCCATTGAATGATGACATATGTCCTTACAGGTCCTACGACCCCTAGGGACATATTCGAATCGTTCATATGAGTCCTTTGACTCATTAAATGATGACATATGTCTCTAGGGGTCCTAGGACCCCTAGGAACATATTTGAATCATTCATATGGGTCAAAGGGGGTCATAAGGTGACCTATGACCCCCTTTGACCCATTAAATGATGACATATGTCCCTACGGGTCCTAGGACCTCTAGGAATATATTTGAATCATTCCTATGGGTCAAAAGAGGTAATAAGGTGACCTATCACCCCCTTTGACCCATTAAATGATGACATATGTCCCTAGGGGTCATAGGACCCACAGGGACATATTCAAATCATTCATATGGATCAAAAGGGGTCATAAGGTGACCTATAATCGCCTTTGACTCATTAAATGATGACATATGTCCTTAGGGGACCTAGGACACCTAGGGACATATTCGAATCGTTCATATGGGTCAAAGGGGGTCATAGGTCACCCTATGACCCCCTTTGATCCATTAAATGATGACATATGTCCTTAACAATCCTAAGACCCATAAAGACATATTCGAATCATTCATATGGGTCAAAGGGGGTCATAGGGTGACTTATAACCCCTTTTGACCCATTAATCGATGACATATATCCCTAGGGGTCCTCGGTCCCCTAGTGACATATTCGAATGGGCCATATGGGTCAAAGGGGGTCATAGGGTGACTTATGACCCCTTTTGACCCATTAAACGATGAAATATGTCCCTAGGGTTCCTATGACCCCTAGAGACATATTCGAATCATTCCTATGGGTAAAAGGTGGTCATAGGGTGACCTATGACCCCCTTTGACCCATTAAACGATGACATATGTCCCTAGGGGTCCTTGGACCCATAGGGACATATTTGAATCGTTCATATATGTCAAAGGGGGTCATAGGGTGACCTATGACACCCTTTGACCCATTAAACGATGACATATATCCATAGAGGTCTTAAGACCCCTAGGGACATATTTGAATCGTTCTTATGGGTCAAAGGGGGTGAAAGGGTGACCTATGACTCTCTTTGACTCATTAATCGATGATATATGTCCCTAGGGATCCTAAGACACCTAGTGACATATTCGAATGGGCCATATGGGTCAAAGGGGGTCATAGGGTGACTTATGACCCCCTTTGACACATTAAATGATGACATATGTCCCTAGGGGTCCTAGGACCTCTAGAGACATATTCAAATTTTTTATATGGGTCAAAGGGGGTCATAGAGTGACCTATGAACCCCTTTGACCCATTAAACGATGACATATGTCCCTAGGGGTCCTAGGACTCATAAGGACATATCATTCATATGGGTCAAAGGGGGTCCTAGGGTGACCTATGGCCCGCTTTGACCCATTGAATGACGACATATGTCCCTAGGGGTCCTAGGACCCCTAGGGACATATTCGAATCGTTCATATAGGTCAAAGCGGGGGTGACCTTTGACCCCCTTTGACCCATTAAATGACAACAGATGTCCTTAGGGGTCCTAGGACCCACAGTGATATATTCAAATCATTCCTATGGGTGAAAGGGGGTCATAGGGTGACCTATGACCCCCTTTCATCCATTAAATGTCGGCATATGTCCCTAATGGTCCTAAGACCCATAGGGACATATTTGAATCGTTCATATGGGTCAAAGGGGGTCATAGGTCCCTTTGACCCATTAAATGATGATATATGTCCCTACGGGTCATAGGACCCCTAGGGACATATTCGAATCGTTCCTATGGGTCAAAGGGGGTCATAGGTTGAACGATTAGATAATGACATATGTCCCTACGGGTCTTAGGACCCCAAGGGACGTATTTGAATCATTTATATGGGTCAAAGGGGGTCATAGTGTGACCTATGACTCCCTTTGACCTATTAAATGATGACAAATGTTTATAGGGGTCCTAAAACCCCTAGAGACATATTCAAATGGGTAATATGGGTCAGAGGGGGTCATAGGTCCCTTTGACCCATGAAATGATGACATATGTCCCTAGGGGTCCTAGGACCCCTAGGGACATATTTGAATGGGTAATATGGGTCGCGGGGGGTCATAGGGTGTCCTATGACTCTCTTTGAGCCATCAAACAACGACATATGTCTCTAGGGGTCCTAGAACCCCTAGAGATATATTCGAATAGGTAATATGGGTGAAAGGGGGTCATAGGGTGACCTATGACCCTCTTTGACTCATTAAATGATGACATATGCCGCTAGGGGTCCACGGACCCCTAGTAACATATTCATTCATATGGGTCAAGGGGATCATAGGTGACCTATGACCCCCTTTGACCCATTAAATGATGACATATGTCTCCAGGGGTCCTAGAACCCCTAGGGGCATTTCAAATTGTTCATATAGGTCAAAAGGGGTCATAGGTCACCCTATGACACCCTTTATCCCATATGAATGATTCGAATATGTCTCTAGGGGTCCTAGGACCCCTAGGGACATATTAAAATCATTCATATGGGTCAAGGGGGTCATAGGTGACCTATAACCCCCTTTGACCCATTAAACAACGACATATGTCTCTAGGGGTACTAGAACCCCTAGGGACATATTCGAATTGTTCATATGTGTCAAAACCCCCTTTGACTTATTAAACGATGACATATGTCTCTGCGGTTCCTATAACCTCTAGGAACATATTTGAATCATTCATATGGGTCAAGGGGGGTCATAGGGTAACCTATGACCCCCTTTGACCCATTAAACGTTGACATATATCCTTAGGGGTCCTGGGACCCCTAAAGACATATTCGAATCGGTCATATGGGTGGGTCATACGATGACCTATGACCCCCTTTGACCCATAAAATGATGACATATATCTTTAAGGGTCCTAGAACCCCTAAGAACATATTCAAATTGTTCATATGGGTCAAAGGGGGTCATAGGGTGACCTATGACTCCCTTTGACTCATTAAACAATGATATATGTCCCTAGGGGTCATGAGACCCCTACAGACATATTCCAATGATTCATATGGGTCAAAGGGAGACATAGGGTGACCTATGACCTCCTTTGACCTATTAAATGAGAACATATGTCCCTAGGGGTCCTAGGACCCCTAGCGACATATTCGAATGGGGCATATGGGTCAAAGGGGGTCATAGGGTGACCTATGACCTCTTTTGACCCATTGAACGATGACATATGTTGCTAGGGGTCCTTGGACCCTTAGAAAAATATTTGTTTATATGGGTCAATGGGGTCATAGGTGACCTATGACCCCCTTTGACCCATTAAACAATAACATATGTCTCTAGGGGTCGTTGAACCCCTAGGGACATTTTGAATTGTTCATATGGGTCAGAGGGGGTCATAGGGTGACCTGTGACCCCCTCTGACCCATATGAACGATTCAAATATGTCGCTAGGGGTCCTAGGACCCCTAGGGACATATTCAAATCATTCATATAGGTCAAGGGGGTCATAGTTGACCTATGACCTCCTTTGACCCATTAAACAACAACATATGTCTATAGGGGTCGTAGAACCCCTAGGGACATATTCGAATCGTTCATATGGGACAAAGGGGGTCATAGGGTGACTTATGACCCTCTTTGACCCATTAAATGATGACATATGTCTCTGGGGGTCCTATAACCCCTAGGGACATATTCGATTCGTTCATATGGGTCAAAGGGGGTCATAGGGTGTCCTATGACCCCCTTTGACTCATTAAACAACGACATATGTCCTTAGGGGTCCTGGGACACCTAAGGACATATTCGAATTGTTCATATGGGTCGAAGGGGGTCATAGGGTGACCTAGGACCCCCTTTGACCCATTAAATGGTGACATATGTCTCTAGAGGTCCTGGAAGCCCTAGGGACATTTTGAATTGTTCATATGGGTCAAAGGGGGTCATAGGGTGACCTATGACCCCCTTTGATGCATATGAACGATACAAATATGTCTTTAGGGGTCTCAGGAACCTTAAGGATATATTCAAATTGTTCATATGGGTCAAGGGGGTCATAGGTGACCTATGACTCCTTTGACCCATTAAACGACGACATATGTCCCTAGGGGTCCTAGAACCCCTAGGAACATATTTGAATTGTTCATATGGGTCAAAGGGGGTCATAAGGTGATCTATGACCCCCTTTGACCCTTTAAACATTGACATATGTCCTTAGGGGTCCTAGGACCCCTAGGGACATATTCGAATCGTTCATATGGGTCAAAGGGAGTCATAGGGTGACCTATGTCCCCCTTTGACCCATTAAACGGTGACATATGTCCCTAGGTGTCTTAGGACCCATAGGGACATATTCAAATAGTTCATATGGGTCAAAGGGTGACCTATGACCCCCTTTGATCCTTTAATCGATGACATATGTCCCTAGGGGTCCTAGGACCCATAGGGACATATTTGAATCGTTCGTATGTATATGGGTTAAAAAAGAAAGGATATATATATACTATTTATACTATTTTATGATAATAATAATAATAATATAAATTAAAATTAAATATTAATATTATTGTATCTATAGTAAAAATAATAATACTATTATAGCTATATTAATACTATATATTAATATTTTTATATATTAATACTATTATATATTAATACTATTATACTATTGATACTATTATATATTAATATTACTATACTTATAGCTTAGTAATAAACCAAAGTCGGTTTCCCTCCAATGATTTTTATAATATTAATATAATTATGGCAAAGGAGGGAAATTATAGCAAGTTTTCCCCCCAAATTTTTTTTTTACATAATCGGATATTCAATTTCAAATTGGATATCCAATTTTGGATTGGATATCCGATTTTACTGGCACTAATTCCCAATAATTCCCTGTCCCTGTAGACCCAACAACATCACTTTTTCACTTCTATTTTCACGAGTTTTGGGAAAAGTTGCATGGGGCCCAAATAATCAAAAAAAATTCAAAAATATAACCTTAGGTGTTCGAATTTGTCATCTGAATGGGGAGCAGCAGTCGTCAAAAGGATAAACGTAAAAGGAAGATATCTAATGAAGACATTGCGGCATATAGGGAAAGGGACAAAATGGAACACCAAAGAAAAAGACAAGGTATGCTAAATATTAGTCAAGTTGATGATGAATTAATCGAAGGTGAAATCATAGAGTCAAATAATGAATATGTACAGTTCGAGAATAAAAATGTACCTATTGAAAACGATAATGCCAAAATTGAAAATTTGGATAATGAAAATTTTGAAGAAGAAATGCCACCAAGTCATAATCCAAATTGCATAATTGACCATGTTGAAGATGACAATGCACATGAACCTAATGCACAAGAACCTTACATATCTCCTAATTATAATCGACGTGAAGGTTCTAAAACACCAAAATGGATAATTGAAATTGATGAAATGATTATTACTAGTTTGGAAGGGAAAAAATCAGAAAGAACCATTCGGTTATGGGCTTCAAAACTATATCAAATTTTTTTCGGCAACAAGACAGTGGTAGGGCAATGTCAGCTTTTCATGCACTTATTAAAGATGCAACAGATGAAACCTATGCTTTCCAAATTTAAGATTCGTGTCAATAAAAAGTTGGAAAGAAATGCCATTATCGTGAAGAATCTTTTCAGTGCTCTCAATAGCATTGGGAAAAATAGCAAAGAGAAGGATAATAGAGCTGCTCGAAGGGTCATTACAACCTCTTTGGTAAGTCATCATTTGAGAAAGGGTAGATATATGAGACAAACTTTTATTGATTTGAATCTAAATCGTACTACTTTGAGAAGAGCACTTAGTCGACGAGAGAAAATTGATGATCCTCTTCAAAATGAAACATAGGAATTTGGTGGGAGACTTCCATGTTTTGATAAGAAGCTATTCGACAATGTGAAGGAAGAAATTACACAATTTTGGCACTCTAACTCATGAGTATCACCCAATGCTAATGATGTCTTAAAGTTGAGAATTGGCATCAAAGACTACACGCCACATCCTAAACACCATTTAGAGGTAAGTCAAACTATGTTGTTCAAACAATTTAGAGAGTCATCCAAGTCTTCATATATCACAAAGGGCTTTTGAATCTTTGAAGCCATTTTATTGTGTGCCACTCAAAATTCGAAATACATGTTGTTGCAAATATCATGTTGAGTTTTCTATGCACCATGAACTATTATGCTCCATCTGTTCTACTTTGCATAGTAAAGAAATGTTGGAGGATTGTGGAGATAGCGGGCTTCGAAAATCATCAAGAGACTTGCTAGATCAACTCTTATGTCGTAGAGTTGTGGTTTTTTCTTTTATAGAAATGCTTGCTTAAATGAGAAGTGTTTAGAATGTGGTGGCTTATCCAATTTTGACACATGTTTCCATGACGGGTGCGAAAAAAATCTTGGAAAGACAATACTAAAAAAAATGATATATGAAATGGTGAAATACACATTGAAGAGTTAGAGTGAGAGCTCTAGATATGAATTGGTTGGAAAAGATATCAGTGTGGCTAATTTTATTTTAGATTTCAAGGCAAATATTTTTTACAAGTATGCAAGACATAGTCACAGGTCTCATTGGTTGGATCAACAATTTAGAACGTGTAAGGAGACTTTTCTCATTGGCACTATTATATCAGTTGTTGATTTTGCTGAGAACTACACATTGCCACCTCAAAATGAGACACAATCTCAGTATTACAACTCCATTTAGATTGCAATTTTTGTTCACATAACATATAGACATGCCCCTGATAGTGTTGAAGATAATCAAAAGATTATTAGAGAGTATCATTTTTTTATGAGTGATGATAGATCTCACTCTCATGAGTTTGTGCAACATTGTTTTAAAATTTTTTTTGATTTCTTAAATGAGCATGCAATTGCTGTGGATAGACATATCATTTGGTCAGATAACTGTATAGGTCAATTCAAAAATGCTCTCATGTTTTATTAGTTGTGTAGGATGGATGTAGAGAGAGGGGTGCCTCATATTTGGAGTTTTTTTGAGTTCGGCCATGGAAAAGGGGAACATGATGGAGCAGGGGCATGTGTGAAGAGAGCTCTAGTTAAGGAGCAACTGAATAATTCAACAACAGAGCTTCTTGATGCTCGTAGCATTGTTGATTGGTGTAGTTTAGCATTATCACAAGGGGGGACTCTTGATTCAGTGGTATGCAGGTTCTTTTCATTGGTTGAGGAAGGGTCTATAGGTGATAGATTAGATTGTGCTATAGTGAGAGACTCATCAAAAATGCATTCATTTCGGAGCTTTGATTCTAGTACATGGACCATTTGGACACAACTAGCTTGTTTTTGTCATACTTGTTTTCAGTGTGATTGGGATCACTATGAGTCAAGTGAGTGGGTGGACACATGGGCTCCACATTATCTTACTCTATTGTCTATCATACCCTCTATCAAAAATGATGACATGGAAAGTTCACTTGAGCATAACCATCTATCAGATCTACTTCAGCCAGGACATGTCTTTGCATTGGTTACACCACAGGAAAATGATGAGAAATCCAATTATTGGTTAGCATGCTATGTAAGAGGCAAACAAAAACTTGCACAACTGATCACAGATGATGATGGATTCACATATCCTACTAGTTCAGTGGTTGTTGTTGGAACATGGCTGTGGACATACGTGCTTCGAAGGAATGAAATTCCTACATTTGAAGACTATCAGAAGCACAAAGTAATTCTCATATATTCACATCTTATTATAGCAACAAATGTAAATTTATTGAAGCATCAAGGAAGACCAAAAGTAAAAGAACTTTTTACTATTGCTAATGCTGATCATGAAGCCCTATTGGAGACCCTAAAACAGAGAAGGACCGTATTGGAATACTCGACTAGGTATATATACTTCTTATGTTATTTTCTTCATAATGATTTAATGAATTGATGATTATCTTGTTTAATACAATAATTTACTAATTTTTTTATGATATTGGAATGTAGGTAATCATGAAGAATTGGAGGGGGGTGGTATTGGGGAGAATTTCTAAAATTTATGATGTATTATGA
This sequence comes from Cupressus sempervirens, assembly GCA_028749045.1. NCBI lineage: Eukaryota > Viridiplantae > Streptophyta > Pinopsida > Cupressales > Cupressaceae > Cupressus > Cupressus sempervirens. Next base: position 47,593,368 of record CM053789.1, on the reverse strand, counting down.
TGTAAAATGTGTACTTTTTTTGTATATAGTTTTTGTATTTTGGTAGGTTCTTTGTAAGGAATTATAAGAGGAAGATATTGAAAAATTTCTTGCAAATCATATTTGCATGTGATACAAGGCTATAAGGACAATTTTAAGAGCATTTATAACTATATGAAAGATAATTGCATGCAAATATCTTATTACAAATTTGGTTTTTTACTTATTTGACATAAAGCTGACATTATGATTATTAAAACTATTTTTATCAAACTAATCAAATAGGAAAAATCTTGAAAGTATGGATGAACAATTAGAATACTTGATTTCTTCCATTTTGCAACCAATCAGAGCATTTGAAAGCATAAAGAGTCATAATATTGTATAATGTTTTGAAAGACTTTCATATTGAAAAGTTGTATGAAGTACATTTGGGATAAGCCATAAAATCCATGATAGAAGATAGCATGTAGGATACACAATTAAAGCCAATAAGCAAGATAGCGCATGCATAATGACATGATATGAAGTTGGATATGAAGGCTATGAGTGAATGAGAAAGTAAAATAGGGAATCGCATGGATAAGATAATGGTTTTCACCAAGGCACATATTTTATCTTCTTTTCTATTTTTTTTAATTTTTTAGAAATAGGTCAACTATTTTCAAGTTAGATAGTGTTCCTAAAGGAAAGATAAGTTATGATAAGCCAAGACCATAGATAAGTATGCTCAATGATGTTGATAGGGTGAAGGAAGTGAGATGATAGTAGGATAAGAGTTCATTCCTTGGAAGGATTGTATGAGTATGGATAGTAGGTAAGTGTAGCTTTGAAAACATTGCATAAGGGTAGGTGACAAAGTGGGGAAGATCAACATTTACACACACCTTGGAGGGTTTCCGAATGATGGAGGAATCATGGAGGAAATTGATCAAGGTTTAGATGTATGAGCTGGTAGGAAAATGTTAGAAGAAGATTGAGTGGAATATTTTTAAGCTTTTGAGAAAGATGTTTGGAAGAAAATGGAGTGGAAGCCTTTGGAATATTGAATGTCAACTTAGATTTATGTTCAATATTAAAGTCTTTCAAGAGAGACTTTGGAGAGCTAGAAGTAGAAATTTTAGGAGAAGGTTTGAAGACTTTAGATTATATGGATAAGGACCAAGGATAGAATTACGAAATGCAAAGGGATAGTGACTAGGGATTTCAGCATCTTTAGAGTGAGTAGCATGACCAAAGTCATCAATAGACTCATAAGTGCCTTTTATAGGAGAAAGACCTTTGATAGGAGTGTTTGAATCTTGAGCATAGTTTGGAAGTGGATATGGAGAAGTAGAACATGAGGGGACACTTTGATCTTGACATCTTTCTTTATATAGCATAGAAAGATCACTTTTCCCATAAGTTTGAGTAAGCTCAATGGAGGTAGTGGAAATGGTATCCTCATCATATGTAGGAGGTGGGTAACACAAAGGATATAGAAAGGTGAAATTTTGGATGAGATGAAAAGGTGTTTGATCTTGATCTTTATTTATATATTTTTCCTTTTGAGAGTCATCTTGATATGGAGCACCTTCTAAGGAAAAGGGAAAATGTGAGGTGTGCATGATAGAATCTTAAAGAAATAATGCATGATTAGCTAAAGTGGGCATAGTAATCATAGAATTGCATGAATGTTGAGGATATTTAGTCTTAGTAGCATGGAAAAGGTTTGCAGACAAGTGAAGGTTAGCTTGATTTTATTTTAGTTGTAGCCCTTGAGGGTACGCATGGTCTATATGGAAAGAATTAGGTTCTTTGTTTGGTGGAGGCATTTTTGAAAGCTTTGGCACTTTAGGAGGTTCATTAGTGTTATAAGAAGTGAAGGTGTCAAGAAAATCATCACTTGACATAGGTTCATCAACATGATCTTGTGACACATGAGTCATTAGAGGTATCAACAATCTCATCATAAATGAGATATTCGATTTTCTATTTCAACACTATGGAATCTTTAGTTTTATGAAATTTTCTTCCATGGAAGTGGCAATAATGATAATTTCTCCACAATGGAGGTTTGATTTTGGGTTCATAAGGTCTAGAGTTGTCTAGTAATGTGATGGATTCATTATCAAGAAGTCTTTTCAAGATGTTATCATGAGAATCTTCCAATGGAGTAAAAGTTCTCTCAAAAATTTCTCCATGAGAATTTTGTTGTTTCTTAACTGAATAGAATGCATCCATGTCTTCATCACTATCTTGGTCAAAGATAGGTCCATAATGAAAGTTTGGCATAGGCTTAAAGGAGGTATCACTTGCTTGTTCTCTAAAGAGGTCTTTAGATCTAGAAGATGAAGATATTTGATGTCTTGGCGTAGTATATGTAGACCTTGAAGAAGATGACCCGTGTGTATGTAAAGGTCTTCAGGGAGATTAAGATTAATTTAAGAATGCAATATTCTCCTCTAACCTTTTCTCAAGTTTAGAATTGATTTCTATCATGTGCTTAGAGAGATGAAGGTAAGAAAGATTATTTGTCTCTTCTAGCTCTTTGTATTGAACATATAGATCTTGAAACTCTTTAGTGGCATGGAGGATGTCATGATCATCTAGATTTGGTTGAGGTTTGGTAGCACAAGGTTTGAATACCATAGTGGTAGATAGATAATAAAGCATGAAGGAGACTAGAGGAAGCTAATAAGGTGACACAAGATAACTTGATGTCCAAACTAGAGAGGTAGAGTGTTCACATGTCAAAGAGAGGTAGAAATCAATGAGTGACTTGTCAAACAAATTGTCCAAGTAGGTTACAACACTAGTGACTCAAGTCAAGAGCTACGAAAAAATCCCAAATAGCAATGTAGATAAAGAAAGAGAGATGACAAGTGAACAAATTTAAGTGTAGTCAATAGATCAAGGAAACCATTTAGTGAAAGAAATTCTTAGTATGTATATCATAGACCATGAAGTTAGAAAATACCAATAGCTCTAAGACCAAAGAGCCATTTTAAGCATGTTCAAGCACTAGAGACATAGAAAATCAAAGTCAATTTATGAAACTCCCCTTAGCAAGAAATGCAAACAAATATTTGCACTTGATGTTTTGACTTGGTTGAAAAAGTTTAACAATAATTGATAATATTGCAAGCTTGATGTTCAAAAGCAATTTCTTTTCCAAGAAAGATAGTGACACATGGAGTAGTCTTCAAACAATCAAGCAAGGCACAAAGCACCCTTTTCATGATACAAGTCAAAGGGGTCAACCTTTCTTGACAAATTTTCAAAATCTAACTTGGGTGGGTGGGTGAACCCTAGTGACACCCTTGTTCCAACCACAGAGACCCTCTATCATCTATGGCCACCCCATACCGAGGAGTCCCCAAGGTTCTCTAAGTGCGTTTTGAGGTCGATCTTCTGAGGGTCATAACTCAGAGCTTGTGAGGGCTATCAATAAAATATCAAATGCTAAAAGACACTAATGTTGAGGCCTAAAATAACCTATCTCATTTTTGAGAGATCACATTCTGTTTGGATTCGACACAATGATCTCGCTTGATGCCAAAACTAGCAGTGTGCCTTAGTTCATAGGTGCACTACAACATAACTTTGAAACCGCTGATCTTGGCATCGAATCATCAGTGCCATTAGCTCTGGATGGGTGGGTGAAACCTAGTCACACTGTTGTTCCAACCATGGAGACCATCCATCATTTGTGGCCACCTCGTACCGAGGAGTCTGCAAGGTGCTCTAAGTGCATTTCGAGGTTGATCTTTCAAGGGTCATAACTCAAAGCTCATGAGGGCTATCAATGAATTATCAAATGCTATAGGACAATGATAATGATGCCTAAAATAACCTATCTCATTTTCAAGAGATCACATTCCATTTTGATTTGGCACAATGATCTCACTCGATGCCAAAACTCACAGTGTGCCTCAGTTCATAGGTGCACCACAGCGTAACTTTGAAATCGCTAATCTTGGCATTGAATTGTTACTGCCATTAGCTCTGGATGGGTGGGTGAACCCTAGTCACATCCTTGTTCTAGCCATGGAGACCATCCATCATTTGCGGCCACCCCGTACTGAGGAGTCTCTAAGGTGCTCTAAGTGCATTTCAAGGTCGATCTTTTGAGGGTCATAACTCAAAGCTCGTGAGGGCTATCAATGAACTTTCAAATGCTATAGAACTATGATACTGAGGCCTAAAATAACCTATCTCATTTTTGAGAGATCACATTTTGTTTGGATTCAGCACAGCAATCTCACTCGATGCCAAAACTTGTAGTGTGCATCAGTTCATAGGTGCACCACAGCGTAACTTTGAAATCGCTGATTTTGGCATCAAATCGTCAGTTCCATTAGCTCTGGATGGGCAGGTGAACCCTAGTCACACCCTTTTTTTGGCCATAGAGACCATCCATCATTTACGGCCACCTCGTACCAAGGAGTTTCCAAGGTGCTCTAAGTGCATTTTGAGGTCGATCTTTCGAGGGTCATAACTGAGAGTTCGTGAGGGCTATTGATCAACTGTCAAATTCTATAGGATGGTGATACTAATGCCTAAAATAAACTATCTCATTTTTGAGAGATCACATTTCATTTTGATTCGGCACAGCGATCTTGCTCGATGCCAAAACTCACAGTATGCCTCAGTTCATAGGTGCACCACAACGTAACTTTGAAACCACTGATCTTGGCATTGAATCGTCAGTGCGATTAGCTCTAGATGGGTGAGTGAACCCTGTTCACACCCTTGTTTTGGCCATGGAGACCATCCATCATTTGCGGCCACCCTGTACCGAGGAGTCTCCAAGGTGCTCTAAATGCATTTTGAGGTCGATCTTTTGAGGGTCATAACTTAGAGCTCGTGAGGGCTATCAATGAACCGTTAGAGGAGAAAAGTTTGTAAGAAGTAGTGGCTTAGTGTTTTTGCTAAAATAAGTTAGTGGGAAGGCTTTATTAGAGGGTCTTGGCCAAACTAGTGGGGTGTCTGCCCACTCTCTAATTTTAGAGACAGTTAGGTTTTGGAGGGAGATTAGGGGAGCTCTACTACAACTATCCTTACCCTAGCTTGGACCAAGGTTGGTATCTCAAACTTTCTTCTTTTCCATTTCTTTCTTTTAGCATGGTTAAGAAAATATGCAAGTGTGGAGTTTATCAATGGAGAATGCATTGCATTGCATTGTGGAGTAGCATTCATGTGAGTGCTTGAATGGTGTTCATTCCATGTAGATTAGTGTAACACCATTGTGCATCTTGTTGTATTGTGTGGAGTATTGTGAGTATGAGGTTTGGATTTCCTCTATTTCCTTGTTGTATTATGGGTGTTGATATTGTGTTGTGAAAATGTGATGTGCTCTTGAAAATTTCTTGTTTTATTTCTACTTGGTTTTGTTTTCTTGTTTTTTTCTTGAGTGTTGCTCACCCTTGTGGGAAGGGAAGAGAAGTCCAAGGTGAAGGGCTTAAGTTGGGTTCAAAAAATGTGTTGAGAACCTTGGAGTATGGGCTCCATTTTATGCCATAACCATTCATATCTTACTGGGGGTGATAAGGAAAGTATGGTGTAGAAAGAAAGTTTGAGGAGTTACAGCTGATGGTAGTGGGTTTGGAGGAGGAAATGTGGAGGCCCCTAGAGGGCATTAAATTGTTGATTTATAATAGCCCCGAGAGGGCATGAGATTTGCTGAATTATGATAGCCCTGAGAGGGCATGAAAATTGTTTATTGCAGATATGGTTTGGTATGGTAAGTCTCCATTTTAGAACACACCTTCACCCTATGTTTATGTTTCCATCTGTGAAGCCATTGTGAAATAGCCTTGGGGGGAAATTGTTCAAGTTTGAAATGTAATGTTTATGCATTGAAAGATTGTATGTGTATCCCAGTTTGAGCCTTGTTCCTTAGTGTGGGGGTGGTCTCTTTGAGGCCTATGGTTGGGTGGAAAGAACCCATGGTCCTTGTTATTTTGTTGTGTTGCATATGTAGATTTGTGTCCAAGGGAGCAATAGAAATGGCTTGGAATGATCATCTTGCAGATTGATGTTGGATAAGAAAACTTGACATTGTGCCCTCATTTGTGAAGGAGGATTCACCAGCTTGTTCATGTTCTCAATGATCATGTTGGACAATGTTCATGCTACTCATTGTCCATATCTTTCAATGTTCATGTTCCTTATGATTTTTAAAAGTCCCCTATGTTGCCCCATTGGGATGGAAGGAGATTGTATCATTGTTACTAATGTACGTGTAGAGGAAATAATTGATAAGGTTGTATATGCATGTTTCATTTGGAGTTTATATTGTTATGAACGCATTGGTAAGAGTCACAGATTTGCTTTGACATCATTGTTATCATTTGAAAATGTGAAAGAAAGTTTTCTCTTTGTGGTATTGTAAATGACTAGTTGATAATAATAATCCATAGATGTTATGTGATACCATTGATTGTATAAATTTAAAACTTAGTAGATTGCTTACAATCTTGTTGTGCACTCAATAATTTGGAAGGAAAATTTTATGTTCATATCACATGCATGGATAACATTGATTTTAATTACCAAGCTTAATGCAATTCTAAGCAAGGAAATTATCAAATTAATTACATGATATAACAAAATCAAGTTTGTTGTAAGAGAAGACATAATAAAATCTAGGAGATACATTGATGTAGGCATGCATTTTCCTCTCTGGAAAATCTATGGTAAAGGAAAATAAATCCCTTCCTTAATACAGGGCAATAAAATATTAAAGAATATTCCTAGATTCTAGACTGTTATCCAATAAAAATAAAAATAATAATAGCATATAGAGACTAATGGGTGTCCTAGACTAATATATTTCCTAAGTGACAGAATGGTACACATTACAATCTTGTGACCTCTAAGTCACATCCATCATTCAAATAATAAATTAGTAATTAAATAAATAAAGGCATATTAGTGTGCATGTTAGAGAATATGACAAATTTAAATATTTAACTCAAAAATAAAATAAAAGCCAAGATTGATCTTGACCACCCTTCTAGAGTAGCCCCCAACATTTCCTAAGCCATCATAATGCAAAAAGTTTTCTCCAGTCCCCAAGGTGTATTGTTAAATTTGAAATTCATTCTAACATGTCATGTCAAAACTTTTATCCTTGAGCTTGTCTCCTTGAAAAGAGGTTTCATCCCCATTAATATACTTGGGTGCATAGGAGAAAGGGTTTATGTCACATCCTTGTCTTATTCACTAAGTGTCCCCTCCTTGTATCAGTGGTCATGTGTTCCCAACCATAGGTAGTCAACTTGAAATTTCTTGCAGCAGTAGTCACGTGTTCCCAAGCATAGGTAGTCGACTTGAAATTAAGGGGGAGTGGGATAGAAATCCCAAGGGATTTGTACTTAGGAGAATGTCAAGTTCAAATTTAATATGACTTGTTCACATTAGGATTGTTGATTGGAGGGATGGAAAAAAGATGTCCTAAGGCTTGGATTAGTCAAAATTTTGCACATGACCCACTTGGGACCTTGTGGGGGCTACGTGTAGGAAGAAATGTGGCCTTGGTAAGAGTTAGGGAATGATGAGGATTTAAGATAGATATGAGATTCACCCTTTAAATTTATTTTTATTTTTATCAGATAATTATTTAATCATTTCAAGTCTTGAATAGAGGATAATGACACTTAGTGTATTTGAGCTTAGTTTAAGGGTAATGTTTATATCAGTGGGCTGTAAACTTTAAACCATATGGTAATGGAAAAGCTCAATCTAGGAAAATAAATTAAATGAAATAAATAAGTTTATGGGAATGCATATATAATTGAACATGATGTTAAGTATGGAGGGTTTAATTAAATTAGTGTTAAGACTGTAAATTAGGATACTTGGATGTAGATATAATAGGGTTAATATGAAGTAAGTTGTTGGGATGATGGGATTGGAGAATCAAGGACAAGGATGGATGGTGGATTAAAATAATAACTCAAATCTAGTTTTATCTAGTCAATAAAGCACATTGATAGATAAGAGTTACTACATAGAATTGAATGCATGACGAACCTGTGTAGATGTTGGATTTAATGTCAAGTGAATTTTATATTTGGCTTGAGAGAATGTTAGTTAGATAATGAATGTTGTGGATTCGATTGAAGATATCAGTAGAATATCAAAGTTGATAGAATATATATACCAATTTGAAAATGTAGGGCAAGAATAAAGCATTAGTTAGCTAGTATGTAATAAGGGTCAATAGGCATGTCATTAGAGGTAGCTTGTCAACTAATGTACCCTATGTATAATTAATGATAATATGATTCATGTACACCACATTTTACTATGTTAGTTTCATGAAATGATGAATACATATATGTCAAAATGACAAGGTATGTTATATACAAACCTTATTTATACGCTTGCACCTAATCCTTGCATAAACAATTCATCTAAAAAATTTAAGTTGACACACTCAATACGATCGTGTAGTAGGATGTGTTTAAATACTGATCATGAATTATTATTGAGTTAAGTACTTTGAATTGGCTCTTAGACTTACTAAGAGTTCCTCATTTTATGTGCTTACTAATTTGTACTATGAAACTACTTTGAATCTTAACATGCTTTGATAATAATAATATTGATAGTGAGAAAGTGAGCTTATGGTGAATAATTATATGTAATAATGTAAGAAGTAAATATAATAGTATAGTAATTATAGTAATTAAAATATTAAATATAAAAGCATGGCAATGTAGCTAGGTTAGTTAGTAGTTGATGAGCTAGATAGTTAGTAATTGTCTTTTGTTGGAGTGAGTTTAATTTATGTATTGAAATAGTAATTTTTGTGTTTAGCAAATTGTAGTGAGTGCTAGTTTGGTGAGGGAGCAATGTTGATAGAATGCATAATGATTTATAAATAGAGTAAAGAGGGAGAAAATGACTCAATATTGGTCCAATCTTCGAGAGGACCTGTAACCAGTAAGATATGGATGCAAGCACATGATACATGTTTGGCACATAAAACAAATTGTTTATTCCATAAGTTGTGTATAGTATGTGTTGAATGATGGATACTATCAATACAAGTGGCCCCTTCTCCATCATGTAGACTTCGAAGCTACCTTTGGGGCATATCTTTTCTAATTTCCAATGGTTAGATCTGATAGAGTGTGGTAGATAAGTGCACATTTTCTTATTTGACTAAGGGTGCTCATGTGATGAGTACTAAATCTAAATTCTCTAGATATGTGTGTTTAATCGATTAAGATATACTACACTTTCACACCATATAGTAATTATCACATTAATATATATGGTAATGATTAATGAATGTGTGTACATTGGTAATGAGGATAATAAATAATTCTGATCCCCTTCCCTTACATGCTAGAATCATGACCTAGTCCATATGATACAACCGACAGACCCTAATAGAATATTAGTATCAGAGGCTTGTTAGGATATGAATTACCTCACTAATTTATGAGTGTTGTATCTTGAACTTTCTCTTTTGACTCGTGATGCTAACTTGAACTAGGCTGTCATCCAATCTATTTGAAAACCACCTGTGACTAAAATGTTACAATCGGATGACACTATCCACATGAGTCTTGAACTCCTATTCAATGATAATCTTGTTTTACAATATGTAATTTCTTATTCGACTTCATGAGGTACAAAAAAAAAAAATGAATGCTCCTCCTCAAGAGTGAGTGGCCACATCATCAAATCTACATAACTATCCCATCGGACCTCATGTGCACTAGGAGTCTCCTATGAGATACAAAATAGTAGTTGTTAATATCATGGAAATCAGTTTTGAATTTATTTATGAAGATAAGGATAATAAAAAATAAATGATACTTATACATACAATGGGGCTCTCAGTGCGAATGGAAATCCTTGATGGTCTACGACGCGAAATCTGTACAGGCTCATCACCAGTAGCGACACCCTATATACAATAAAGAATGTAATTAAATGGGATTACCACAAAAATTTTACAAGAATGAATTGATATTTAATCAAATAGAAAGCACCTAATTACCTTTCCTTTGTTAGTGCATGCCGGCTCACCCTTCGCACTTTGTCACTCTAGGACAGGTGCTACCTGCAAGATAAAAGAAATATTAGCAACCATATATGCTACAATATCAAATAGAAAAAAAATGCGAACACAACATAATGTACTGTAGATGTCTCAAGGCCAAATGAAATGGCCGAGAGCATCGCATCATCAATCTGTCTGAGCTCCTCCTCGATCATCAACTAAATGTGAATGAAGATCACATACATATAAAATTCAATATGGCTTAAAAATTAAAATTACTGTATTATAAAAGTTAACTTTAAATCACATATGTCATAACAAAAAAATATATACACATACCGACACTGAAGGAGTCCATGCCTCTGCATTCCCCTCCTCTCTTGCATCAAGGTCTATAGCCTTTGCGTGTGTGCCTGGTGTATCCTTGTCTAATACAAAATGATACTCAAGAAGATCACCTATGGGACCCAAGAAAATATTCTTGCACGTAATGCAAGTGTGAGGCACACAAACATGTGATGCGCTAGCCGATGATGAATTGGCACCAGCATCATCAACATGAGGAGGCAAGATTGACCTAACCTGAGATATCATTAGGCTACTTAGCCTATGAATGGCTCTGATAGTCTAAGAGCTAGCCTCTATCATAATATCTAGATGTTTCACTCGAGGAGGAGGGGAGATATCAGGTGGGGGGACAAAAGTTCCAGCTTTCTTTCGCTGGGAAGATGGTCTATCCTAAGGAGCTCCTAGTCCTAAGCCCATGTTGGGCTTCATGCTCCACTAGTTCACTTTAAGTTTCAACACAAATTCAGCATATAATTTTCTAAGGCAATAAAATGGTATGTCTAAATTTCCATGTGGAGGGATATCAAAGACCATCCACCAACGATCCCAAAAGTTTGCATGTATGGCATCATTTGTGCACCATTTAATCGATAGTTTGGATTTTTTTGGGTCAACCGGTAAACCCATTTTTAGGTTTGCAAAAAGGTTGGCCAAATTGTCTTTTCTTATGTTGAGGGTCGCAACCTCATCATAATCCAAACCATCATCAAACATCTCGTGCGTTTGATCATGCCAACAAAGAGCGGAATTTTGTTGGTTTGTAAGGGTTTCAATGTTATCCACTATGGTGTTTAACATGGATAACATAGGAGCCAATGTGGCTACATTATAATATGTTCTATGCAAACCGCTCAACTCAATGAGATTTTCATTTATCAAATCCTCGATTCGAGGATGGTTTTGAGGGGGTAGAGGATCATTTGGTGGATGGTTTTGGATCGTTTGGTGGGGGGTTAAGAGGAATATTATTCCCTGCCTCAGTGTCATCATTTTGATCAGCCATTCCTATTGAATTGCAAAATGTAATACATATTTAAAAAAACCTTAATTTTAACCTTTTTTTCAAAAAAACCCCTAGATTCAACTAAAACAAACAAAATCATGCTAAAATCTATTGAATTTAGATTAAAAATTAGTTTACAAAAAAAAAAAAAAACTTACCTTAATATCCGATATCCGATTTTGTATCTAATATCCGATCGTGTGCTAAATACTAGGCCCCGAAATGTGAGAAATAAGGGCCTGCAGGTCTATTCTTTTTTTTTATGTATGCTACAGGTATCAGATATCTGATACTATATCGGATATCCAATATTGGATCGGATATCTGATTGCTCCCATATCTTATATTTTATATATAAGATATATAACATATTTTATATTTTATATATAGCTTTGAAATATTATATTTTACATATATTATAATATAAAATATTATATAATATTATATTATTAATATAATATAATATTATTATTATATTATATTATTATTATGTATTATAAGATATTATATTATTATAGTTTATAATATATTATACTTTATTATTATTATATAATATTGTTATTAAATATATAATATAATATAATATAATTATAATAATTATTATTATATTATAGTATAATAATAATTATTATTATTATATTATATTATATATTTAATAACAATATTATATAATAATATTATAATAATATTATATTTAATAATATTATATTAAAATGTATTATACTGTTATAATATAAAGTTTTTCTATTATTATAATACTATAATAATGATGTAATATAATTATCGAATATCCGATATGGCTTGGCCTTTCCTTCTAGGCTCGGTACCTGGATAGGTGAAAAAAAGTTAGAGCAGAATTTTGAAGCACTTTTAGACGTGTTCAAACTCTATTTTTTTCACATCGCCACTTTATGGCACACCATGATCCTACACATACCCTATATTTTGATGACATAATTATTTACTATAAGACATGGGAGGAACATTTGAGGCATTTGGATGAAGTATTTAGAATTATGGAGTCACAATCACTACTTTCCAAGAGGTCTAATTGCGAGTTGGGAATGACATAGATATTGTATCTAGGGCATATAATCATTTCTCAAGGGTTTTGGATACACTAGGAAAAGATTCAAGCCATCTTGGATTATCTGCTACCCAAGACTCTCTCTGATCTACATGGATTCCTTGGATTGTGTAGTTATTATAGAAGGTTTTTGAAGGGGTTCACACAACTTAGTATACCACTAATAGACTTGACAAAAAAAGGATCTTTCCATTGGGATATGAAGGCACAACGCACTTTTTAGTAGTTGAAGGAAGTCATGAGTTCATGCCATGTGCTGGCACTTCCCAATTTTAATCTGCCCTTCATCTTGGAGTGTGATAATTCATAATAAGGTATTAGTGTGGTCTTGATGCAAAATTGTAACCCCATTGCATTCAAGAGTCAAAATCTCTTAAAAGTAGAATGATTATACTCCATCTATGATAAAGAGGTGCTTGCAATCATGCATGCACTAACAAAGTTTTGGCAGTATCTTGTTGGAGCAAAATTTGTGGTACAGATAGATCACAATAACCTGAGATATTTTTTAGAGTACTTAGAAAGATTTAAATGAATGACAATAGAAGTGGGTGAGAGAAGTCTAAGCTTTTGACTTTTATATTGAGTATGTGAAGGGAAAACATTATGTAGTGGTTGATGCTCTATCAAGAAGGCTTGCAATATGCTCGTTGTCTAAAATTTTAGCAGATTGGAAGGAACATCTATCGATTGAGTACTGCAAGAACATATTTTCTTGCCAGTTGATGGATGTTGAAGTAAAAGATGATATGTATAAGGTGGTAGATGATATCATTGGATACAAGGGCAAGATTTATCCAGTGCCTAAATCCAAAATGAAGGAAAGAATTCTAAAGGAGATGCATGATTCATCGTTGGCTAGACACCCAGGATACCTGAAAACCTACAAGCAAATCTAAGAATATTTTTCATGGAAGGGCCTCAAGGATGATGTCTTACAGTATGTATGGAAATGTTCTACCTATTAGCAAAAAAAATCTAAGCATACCCTATGTGTGGGACTTCTCCAATCATTGCCAATCCATGATAAAAAGTGGGAAAGTATTTCAATGGATTTCATCACTAGCCTACCCAAAGTTTAGGGGAAAGATTGCATTTTTGTCATGGTTGACCATTTGACAAACTATGCCTATTTATTTTCCATTTCCACTAGGTACCAAGCATCACAAGTGGCCGAGTTGTTCTTCTATGAGGTTTTCTATTTACACGGTCTCCCACAAAATATAGTAAGTGATAGAGATAGTTGTTTCCTTAGCATTTTTTGGGTGAAGTTATTTAGGTTAGTGGGAATGGATTTGTCACCAAGTACAAGCTACCATCCACAATCAAATGGATAGACAAATATTGTGAACAAATGGTTGGAGGGCCATCTAAGGAATTATGTTTCAACACAGCAAAAGACATGGGTGTATTGGTTGCATCTAGGTGAGCATTATTACAACACTATTTATCACATGTCAATAGGCATGCCACCCTTCAAAGCATCATATGGTTATGAACCTTCATCATACATGGATTTGGTATTGGGAGACAGTCATGCACTAAGGGATAAATATTGGCTATAAGAGAGTTCAAATATCATGAGTTCTCTCAAGGAAAATCTACAAAGGGCTCAAAATCTACAAAAGATATTTGTAGACCAATATCAAATTGAGAGAATTTTTTAGGTGAGTGATCTAGTATACCTTTGATTTCAACTAAATATAAAAAATCCTCCCTAAAGTTGTCTAGTAAGGAGAAACTAAAACCATGCTTCTATGGACCATACAAAGTGGTTCAAAAGGTAGGAGAAGTTTCCTACAAATTGGAGCTTTCTGAAGGGAGTTGAATCCACAATGTTTTTCACGTATCATGTCTAAAGAATGCTTTTGGAAAATGTGTCATAGTGTTGAAGGAATTTCCACCCATTGATGTAGAAGGGAAATTAATTTTAGAGCCAGTAGAAATCATAGATGTCTAGGTGAAGAAGCTTAGGTCCCATACCATTAACGAGTTTCTTGTGTGATGGAAGGATCTTCCTGTCAAGGATGCCACTTGGGAAGGTGAGAAAATTCTAGAGCATCCAAGTTTGCAATTTCTTGAGGATAAACAATTTGTGGCCACAAAGGACTATAATGTCCCCAATATTATTGAATAATAATATTTTGTTATGTGGTTGAGAATCAATATTTTTAATCTCTTGGGTGCACTCTTTATTTTTCTTTAACTTACTTGTCAGCTTATTGCCATTTTGTAATTCTTCGAGAAATTTCCCTAAATCCCTTTGTAAGGCATTCTTATAAGTTATTTTAGGCATGCAATTTGGATTACTTTCTTTGTATTGTGAATTCTTCTTGGAGTCCTCTATTGTTCACCATTTCAGAAGTGAAGGATCTTCCCTACTTGGCTTTTTAGTTTTGGTGGGATTCAACCCTCACCCTATTCCATCACACATAATACTTTTCTCAAATCTGAAAAATTGGAGAACCATCTTTGTCAATGAGTATTAATTGGTGAATATTATTATTCAATGTCTATTCATGCCTTGCATTTACTTCATGGTGTTGTATTCTAATATTAATTGTATATGAGTTTGTATTCTCTTTCCAATACAATAACCTGCATACTCTTCCCTGCGTACTCCTCTCTCCATACACCTCTCTCTATACTCCTCCCTCCACCCCTCCATACTTATTCCTCCATCTCTTCATACTAATTGTATTCTTTCTACTATATTCCATCTTGCAACTTCTATCTTCCGAATTCCATCTCCACCTTACTTCCAACTTCCATCTTGCAACTTCCATTTTCCAACTTCCATCAGCCACCTTACTTCCAACTTCCATCTTCAAACTTCCATCTTCCATCTCCAAAACTTCCATATTCCATCTACAAACTTCCATTCTCCATCTTCCAACACCATCTTCCATCCTCCCAAATTCCTGTACATTATTCCATTCCTATGTATGGGCATGTCTGTTCCACTCTATGACATCCTACTCCATCATACACATTAAAATTTTTCCCCTTCAAACTTGGAAAAATGGTGAGGTTCAAAAAAGGAACATTACAAGCACTCCAAAAGAGGACAAAGGAAAGAAAAAAATGAACAATTATCCAACAGTAAATGTTACTATGGATAAAGTTATTTAGCTACCAAATTGGGATTTTAAGAATCTCACATTTGAATAGATTAGCATCTTGCAATACATTATCACAAGAAATAAAATACAAGAAGAGATGAAGAGAGAACAACAAGAAAGAAAAGTGTTGCATAATATCAAGGATATATTTGGGTCAGTGCAAGAAGTTGGGTCTCACTTTTGGCCAAAAAGTCAAATTGTTTTTAGATTTTCTTTTCAAATGATGGTAGAATTTGAGGGACTTTTAGTTTGAATATTAGAAATAAAAATTGTATTTTGAGAGAATAATTTTTGAATATGTAATTTATTTGAATAATTATATAACATATTTTTTGTTTTGTGTGGATCTCTAGAAACTACATTTTCAAAATGCTTATTTCAGGACCAGACCATACCCGTGCACAAAAAACATAATTTGAGAAAACTAAATGAATTATGGTAAATCTTTTTTAAAAAAGTTACTTGACACACAAAATATTAACAAGAATAATTTTCTCTAATTTTTTATTGAAATTTTCTAAAACCTCTCGTGTACGGACACCATAATTTAACCAAAATTAAACTTTTTGGAATTTTTAGCTTCAAAACAATTGTGTGCAGATTGATGACATGTAAATTAATTTAAGAAATAAGAAAAGTTAAAAAATTTAATGAAGTTTTAGTGAATCTCACTATTTTACGTTTAGGTGACACTTTTGATTAATAAATAAAGAAAAAATAGAAAGTGAACTCATAACACTAAAAAATTTACACGTTTCTAAATTAAGAAGAGTGATATCTATAATGGGCTTTTGTTTTGTCAAAAAAATCGATGGGGAAGAGCCTATAAATTTTTTGGCAATGCATGAAATTATCAAATAATTGCCTTAGTCTAAATTTGAGACGTGAAGGCATAGGCCTAGTCCTAGCAAGCCTGTGCCATTCCTTTCCAAAAGGAAAACCTTGATGCCAATGGGAAATTCTCATCCATGGCTTTAGAACTGAGTGTCCAATTCTAATTTAGCCATTTTAAGAATTGGGCACCTAATAGTTTAAAGTATTGAGTACCTGATATTAAAATTTTTTACCTAATTAATTAAATATTGGGCACCCAATTCTTAAAATGCCACTAGGTCTCAAAAGGGGACCCAAATGTACTAAACAATAATTACAATCATTTTTTTTATAGTCTCGAGCTTCAATAGCGAATTTTTGTCATATTATTCTACTTTATTGTCATCTTTTCCATTTTGCAAGCTTTGATTGATTTGATCTCAAAATTGATGTAAATATGGAATCAAAACAATAAATAAAGAAGAAAATGAAATTTCCAACAAATGAGGAGATTGCAACAAACAAAGAGAAGGAAGCACAATGTCAATGTGAGAGAAGACAAACTATTAGAGAGTTGAACAATGTTGGGTGTTCAATTTCAAATATTGTTTCAAAAGAGAAAGTTATTGAGGATACAACAATGGATGAAGAGGCTAAAGAAGAGAACCCATTTTGAGGAGATTCAGATGCACATTCTAATCAAACATTTAATACATGTGTGCCTCCAAACACTCTATTTTATTCTCATGATGAATTTGGTGATTTTGTACAAGTAGGTTACGATTTAAATGACTTAGGTTTTCTTAATGAGAATTGATTTCAAATGATCATGCACAAAAATAATTAATGGAAATGCAATTCATAAAAGAAGTACAAAGAAAAAATGAAATTAAATTCAAATTCCAAATAACATTGAAAATGAAATGCCAATTGAAAAATAAAATCATATGAATATAGATATGGAAGCACCAAGTACTAAAGACACATGTTTGAATGATATTGAAATGCATGAAAATTTCCATTCTTCTAATGATGTGGTAGATAATTTTCATGGATTGGTTTCATGGAGACAGATTAGGATACATGCTAATAGATTATATAGACAATTTTTTTAATAGGAAATTTGGATTTCAGAATAAATTGATGTTTCAACTAATTAAAATGTTTAAAATGATAAAAGTGATACAAAATGTCTAAAATCATATTTACTTCATTCAAAGAGGACTCAGATGGATCATCCTATGTAACATGATGTATCTCAGCATGTGAGGCATAGTATGTTGCATCTTGTGTAGAATTTGGAGAAGATAGTTTGTAGATGCTTAGTTGAAATGGGTTTCAAAATCTAGTTTACAAATAAAATAAAATATTTAGTACATATTTAAAATTTTACCATGTGATATAGGTGTTACTCTATACGAGGAGGAGGTGCACTCTCATAGCTACCATATGTGATAGTGGTCAAGTCCTGCAAGAGAATGCATAAATTTTTAGATTTTGATAAAGATCATAATGAACTATGTATAAATAACAATACTGACCTCAAAGCATTTTCATACTCTCCCACCAACACTCATGCTGACACCCTCTTAAAATTATGGATACATAAACCTTGAGTCAAAAGTATATATACATGAATTACAAAGTAAGCGAATTGAAAAGAACTTAATTTACACTACACTTTTTGAAATCAAATAATATATATCATACCTGAGTACTAGTCAATGTCACAAATGAGTCTAGAGATATGCATCTACCATGATGATCATGAACTTAAAAGGTTTATAATTACAATATGCAATGATGAATCATTGTTGTTGATGTTAGAGTCACTCTGTCATCACTATGATTAACTTACTCTATATAGGTTGAGTCATGTAAAGACTAGTAAATAATCATGTATAAGTCAATCTCTATAGGAGTTGAGAAAATCTTTTGTTTTTGAGTACTTAAATACATGCCGAGTTCAGTGAATGTCAAGATGACATAGCACATAGATGTAAATTTATACATAAGGAGGTGAGTAAGTTAGGGTCAAGCAACAATAGGAAGAATAGTCACAATTGAGCATCAGAGACATAATGTTTTGAGTAAGACAAAGTGTACAAAAATGTTTGAAACAGTACAAACTGCTAACATGTAAATGACATTTAATGATTATAGATTTTGTTACAATATTTTTTATACATTTTTACATGGATCGTTGAGGCCTATGAAGGAAGGACAACCAATTCTAAGATGACGAGGCAAAAAGGGGGTGATATGTAGAAGACTCTATAGATGTCTTTGAACAGGAAGATCCAAACCCTATTTTTTTATAATGGATGATAGTGCAAATTGTGCGAAGGAAGCAAAGTATTATGTGAACGAATTAGGTTTTGGATGTGGCATGCAAAATTTGTAAAGAAACAAATTTAGTGACCTAATGAAGTAGTGAAGGACAAAGTAAAGACATATTAGATAAGAGATCATATTAGAGATTGGAAGGAAAAGATCTGTAATTAGTAATTGTAAGTGCAGATTGAAAGATCATGTACTGAAAATTTTTTTTGCAGATTGATTCAGGCTAAATCTCTTAACAAAGTAGTTTTAAGAGACCTTTGTAAATCTATTAACAAAGTCCTTACCTCATTGTAAGTGTTAAATCCCTTAATCAGGGTAGACCTAATAGTCTTGTAAAGCTTTTAACATAGCTGACCCCTTACAGGGTAGATCATCATAAATTTGTAGTCCTAATAGGCTAACTTTATTACTATAGTAGTGAAGATTTGTCGCTATCATGCCCACTCCAGTATTACCTTCACCTTGGAGGGTTTCTCAGTTACCAAAATATTTTGTGTTATGTGTTTACATTTCATGAATGTTATACATAGTTAGAATTATTTCAACATTTGATATTTCAAGTTATCTTATGCATAATCTAGATATGAGCTAGTTAATATGGTGGACATAGTCAAATTGTTTTAAAGGATAAATGTTTTATAAATCCCGATTCACCCCACACCCCCCCCTTAGTCTCTCATTTTTGTAATAAATTTCTAACATTGAAATCACCTCTTACATATGTTACCCAGAGTCACAAAAACAATTGAGTCATAATCCAATAAAAAATTTCTATCTTAGGAGCCAGAGGAGAAAAAATAGCATTCATCTAGCTCATGGGCCCAAACTAGAGAGTCAAACACCAACATGGTTTAAACTTTTAGAGGGTTAACACCCTCTAAAAGTTTAAACCATTTTGAATTTCTAGCAAGTTTATTTTTATAAAGGGGTGTTGCACCTAGTCATCATTGATATAGTAGTCTAGAGTTCTATGTTTCCATAAATATTTTTATAGTGGTTAATTATCTCTTGGTCTTTAGATACATCCACCAAACAAAATTATTTCATCCAAGCATATTTCAAGATTCTTATTATGTTTCTAGTTTCAATCTTCTACCATCTACAACTAGAAATGTAGATTATTACAATGAGGTCCAGATATAGGAACCAATATGCACATTAGGTGAGGCCACAAAATTATCAAGGGGGGAAGAATCATAGAAGCATGTTGTTTTATAGATCATTTTCCATTCTTTGTTATCACCATATATCATTCATATATATTTTGCTAGTAAAGCTTTATTCAAAAGTTTAATAGGTGTTGTGGTAAGAGGGTTTTAACCCATGGATAGTGCTCTTGAATACAACTAGGTTAAGAATCACCCTAAATAGATAGCAATGATAGAAAACAAGATGGAAAAAATTAGGAGACCTTCCTCAACCTCTGAGAAGGTTTGATTTTTTTTGAAAAACCAATTTTTATCACAACAATATAAGTGGTAGAAATAAATTGATTGATTAGTTGGATCGATGAGGTTCCAAATCTAAAAGTAGCATGTACCCTCAATACAAAAGCATGGTTCACTCTATTGTAGGCCTTAGAGATATCCAAATTCATAAGAAAACCCTATTTCTTAGGTCTAACTAGAAAATGTATCCTTTCATGAACCACAATATTACAATAAAAACATTGGTTGCAAGGGACAAATCCATTATGCTCGAAGGAGATTACCCTATGAAATATCTTTCAAATACACAAGGTAGGTCTAAATAGATTAGGAGAATATGCACTTCTTCTCTTAAAGATTAGCAACAAGAAGGTAGACTTAATCTATTTGACCATGCTTCAAGAGATATATAACTACTTAACAACATCTAAGACATCCCTATCAATGATATGCCATAGTTTTCAGAAAATAAACATGGGGAAACCTTCTAGACTAGGTGCCTTATCTCCCTCAAAAGTCATCACCAGATTATGGATTTTTTGTGATGAAGCAATCACCTCTAGGCTTCTATTATGAATAACATTTAGAAACTTAGGAGTACAAGAGAGTGGAAAATCTTGATAAGGAAGACTAAGCTGAGAGTCTAAATATAAAAGGCTATAGAAGTGTACCATAATGTCAATATTGATAGCTTCATCCTCATTAACACTTCCTATAAAAGAAATTAATGCCAGTGATCCTGCAGCAACCCTATTCTTATGAGTACTAACATGGAACACTTATTTTAAACATTAATGATAATAAACAATATTAAATATATACTAATGTCTATATATTTTAAAAATATGAATCAAGTTATCTTAAGTATATATTGTAAGAATCTGGTGTCACTCTAATACCATGTAAGAATTTTCCTAAGGGCAAAATTCACCCAGGAACTAAGAACTCAAACACAAGCACAACTCTAGACCAAAAATGGATATGATCAATTAATTAGAGTATGTCCTAATACATTGCTCTATTTAGTATATGATGTGTAAACACACTAGGAGTGCCTGTATATAAAGGCCTCTTAAGAAGCACCTAGAATGTCTCTAGAAAGAACTAGGAGATAAGTTAAGCATCATGACAACTAAGTACATGCCTTATCCATCATTCGAGATTAGTGGATAAGAATGACAAGGTTTTAGAGACCATGTTCTTAATTAGTGTGCTAACTCCTATGTTGTCAACATGACAACTCACAAGAGTATGTATACTCCTAGGTGGCTAATAAATAAATATTAAAATAATGCATTACCTAAGTAAACTTAAGTAAGTGTAAATAATAAATATGTATTTACACCAACACCCTCCCTTAAGTGCAACATAGGAGAATGCATTTAAGTTCACAAGAACTAGGATGAAATGCATAATGGGTCCTAGCTACTAGGCCATGTTAGGTATCCATGTACATAATGATATGAAAATCTCTCATAGAGTGGGGAAAAAGTGAAAACCTCATGGGAAAGATCCTTCCCCAAAAAGAGAGATGAAAAAGGATGCATGGATGGATGGAGTAATCAAGACCCCCCCATTATGAAATACATCTAGTATATACAAGAGAAAAATGGAGAATGACAAAACCCCCTTAGAGGAAAAAATCCCTCACAAAAAAGAGAAGAAGGAGACGAGGTATTCCCCCCCACCCCCCACCCCCACAAAAGTAGTGTGCTGATTAGTGAGAAATGTTCCAATGTAGAAGTTGATCCATGATTGTTGAATGATGTTCCTCTCCTTTGGAAGAAAAAAATGCAAGGGTACAGAGGAGATGCATCCCCTATATGGAGAAGGAATATCTATGATGAATGATGTCTCTGAAACCTATTCAAGTATCCTTGTTTTGATGCTAATGTTGGCTTCCTCCAAAACTATTGAGAAGAAGTGCAAATAAAAAAAGGAGTGATGTAGAACATGTTTTAAGGAACCAACAGTCTTCTCAACTAATACAGAAACCTGCTGCAGATGTTGTACAAAAGTATCCACAATCACGCCAACCTAGAAAGATTGATCATGTAGAGAATGGACATCAAGGTTAGAGTGGGACCTTGCAACAACTATAGATGGATTTTCCTCAACAAAGAGAAGTGGTAGATAATCAAAGAAGTCTTCCAAATTGGTTGTGTGTGACTCCAGGAATAGAGTTAAAATGTCTGGCAAGAAGTACATGAATCAGTTCCTGGGGAA
Organism: Cupressus sempervirens; assembly: GCA_028749045.1. Taxonomy (NCBI): domain Eukaryota; kingdom Viridiplantae; phylum Streptophyta; class Pinopsida; order Cupressales; family Cupressaceae; genus Cupressus; species Cupressus sempervirens. The sequence continues at coordinate 47,571,014 of CM053789.1, read as the reverse complement.
AAATAATTTTCTTCAAAAAGAAGATGAATATCATCTAGGATGTCTCCTACATGTTCAATGTGAGACTCCATGAATAGGTTTACAAGGGTAGAAAGGAAGTCATCGAATGAAGGTATATACTTAGGAAGACATAAAGGGTCTTGCTGTACTGAATTTGAAGCATTTGTGGTTGGAATAGGATCACTAGGAGAAACAAGAGATGGAGGTGTGATCTCATCTGAAGAGGATACAACTACAACTAGAGGTATGATATCTTTTGGGAATGGAAGAATGTTTGGATCTCCATACTTCTCCCAAAGATACATCCAATAATAATGTGGAGGCCATATCTTGGCAACCAACTTATGATAATCAAAAGAAGAGAGACTGGTAAGAATGATAACGATTATTTTGTGAATAGATGGTTGTTCTTTAGTGTCATAGATCAATTTTTTCGAACATAAATAAGGAAATACTTCCTTATACTCTCTTCTAAGATGATCAAAGAGCGTATCACCTCATTTCTGATAGTTTCCTTTTGTCAACCTAGGTCTAACTCCATGACAACATGTGGAACAAAACTCCTCCATGAGATCAATCAATGAACCCTCGAAGAATTGAAGAATAATGAAATAACCCCCCCTCCCCAATGTATGATTTAGGCACTTGGTAGCCACTTGCCAATTTAGGGCCTATTTCTGAAAGTAGTATTTTTGTCCATAGAACCTATAATATGATTGCAGATCTAGAAAGTAGATTAAAAAATACGAACTTTCAAAAAAATAGAACCTAATTTGGAGTCTAGATGAGCCCGTACTAAGCATTTTAAGTGGCAAAAATTGGGATATACAAATTGCAAAAAAATTTAGGAACCGAGATTCGAACCACCTACACCAATGTGTAGATCACAAAATCCTACCCTAAAAAAAAAAGAATTCTCACAAAAAGGAGTTTGTACGAGGGAGATATCATTGTTTGAAAATTGTTGCAGGTGTTATTTTTTCTGAATCACCGTCGCACCTCCAAAAAAACAAATTGCTCAAGATTTTGCCTCAAATATCGAATTTGGATGAAACTAAATTTGATCTAGGGGTTTATGGACCTTCTAAATGTGATGCAAATATCTGATTTGCACTAGTAAGCTTCAAGATTCACTTGAAAAAATCTCTCCTATAGACTTGTTGGCCAATTTTTTGGAAAAAATAATGCAAATCCAAAAAAAATTGTAGAGATGCAGATGAAAGAAATGTAGATCTAAAAATTAAATGTACAAATCTAAAATTATCATACCAATTCTACAAATCGGTCCTTCGGGTGCTGGTTTGCAAAAAATTTGCCTCACAATTGACTTTGGCCTAGGGTAGGCAACTTTATAACCAATTTTCACCAAATCAGCATTCCAAAAGTAATGGTGATGTCAGATTTGGCTCTAGATGCTCCCAATTTTTGCAGTACTCTAGATTTGGGCTAAGGTGCTAAAGTAGCAATGGTCTCGAATGGCTATGTGATGAGAAAATCTTCAAGAGCTCTGATATGATGTACAAATTTGGTTTTTCTCTGATACCATGTAAGAATTTGTCTAAGGTAAAAATTCACCCAGGAACTAAGAACTCAAACACAAGCACAACTATAGACCAAAAATAGATATGATCAATTAATCATAGTATTTCCTAATACATTAGTCTATTTAGTATATGATGTGTAAACACACTAGGAGTGCTTGTATAGAAAAGCCTCTCAGGAAGCAGCTAGAATGTCTCTAGAAAGAACTAGGAGATAAGATAAGTATCATGACAACTAGGTACATGCCTTATCCATCATTCTAGATGAGTGGATAAGAAAGACAAGGTTGTAGACACCATGTGCTTAATTATTGTGCTAACTCTTGTGTTGTCAACATGACAACTCACAAAAGTACGCATACTTCTAGGTGGCTAATAAATAAATATTACAGTGATACATTAACCTAAGTAAATTTAAGTAAGTGTGAATAATAAATACGTATTTACACCAACATATATACATGTATGTATGTATGTATGTATGTATGTATGTATGTATATATCAATTATTTATTTAAAATTTATGTTAATAAAAATTGTTATTTAACCCCACCTTTGACACATAATGTTAAGATAATAAATAATGACAGTCGCAACAATACTTTTAGTATGTATGAAAATTATAGAACACCGCTAAATAACTTGATGGAAACAATACAAAGAAAACTCTAAAGTTTAATATATCTTATGCCAATACCTCTGATATTCCTAGGCCTATAGACTTCATCCCAAAATATAAGAGGCAATCTCCCTCTCTCCTCTCTTCCTAGCTAAATGCATTTTTTAAAAATTCTTTCTTGAATCTTAGAAAATTTCATAGGAATTTAAAATGCACTCAGGTCATAAGTTGCAAGATTCTAAAGACAACTTTTAAGAAAAGTGACTTTCTTGGCCTGGCTTAATAGATTCCCTTTCAAACTGGCCAACTTACCATTCATTTTTTTCAAAAATTCTATTCCAAAAGGTATTAAGGAGGTTGGGATTAATTGAAAGGAAAAGATAAGAAACTAGATGATAAGCATTGGAGCAACTCAAAATCTTAGAGACCATATTCTAACTTTCTTTCAATGTGTTAACACAATATAAGGAGCTTTTATACCAAGTGACAAGGTGGCCAATACTAGAAGAACAAGAATTTAGAGCAGCCTTGATGTTATGTGCCTCCCTAACTAAAACTTTTCTCATAATTATCATATCATCCACAAACTATTTTTGAGTGCAAGATTGACAATGAGAAGAGTGTTTCAACCCATGGATAGTGCCCTTGAATCCAACTGGATTGAGAATCATCGTAAAATGTTAGCTATGATAGAAAACAAAATGGTGAAATTAGGTCACCTGCCTCAACCTCCAAGAAGGTTTGAATTTTTTTGAAGAACCATTGTTTATCACAACAATATATGTGGTAGAAAGGAATGGATTGATTGGTTGGATTGATCAGGTTCTAAACCCAAAATCAGAATGCACCTTAAATATAAAAGCATGGTCACTCTATTGTAGGGCTTAGAGACATCCAAATTCATAAGAAAACCCTATTTCTCAATTCTGACTAGTGAATGCATATTTTCATGAACCACAATAATGCAATAAAAAAATTAGCTGCAAAGCACAAATTCATTGTGCTAGAAGGATATTACCCTGGGAAAGATCTTTAAAATACATAAGATGAGGATTTTGTAAATGATCTTGTATAAATAATTGTATAAACTAATAGGTCCAAATTGATCAAGAGAGTATGCACCAATACTCTTAAATATTATCACCAAGAAGGTAGAGTTAATCTCTTTGACCATGCTTCAAAAGTTTTAAAACTCCTGAACAACATTTGAGACATCCATACCAATGATATTCCATAGTTTTTGAAAAATAAACATGGGCAAACCTTATGGACTAGGTGGCTTATCTCCCTCAAAAGTCCTCACCACATTGTGGATTCCCTGTGATAAAGGAATCACATCTAGGATTCTATTATGACTTATATTCACAAGCTTTGGAATACAAGAGTGATGAAGGGTGATCACTTTAAAACCATAAACTCATAATAGAAACAAAGAAAAAATAGAATATGCGAGAACAAAATATGGACTTCTTATTTGCACTAAAATTGTGGAATTACAAAATTTGCAAGTACAAAATGTTAACCCACATGGGCACCTTCATTACCATAATTTACAAGAATAAGCTATGCTCTATGACATAGAGTTGTCCTAGACAATGTTCAAGCCTTTCTTAAATAGGTAATTTTATGCCTGCCAAGATGATTCTAGACATTGAAAAATAATACCCAAGGCTGAAAGACCTTAACAATGCATATAGACTTGGCCAAATACATCTTTGACAATTATTTTAGATATTATAGGTAGCCCAACTTTGAAGGCCATAACTCACAAACCGTTTCTACGATTGGCTATTATAACCATTTTTCAGAAATGCCAACATCTTGCTATTGAGTTTTTTGACCTGATCTGGGCACTCTAAGGCCTTCAACAATGAGCCTGAAGATTTTTCTTCAAATATTTCCACTAAAAATCTACAATAACTTCTCCAATACTTAAGTTGGAGCAATGAGATTTTTTAAGGTAGTCTTATAAATCTAAAATGAACCTTCATGTAGAAAATTAGAACATTCTGAGATCATATGGAAAACTTACTAAAAATAGCGAGATCCCATAAATAATAACGACCTTGTCTACTAGTCCTTATTGAAATAGAAAAAGATTGAAAACAAAATATTTTTGGGTGATGCAAGATTGCTCTTACAACCATAATGCTCCTGTATCAAAGAGAGTAGCATCATTTGATGAGGAAGGCTAAGCTTAGAATCTAAAGATAAAATACTAGAGAACTATCTCATAATCTCAATATTGATAGCTTCATATTTATTAACACTTCCTATAGAAGTGTCAATGTCAGTGATCCTATTGACAACCCTGTGCTTAAGAGTTGTAACTTGGAAGATTTATTTTAAACATTAATGACTATAAACAATATTAAATACATACCAATTTGTGTGTACTTTTAAAATATGAATCAAGTTACCTTAAGTGCATGCACGTGTGCACACACATAATACACATATAATTTATTTAAATTTTATGTTAATAACAATCATTATCTACCCTTACCTTTGACACACTATGTTAAGATAGCAAGAGCTCTATAGAGCTAGAGTCCCACCCTATAAATAAAGGAATAAATATGATTTTAAATTATAGTAGTTACAAATATAGCTCTATATAGCTAGAGTACCCCTTATAGGAAAAAGAATAAATATGATTTTAAATAATAGTAGTAAGAAATATAGAATTGAAAACAAATTGAAACTTATAATTTTGGTAATAAAAATAAACTCAAAACATGGAGAATACTTGATTTAAAAGTCGATCTAAATCCAACCAAGAATCTTTAACGATTATTTGAGTAAGTAGTACAATGAATCAAGTTCTACCTAGTCTATTTTTTAATACTATATTATTTTATAACATATTATTTTGAAAAATAATGTAGTTTCATCTCTCTATTAAAAAATAGTTGTGCTAAAAAATCTCATGCCATGTTTGGTATTTAAGTCATAAAGTTAGTTCTTGGCATAAGGTGTGAAATAATATGACTAGTTCTTCGCATGAGGCATGAAATAATATGACTAGTAAGATTGAAAGTAGAGATTATTTCTGTTTTCCTAACTTTAACAAATTCTTAATGTTTTTGATTAAGAAAAATAGGTTTTATAGGGACCCTAAAACCCAAAAGTTCTTATACAACAAAGGGTTGTAAATTAACAAAACAAGCCTAGCAACAGAACAATAGCCAATAGAAAGGCCAGGAAAAAAAATAGGGAAAAAGCCAAAAGGAAAAAGACCTACAGACACTACAAAAACCAAGAACAGAACTTGAAAATTCTTCACTTACTCCCTTGTCTTCCTTTTGAGGTCCTAGATGGTCTTTGCTACTTCATAGGCTCTCTAATTCTACTCTGCCATGAGCTCCTACCTTTTTTCATAGGTCTAATCCAAGTGGCTTTGGGTTATGTTTTTTATGATGTCCTCTTCCATCTTGTTTTCAAAATTTTCCTTCTCATCCTTTCCCACAACGAAACCTCTGGGTTTCAGCTTACCACCAAGACTGACAATGTTTTCATTGAGAGAATTCAGAATAGTGAGCATCTAATTAGCCATGTTATGGTTGCAATTCTCCAAATTTTGCATCCTTTTTTCAATCAACCTTATTCGATCCCCCTAGTTTGTTGGGATCCCTTGTTGATTCCTCTTCCCTTGGCTTTCCATCTATGCCATTCTATCTTTTACCTCCATTGCCTCATGAAAAAGCCATTTAATAGATCAAAAATTATCAATCATGTTGTTTTTTGTATTATTGAGCAAATTCATACCCACCTCCCTCACATTGTTTGTGATGGCCACCAATGTCAGTTCTATTAGTTCCTCCAATTGGATCTTGCCATCTTTTTCATCAAGGATTTGAGGATTCATAACTTCTCTCACAATCTCCATTTTTGAGGTTCTAGCATTGAAATTTCTCCAAGCCATATGCCTATCTTTTATAACAAAATCATTGCTTCCCTCCTCCATTTTCTCTTTTTCTTGCTCCTATGGGAGAATGGGAAGGGGAGGTGGCATAGAGATCTTTGAACCTGTATCATTCTTCCCTTCCAGAGGCATGTCCTCCTCTTTATTCCTCTTCTACTTCTTTTTAGGGTTAGCAGCTAGCTCCCTTGTATTCTCTACATCGTCCCCCTTTTTCTCATCCTCCATGTCCATATCTTCTCCTTTGTTATAGTACTCTTCTTCCCCCTGACCAACTATTTTGGACACATGACCCCTAGGGCTTTTCCTATAGGGAACTTTACTTGCAGTATGAGTATCCTTATCTCTTCTCTTGGTTTTCTTCCTCGATGAAAGATAATTTTTCTCCTCCTCTGAACTTAAGCTCTAGATTTGCTCCATGTCTAAGGAGAAATTGGAGCTCCCTATCTCATCCAAAGCAGCCACAGCATGAGCCAGAGATTTTCTCATAGATTGAACTCTAAAATATTCATAGAGAAAAAGAAGTAAACCCTCATGACGGGTAGTGTAAGCACTAAGTTTCTTCTTATACCCTAAAATATTCTTGTTCATGGAAGAATATAGGTAAAAAGGAAAATAAATCTTAGCCCCATAACGAAAATTATTGAGAAAAAAAAATTGATGGGTTCTAGTCCTATCAAACCTCGTGACCAAAGAAATAAACTCGATGATGGCCCTTAGCACATACCTCTAAAGCTTCTTGATCGAGTCCATCTCATAGTAAGTCTCTCTCTTCACCAGCTCCTTCTTGTCATCTATGAGTCTCTCTCTTCACCAGCTCCTTCTTGTCATCTATGTTCTTGGCAAAATCCTTTACCACATTCGCAAATTCATTTTTGTCTTTAAAGAACTTTAAACCCTCATCAGGTATTTTTGTGACATGGGAAATGACCTCCACATTTACATGATGCAATACCCCACCAATCTTAAACCTATCATCCTTCCAAGACTCTACCATGAGATTGTTAATCATTGAACCATACCCATGAAGCTTGGCAATGTAGTTTGCAATGCCACCCTTTTCAAATTTCTCTCAGACCTTGGTTCTTTCTTCCATTTGTCTGCCTCTCCCACTAGTTCTCTTATGCTCCGTTCTCCCACCATCCCAATAAACTAAGTGATACCCTTTCACATAAACATAGTCCTCTACTCTCCTTCCTTTGTCCTTTGTTTTCTTAGTCAAAAACCTAATTTTGATTCAATTCCAATGAAATGGTAAAGAAAATAAGAAACCCATAAAGTGTGGTGATTTGACACCAAATGTGTCATCCGCCAACTCCTCCTGTATTTTCCATAAATGCATTTCCTTTCATACATATTTGCATTAGTTCCCATAATTAACTAGGGATTTGACCTATACCTCCCTAGATCCTCTCTTGATCAATTAGGCCTTTTGTGATTGATGGAATATTCTATCTGGTGTTCCATATCATCATTATTTCTTTCTTGACTGCTTCACTGGCAAACCAATCAGCCACCGTGTTAGACTTCCTATACTTGTGGCTGACATGAACACTCTCAAAATTTTCAAGTGTTATACAAATTTCTTCCACTATGTTTGCAATGGTCCAGGTAGGTTGGAGAACTCCTTTTATGCATCCGATAATATTGTATGAATCTGCCTCCATCCATAGGTTTTTCACTCCCACCTCTAGAGCTAGTTTAGCTGTGGGGAGAGTAGCACTAGATTTTGCATAGTGGTTTGTCTAATTTCCCAAGGGATAGGAAAGAGTAGCAACACTAATTCCATGGCTATTTCTAATGATGCCCCCACATCTTGAAGGACCAAGGTTACCTTTAGCAGCTCCATTGAAATTGGCTTTATGCCATCCTTTGGGAGGGAGTTTCCAGTTCACCTCCTATCTTTTCAATCTCCTATCATTTACCCTTTCCTTACTCTTACCTCCTTTATCAATATATGTGCCCTTATTTATAACAAAATTTTCTCTCATAGTGCTATTGATCTTATCCATAAGTACATTAGTAGGAGCCTCCCTATCTCTAAAAATTTGATTGTTTATCTCCTTCCAAACTACCTAGCAGAAGTGGGGCAAATTCCACAAGCTTTTGTGCCTTTGTACATACTCTCCCACTAACAAAAGAAGTCCAAAACATTTCCTAGATTGCACCAACTTACCCCATAGTTCTTGGTGAGATATTCTCAAACCTCCATAGAATAAGGGCAATAGATGAAAATGTGATTAACTATTTCCAAGTGATGCTTGCAATGAATACATCTATTAGGGATATGGTGACCTTTTTTAGCCAAATGATCTAGAGTGAGAATTTTATCTTGAACCATTAGCCAGAAGAAAATGTTAGTTTTAGGGGTAAGGCCAGGCAATCAGGCCTTAGCCCAAAGAGGTTTCTCTTCAGGCTCCAAAGGGAGTTTTACCTTGAGACCATCGAGTATGATCCAGTAGGATTACCCTCCCATATCAATTCATCCTTTTTATAATTCAAAACCAAAGAATTCAATATCACCATTATCATCTTAGGATCATTTGAAATCAGAGATAGGTCTCTCCATCCCTGGTCCATTCTATAGTCTCTTACTTTCATTCCGAACAACCTTTTACAGGTATTGGCCTGATTATCATATGGAGGGTTATTAATGAGAGGACCCTAAATCAACCAATTACCATGGCACAAAAGGATGTTCTCTCCATTTCCCACTTTTCATTTAGCCTTAGAGTTAGCAAGGGCTCTTTCCTTTAAGATACCATTCTGAAAAACTGAACCATTCAAGATATCATACTCATTAAGAAAATACCTTAGAGATGGCCTCCTAATATACTTCTCCACCAAAATGTCCCTCCATTCCCTAGTACTGTTAAATATATGCCATACCTACTTAGCTAGAAGTGCATTATTGAGGTGCCTAAGTTTTGTAATTCCTAGCCCTCCATAGCACTTGGGGAGACATACATTATCGCAAGCCACTAGAGGGTATTTTTTATGTTCATCCAGGTTGAACCACATAAAATCTCTTTGGATCTTTTCCATTTTTTTAGTAAGTTTTACTAGGATCCCAAAGAGACTCAAGGCATACATTGGAAGATTCTAAAGAGTGGATTTCACTAGAAGACATTTTTCAGCTTAGCTAAGGGTGGTACCTTTCCAACCAGCTAGCTTCTTACTAAACCTATCAATTATCCCATTCTAGAAAGAGTTTGGCAGCTTAGTCCCCAATGGAAGTCCAAGATTTCTCGAAGTTAGGTTTCCCACCCCACACCCAAGAATACTAGTAATCTTCATTTTTCTATCAATGGGGGTGTTTATAAAGAAAACCAAGTTTTTTGCCCAATTAATTAGCTAGCCTATTCCCCTAGAATAAAGTTCTAGTAATCTCTTCATCAATTTAGCCTCCTAAACCAAAGCTTCTCCTCCCATAATAATATCATCCACAAACTTTTGGTGAATGAAAAAGACATGCCCCAAAGAGGGCTTTATTCTTCTCAAGATCCCTTCCTATCTTTTTTTGTAAATCAATCTCCCTATACACTCAGCCATGATAATAAAAAGGATGGGAGACAAGGTATCTCCCTACCTTAAGCCTCTCGATGGTTTGAAGAAATTAGATGGAACCACATATATATTAGTCAAGAAGACTTCAAGCTTTGAGAAACTTCTCTATCGTATGATTTCACCATTCCTCTAAAATTTTTTTGAGAAACTTCTCTATCCTATGATTTCCCCATTCCCCTAAAATTTTGCATGGAATATGATTGGAATGGTCAACTTTTCCTTTATAGAGTGTTTGGTTTCTTTGAGATACATGGTTAAGGATTAAACAAAAAGACTACAAGAAAGTGTTTAGAGAGAATGTTAATTATCAAAGCTATTGACTTTCTTGTTCATTCATTTGTATTATGTCAAACAGTTCAAATTCCTTGTTTTGGTTCTCTATTTTGTAACACAATTATTATTTTTAATAGATTTTTGAAATTCTTTTTTTCATTTCATTTCTATTTTCAAAATCTTAATTTATTTTCTTGGTGTCATTTTCCTATTTTGAGTTGTACACTTTTCTTGTTTCATTTTCTTTTTGGTCTCCAATTTGCATGTATGTATGCCAAATAGATGTTCCAAATTGTAAGGGTTGAAAAATATGGTGAATCACTAATAAAATATTATTGCACCATGTCTTGAGTATGGATGTTTGTGAGATTTTCTTTGATTCTTGTACTTATAAAGGGCAAGACACATTGATTAAATAGTGATTAAATTCATTTTATTCAAAGAAAATCAAACTGCTGTATAATATTATTTATTCTAATATGATATCAAGAACATGTTTATATGTTAATCAAAATTTAAATGGTAATTTAATTTATAAATTTGAAATCTCAGTAGCATTTTTGTTCAATTATTTTAATTGATAATTTAATTTTTAAATTTGAAATTGCCAAAAATTGATATCTTAACAAGTTATGACTATTTAGAATATAATCAACAAAATAAATCAAAACTAGAAGAGATGTAGCCTGGATGGGTCCAATCTTTGCTTAGAAGCCTAGAAAAACCAACACTATGCTTTGTTTGAAGAGAGTCAATAGTCGGCAGGGAGAATACATTGATTTAGTAATACATAAAAGTAGGAAAAATATTAAACAAAACATATTGGTTAAGTCAATAATATTAAAATGTGTATCATAGTAAAATAGATTAAGAGAGAATTTTACTGAGTGAAGCTGGATACCCACTGAATCAGATACAAACATCAAACAATTTTAGAAATGTGATAAGCCCAGATGGACTAAAAACAAAATGATGAATTCTTTGCACATATCTCTTAGAAAGATACAGCCTTAGGAAAATCAAATGAAGCCAATTAAAAGAAGTTCTTCCTTTCTTGGTATAAGAAAATGGAAATGAAAGTGAATTGGAAAAAAGTAGGCCTACAATGAAAGAGGAAAACAAATGAAGAACAATTGGTCAAAAGATGAAACATCAATATCAGCAATAGAAATTCAGAATAACGAATACTTCATATGCATTATTTCACCCAAGAGATTTTGATTAATGGACTGGGCTTAGAATGTACAGTTTTTCCAATATCAAACCAATCATTTCTCTAAGAGAAATTACAACTCCATAGCAATTTTATGGTATAGGACATTTTGTAAGTACTCTTCTTACCAGAAAGCCAACCTCATATATTGTTTGCCCATCAATTGGCATTCAAGTACATCCAAAATCAAACCAAAATTGTTACATCATTAAACATGAGCTATGGCTATTTGTGTAGCATACATGTTTCATAGGTTTTCAATCAATTGGAAGAAATTAAGTATAATCATCTCATCTAAAACCAATTGATTCTTTTCAGCATAGTTCTTGTGAATTTTTATTATTAGTGGGAAACATGATGTATGGGGCATTTTGACCATTTCAGGATTACGGTATTGGTTTTATGTTTTTATGATTGACTTCGTCATTTATTTCTATACCAGGATATCTTCTTTGAGACACCCGATAAATCAAAAGATGCCCCTTTCCCATTGAAGATATCTCCTATGGATCTCTTTATATCTGAATGCATACCCACATCCAATTGCCCTTCCAAAGGACACTCCAAGCTTTACTGGTGAAAGAAAGAGATTTTTGCAAAATATTGTGTAGTTGTTCTCCATTGAGTTGTGCCTAGAGTCAAATCTAAGGGTAAGTTCATTGTAGATTCCTCTGATAGAAGGAATGTGATCTTATTTAATATACTTCATTTTATATGTGTCATTCTAATTGGTTTTCCTTCTATGAATATTTTTTCATTTAAAATAAACAAGAATAATAATAAAATGTAAAATCAATTTTACAATTTGCTAAACTAAGTGCAGACATCAATGACTACAACACACACAAACCCCTTTTAGATTGGCATTCACATCAGTAATAGTACAGATACCGACTCCTAGCACAACTATAACCACTATAACCTTGACTTTCTTGTTATGAATAATCCACTCTATCACACAAACCACATGAATCATGCCCAATTTTGAAATATCTACAAATAAAATAAAAGGAGCCATAGATAATAACAAGAAAAGCTAGAAATGATAAAAAGTCATTTGAATGTGACACGAAAACATAGCAATCTATAAGAAGGGAATTGAAAAAACATGAGGCTCAAGTTCATTCCCTCAATGGAGAACCAAAGAAGATCTCATGATGGCTATGCTTTGAGGTTGAATATTCAATTGTATTGGATGTATGCCCTATAATGGCTTTTACAAAAAATTGAATGCAGTGAAGGTGGTTGCTACAAAAGCCAAGGATAAATGTGAAAATCTATTACCTTTGTTGAAAAGCACTTATTGCTTCATCTTAAACCATTTAACCTATTCTCATGGAGACACAAACATGAAATAACAAAAATCTAAACTACCAAAAACTTCATCACAATACTGAAACAAATTCATCTAATTAATTGTAAACTGAACACTCTAGCCCTGCATAATGATATTCGTTACATTTCCTTTCTCACTCCATGATCACCATTATAAAAAGAAATATACATACCAAATTTGTTGTTGCCTCTTCTAGGATGAATAAACTATGCTTAAATGAGAAAAAATCCACACCAAAGACTCTTACAAAATCTGCGCAAGAGAACAATAGGGTTTGAGGTAAAGTATTGAGGATCTAAGCTTCCACCCTAATTTAAAGTAGAAATGATATGAATGGCTTGCATGCATGAATGCAAAATGTGGAATCACATTTCAACCATGTGGCCATGGTCTTTAGATAAGTGGAAGGTTCACAATTTTTCTCAAATTTGTTAACTTAAAATAAAAAAGACTACTAGAAAAAGTAGTTGCGGCTTATCAAAAAATAAAAATAATTGTAACAAATTTTATTTTAATAGAAATATTTCCCATGACTATAGGTTACCATATTTAGACACAATTAAATAATTGTAACAAATTCTATTTTAATAGAAATATTTCCCATGACTATAGGTTACCATATTTAGACACAATTTTCAAAGCATGATTAATAGATAGAAAAGCATGCAAAAACTATATTATCCGCCTATATAGATAGGACTGATAAATAATGACAATCAAAACAGTACTTTTAGTATATATGAAATTTATAGAAAACTGCTAAATAAGTTGATGGCAATGATGCAAACAAAACTCTAAAATCTAAAAGATACAAACAAAACTCTAACAGACTCACATAAGTTAGAAGGGTTGTAAGCGGATTTGGGGTCATCTACCTCACAAGCTAGATGGGTAGATATGTCATAGTCATCCTTACACGAGATGATGGTTGGGCTAGGTCAAGTACTTGGCTTTTAATGCCATCTCTTTTTTCAAGTCCAATAAGAATATAAGGGAAGTCCGAGCATGTGCACCTTCATATAATTCTTTTACATCAAGACATAATTGAAATCGTTGGATGTCCCTATAAGTTAGAAGCATTTTATACTGTAAGATACTCTCGTCGAGAGTTATTTATCTTTTCCAAATCTCTGACAAGGTCTGCCATGTGAAATGTGGAAGGCGACCTGGAAGTTTACTTTCTTATCAAGTTTTGTCCCATCAATTCTTCCTTCTTTTAAACATCCAGTTGGATTATGATTTGAAAATAAATAAATAAATAACTTGTAAACTATTTGTGTGACGTCTCATGATTGATCTCTGAAAGCAAGCTAAAGTGTAGATTATTTTTGTGACAGCTTACGTTTAAAATCTGAAAGTCAGCTAAATTGTAAATGACTTACCTGACATGACATCGCCAGTCTTCATCAAGACTATTTGAGTTAATTTTGCTTTATATATTTGCACTATAAGCGATTAATAATGTTTTAAGGTTTGATTAAGCTGAAAATAGTAAGACATACTATCTCCTACTTAATTGGGTAATGTCTCGTTCGTAACATATACTCGTCTTTAAGTCCGACTCTTGTAAAGATTTCATTAAGTATATTTGCAACTCGGTGATCATGTCTAAATAAAGGATTGTAGCTACTATATTAAAAAGGTAATTAGTTCTTTTACCTTCGCTATTTCTTTCCTCTAAACCTTTTTGTTAGGGTTGAAAAGGTCGGGTTTTATCTTACAATTTTTGTTGGGATAAGGTGACTCAGCCTTACCATACTTTATTTCTTTATTTGTGCTTTCTTCGAAAGTTGTTAAATGAAGTTGGATTCTTCCACAAGAAAAGATTTGGAGTAGAAAAACAAAAAAGTTTTGTTTTCTGGTGATCTATTCTCTTATGCTTTGTTTTTATGCAAGAGCTGTGCATAAGGAAGTTTCTAAAATAATTTGTAGATGCATTGAATGTAGACCTTTAGAACTGTTTCCTCTTGTATGAGAACTCTATAAGTACAAGTATTGTTGTAGAGAATTAAGAGTGAGATGAGACGTTATTTACATAGGGTTATGCTATCGGATTTTTTCTAGAATGGAGTAAAATGTAAATCTCCATGTGAAGGCCGAAAATGTATTGTAACTTGTTGCTGAATAATACATTAGCTTGATAGTTTGGAGGGTGGGGTTTTTACATGGAAAGGTTTTTTTCACGTATATCTGTGTTCTCTATATTGTCTCATTCTTCTAGTTCAATGATTGTAGAATAATAATCTATATGTCATAATGCTGCTGAATTTTGTTGAGATCTTTAAATTGCAATCACTTTCCTTTAAAGTTTTAACTGTGGGAAATCAACTATGTCTATTTTCACTTTTATGACATAGTAGTATGCACTTGTATTTTCTTATTGGAAGTTGTTCAATGAACTATTAGATACAGGATGTGCATACTGATCTCAAATGAATTTTTTAGGTGCTCTCATTTCCCTTCAATTGGTATTAGAGCTTAGTTTTGTGAATTGCATGTTGCTTGCATGTGAGGATTCACATATTTTCTAGTTCAAGGCATTTCTTCTATTAAAATTTCTTAGCTTGTAGAGCTTGAAGAAGTTTGTTTTGAAGAAATAAACTGATAATTAATACTTTGATGAGTGGAAGTTTTGCAGTTGATTTATTCTTTCAGGAGACTGTAAAAATTTTTCAAAGGATGGTGAAGAGAGAGAAAACAGAGTTGGTCATGTTGAAATGACATTGATCTGGAGCTCTTGGTTGACAATAGAATAATTCTTGATGCATGGGTATTTGAAGGTGTCTCTTTTGTTACTTGGAATGTATAGAGGCTATGGAGTTGATCATTGGATGATCTGGAAGCTTCTAGATAGCCTATCTCTCTCAGATGCATGTAGTAGTGGTTGTGGAATTGGTCTACAAGTAGGCCTGGAGTTCCAGTACTATGTTTTCCTCTTGAATGTTTATGCATGCATGACTTGGATTCTTGTTTGTTGGATTTGAGGGGTTTATAGATTTTCCTTTAAAAAAATCTATGGTGATGTTCATCTATGATAATCAATTATTTTAAATTCAGTTATTTGATATTTTTTCAGACTTTGAGTCTTCCAGATGAAAAGTCGGTGTGGATGTGCATTGGTGTTCTTAAACACGATTTTTTTGCAAGTTTTGCATGCTGAAATAAAAACTTGTAGTTTTTTGTGGATCTACTGAAGAGCTATTTTCTAGACTCTTGCTCATTTTGAGTGGTACCAGATGAGATAGTTGTAGTTCTACATGCATTATTGCTTTGTGCATGGTGAGAGGAGGTGCTTTTATTTCTTTACATGGAGATGTTGGTATGTGATCAGTCACTTAGCATTTATGTGGTGATGCTTTGTTGGATTGCTGGACTATGGTACTTGATGTGGACATAATTGGCAAATCAGATTTGTTCTTGATTTGGTGTTTGAGTCATGTTGTCTATATGATTATTCTATTTGATCTCATTTGCATATGTCACTAATTTGATAGTGGGCTTTCATGTTGCAATGATTGGATCTAAAAGTTATTCAGTCAGGTGGGTAGACCACCCCTTTAATTACAATGGGATAACTTGGATGTGGACTATCTATATCCACTAGATTTGATTCAGTGTTGGTGCAGACTTGTTAGCTGGCCTTTTTTGTGGTAACTTGTGCATTTGTGTGGTTGCTTTGAGATGAAAGGATGGATGATATTTGAGTACTTGGATAGTCAATTATGGAGTCCTAAAGCATGGTGAATTTCCTTAGTGTGAAAATTTTGGTTTCACTCAGTGTGATGTGGGGGCCTAGATGATTTTCAGATTTGGAGGATGGTGTGTCATAGGCTTGGAGAGCTTGGTATTACGTTTCAGTGGGAGCTTTAGTAGTGGTTGTATTTTTCCATCATATGGTGATGGATGATCTTCTTTAGTGTTGCAGATGTTGGAGGATGCCTTAGATCTTGTTGCTATAGAAGAGTCTTTCACATTTATTGGTTCACTAGTTGGAGATGGTATCTTCATGTGTTTGGAGATGTTCACATCTTTTAGGATTCAAGAAGTCCTTGGTAGAGATGTTGTTTATGCTTTTATTTGATATGATATCATGGTGGCTTTTATGTCATGGTTTTCTCTTTATTGCTAGTTTAGAGTTGTGACATGATACGATTATTTGATATGATCACATGAAGCATGTTATCTCTTTAGAGGATATGGTTTGGATCATGATGTCATGTTTATGTTCTTAATTCCATGGTTGGAGCTTTGACATTGATCTTGTTTCAGTTTCTTGGTATTTAGTACTTTGATCATTTGCTTGTTACTTCATGAAAATGCTATGTTGCAGTGGATTTTTGCATCGAGTGATTGATTACAGGTGTTTGTGGATACTTGGAGACTTAGGTGAGGCTAGAGTTCTCTTGAGATGAGAGACATGTTGTTCAGATGTATACTCTTGATGAGATTTCAATAAAAAGTCTGGGGAGCCTACACCTTTGGTGGTCATGAGCTCAATATAGACCTATGAGGAGATTGTTCTTGGATAAGTCACAAGGTGACTTGCATATCTTGGAGGAGCATTCTCATTCCCCACTCTTGGTCTACTCGGTAGTTTATCACTTGAAAGGTATTGCCCAATGTTAGTTTCAAGCACTTTATCTTTTCTTTCATATTCGTGGATCTTGAGCTATAGTTAGATGGTTCTAGAGGATTCATTGTGAGAGATGGATAACATGATTATCTCCTTGAGGTGTACTTTCATTTATGATGAAAATAGGAGATGGTAGTGGGCTGATTTCTTGAAATGGGAAATGAGGTTGTTTGATCTTCTTTGAGAGGCTTACATCCATGTAGATTTATGATATCATGTTATCTTTGATCTCTTGAGGTTGAACGGTTTTGGATGTTGTTGTGGCTTTTCTCTTGAGGTTGTGAAGGAGATCATACTTGGTACAGTTGACATTTAAAAGTGTTTGTAAAAGCACATGATACATGCTTATGATTTTCACTTTTTCTCTTTGGCCTTGGTTATCTTCTTGGATGTTTGGGTTCACATAACATTATTTTTTGAGATTTTTTAGAGCTATGTGGTCACTCTTTTGTGGTCATTTTTTATCACTTGTACTTCATTTTTTTTTGGTGATGACATGATGGCTCCTTGATCTATTTTCTTTGTTGGATGTGGAGAACATGGGAGAGTTGTGGAGACTAGATGAGAGAGATGTTTCTTGTAGTGTTTCTGCTACAGGATTTGCATATCTTTGTGGATGGTCATCGGTACTACATGGTTTCACTTTCTTTGTGTTGTTATCAGTAGTCTCAGCATGCCGTTGATTTTTAAGATTTGACATTACCCATGTAGTGGGAGCTCTTGTATGTGTTTGGTCTTCATCGACTGGTTTGTACATAGAGCTTGAGGTTGCAATTTATGGATTCGTTATGTTGTTGGCATGAGTTTTTTGGTGTTCTATACCTTTGAGGTATGGGTGATTGGATGTGTTAGCATTTACTATGGATTCTATTTCCAATCTTGTGGGTTTCTCAGTTGGATTGGACCAATCAGTTTGGTTGTTGTTCTAGCTAATGTTTTATCTTATTTTTTGGAGGATGACTTCACAGTTTTGTTGGGCTAAGAAGTTGATTTTTTGATGCTTCTGTGTAGCTCATGAGCATAGTGGAGTGGTGGTAGTGTGTGTAGCCTTTGTTATCACATGTATCTTATGCTTGTGTTATTTGAACAAGTGTCTAGTTGGAGCACAAGAGCATATGCTATGATTTATGTTGTTTCATGGATGACTATGATGATATAGTTTCATTAATTTGAATCTTGTAAGGTCTTCATCAAGTGGGAGATTGTTGGGATAAGGTGACTTAGCCTTACCACATTTTATTGCTTTATTTGTGCTTTGCTAGAAAGTTGCTAAATGAAACTAGATTCTTCCACAAGAAAAGATTTGGAGTAGAAAAACAGAAAACTTCTATTTTCTGGTGATCTATTCTCTTATGCTTTGTTTTTATGCAAGAGTTGTGCATAAGGAAGTTTCTAAAATAATTTGTAGATGCGCTAAATGTAGATGCTTTAGAATTGTTTCCTCTTGTATGAGAACTCTATAAGTACAAGCATTGTTGTAGAGAATTAAGAGAGAGATGAGACATTATTTACACAAGGTTATGCTATCAAATTTTTTGTAGAATGGAGCAAAATGTAAATCTCTATGTGAAGGTTGAAAATGTATTGTAACTTGTTGCTAAATAATACATTAGCTTGATGGTTTGGAGGGTGGGGTTTTTACCTTGAAAAAGTTTTCCCCACATATATCTGTGTTCTCTATTTTGTCTCATTATTCTAGTTGAATGATTGTAGAATAATAATCCGTATGTCATAATGCTGCTGAATTTTATTTAGATCTATAAATTGCAATCACTTTCCTGTAAGGTTTTAATTGTGGAAAATCAACTATGTCTATTTTTGCTTTTATGACATAGTAGTATGCACTTGTATTTTCTTATTGGAAGTTGTTCAATGAACTATTGGATACAGGATGTGCATACTAATCTCAGATGAATTTCTGAGGTGCTCTCATTTCCCTTCAAAAATCATCTTTCTTTAGGATTTCCTGATCAATAACAGCATACGTTTGTGAGATACAGATTGCAAGGGAAGGTTGCTTTGATCACAGGAGGATCGGGAGGAATTGGTGAGGCTACCGTTAGGTTGTTTGCCGGTCATGGAGCCCAAGTCATAATTGCAGACATTGCAGACGATGCCGGTAGGAAAGTGTTAATTATTGTTAGTTGGACAACTGTTATTTCTGACCCGAAAATAGCAGCACTATTTATGGGTAGCTTGGACAGCTGTTCGTCCTTATCTATGAATAGCGGTTGTATTTATGGGTGGTTTGGACAACTGTTTGTCCACTTGCCAAAAATTAGTAAATGGTTATTATTTACTAATTTTAGAGATTCCCTTTTGGACACCTTGCAACCAATTCTATTATTGGCTATTGAGTTGTCTTAATCTCAGCCGTTGGTTTGATTTAATCTTGGTCGTTGGTTTACCAACGAGAGTAGTATAAAAAGGGGTCTAGGGGGCATTTGGAGGGTACACAGGGTGAAGAAGCATTTGTGAAGGAGTTTGCAGTGTTAGCAAACAGTCTTGCAGTCTTAGCAAGGGCACAAGAAGAAGCTTTTGTGAAGGAGTTTGTAGTGTTAGCAAACAGTCTTGCAGTGTTAGCAAGGGCACAGTGAAAAGCTTTGGAGAAGCAGTTTGCAGTGTTAGCAAACAGTCTTGCAGTGTTAGCAAGGGCGCAGTGTTAGCGCAGGGATAGCAGTGAGAAATATCAGCGGGAGAAATTAGGAGGTTGTCGGAGTTCTGCCAGTGAGAGGAAAGAAATTTTGTATCTCCTGATTTGCTGAAGTTTAATATAATTTCTCATCTGTAGAACTGGTTTTCCCTTAGGGGTTTTTTCAGGGACAATTTGTCCGAAAATATTGTGTTGATTCTGTTGCACATTTCTTTCCGTATTTTAAGTGAAGTTGCAGTTGTGTTATTTTTCGATATTAGCTGGGAATTTATTTTCAGCAGTTTAATAATCATTTGTGATAGGAGATTAATAATCAGTGACTGCAATAGTTTGATTTTTCATATGGTATCAAAGCATTGTTAAGGGTAGAAGAGTTTTGCCCTAGGAAAGAAATGTTCGAGGTGAAGGTATTAGGTTGATAGGCTATACTGACGCAGATTAGGCAGGAAGTACAACAGACAAAAGGAGCACTTCAGGGTGTTGTTTCAGCTTGGGATCAGGAGTTGTATCTTGGTTTATCAGGAAGCAGAAGTTTGTGGCTCTAAGTTCAGCAGAAGCATAATACATAGCAGCTAGCATGGCGACATGTGAAGCTATATGGCTTCGGAAGTTGTTAGTAGCCTTGTTTGGTCAGAAGGTTGAGACTACTGTGATACATTGTGACAATCAGAGTTGCATCTTTGGATGCAAGGAAGCTTTTGGAGAAGCAGTTTGCAGTGTTAGCAAACAGTCTTGCAGTAAGAGGCAGGAAACTTTTGGAGAAGCAGTTTGCAGTGTTAGCAAACAGTCTTGCAGTGTTAGCAAGGAAGCTTTTGGAGAAGCAGTTTGCAGTGTTAGCAAACAGTCTTGCAGTGTTAGCAAGGGCGCAGTGTTAGCGCAGGGATAGCAATGAGAAATATCAGCGGAAGAAATTAGGAGGTTGTCGGAGTTCTACCAGTGTGAGGCAAGGAATTTTGTATCTCTTGATTTGCTGAAGTTTAATATAATTTCTCATCTATAGAACTGGTTTTCCCTTAGGGGTTTTTCCAAGGACAATTTGTCCGAAAATATTGTGTTGATTCTGTTGCGCATTTATTTCCGTATTTTAAGTGAAGTTGCAGTTGTGTTATTTTTTGATATTAGCTGGGAATTTATTTTTAGCAGTTTAATAATCATTTGTGATAGGAGATTAATAATCAGTGACTGCAATAGTTTGATTTTTCACATGGTATCAGAGCATTGTTAAGGGTAGAAGAGTTTTGCCCTAGGAAAGAAATGTTCGAGGTGAAGGTATCAAGTTGATAGGCTATACTGACGCAGATTAGGCAGGAAGTACAACAGACAAAAGGAGCACTTCAGGGTGTTGTTTCAGCTTGGGATCAGGAGTTGTATATTGGTTTAGCAGGAAGCAGAAGTTTGTGGCTCTAAGTTCAGCAGAAGCAGAATACATAGCAGCTAGCATGGCGACATGTGAAGCTATATGGCTTCGGAAGTTGTTAGTAGCCTTGTTTGGTCAGAAGGTTGAGACTACTGTGATACATTGTGACAATCAGAGTTGCATCAAGTTGTCTGAAAATCCAGTGTTTCATGATAGGTCTAAACATATAGATATCAAATATCACTTCATCAGAGATTGTGCACAAAGGGATACTCAGGAGTTTGTGGGAGCTCCTAGGAAGAGTACTAGACAATGAAGACAACCAGCCAAGTTCAATGACTATGTTAGTCAGTTGGTAGATAGTGAGCCTTCTAGCTATCAGGAAGCTGCAGAACATCAGGTATGGCAAGATGCTATGGTTGAGGAATATTCTTCAATAATGCAGAATGATGTGTGGGAGGTAGTACCTAGACCAACAGATAGGACTGTAGTTGGATCACGCTAGATTTATAAGATAAAGCACGGTGCAGATGGTAGCATCGAGAAATACAAGGTTAGGTTTGTGGCAAAGGGGTTCTCTCAGAAGGAGGGAATAGACTATGAGGAGACATTTGCTCCAGTTGCCAGGTATACTTCTATACGAGCTGTAATCTCACTTGCAGCACAGATGGGATGGCAGATCCATCAAATGGATGTCAAGACAACATTCCTCAATGGTGAGTTGAAGGAGGAGGTATACATAGAACAACCAGAAGGCTTTGTAGCACACAGCAAAGAGACCCACGTGTGCAGATTGAAGAAAGTTGTTCGACTACAATACATACCTACAGATGAGCAGGTAGCAGACATTCTGACGAAGGCTTTGGGAAAGGCCAAATTTATCTTCTTCAGAGATAAGATGGGTGTCATGCAGAACAGCTTCCTCGCTAAGAGAGAGTGTTAATTATTGTTAGTTGGACAGCTGTTATTTCCGACTCGGAAATAGCAGCACTATTTATGGGTAGCTTGGACAGTTGTTCGTCCTTATCTATGAATAGCGGTTGTATTTATGGGTGGTTTGAACAGCTGTTTGTCCACTTGCCAAAAATTAGTAAATGGTTATTATTTACTAATTTTAGAGATTCCCTTTTGGACACCTTGCAACCAATTCTATTATTGGCTGTTGAGTTGTCTTAATCTCAGCCGTTGGTTTGATTTAATCTCGGTCGTTGGTTTACCAACGAGAGTAGTATAAAAAAGGGTCTAGGGGGCATTTGGAGGGTACACAGGGTGAAGAAGCTTTTGTGAAGGAGTTTGCAGTGTTAGCAAACAGTCTTGCAGTCTTAGCAAGGGCACAGGAAGAAGCTTTTGTGAAGGAGTTTGCAGTGTTAACAAACAGTCTTGCAGTGTTAGCAAGGGCACAGTGAAAAGCTTTGGAGAAGCAGTTTGCAGTGTTAGCAAACAGTCTTGCAGTG
The DNA here is from genome assembly GCA_028749045.1 of Cupressus sempervirens. Lineage (NCBI taxonomy): Eukaryota > Viridiplantae > Streptophyta > Pinopsida > Cupressales > Cupressaceae > Cupressus > Cupressus sempervirens. The sequence goes on along the minus strand of CM053789.1, from coordinate 47,548,446 downwards.
TTAGCAAGGGCGCAGTGTTAGCGCAGGGATAGCAGTGAGAAATGTCAGCGGGAGAAATTAGGAGGTTGTCGGAGTTCTGCCAGTGAGAGGAAAGGAATTTTGTATCTCCTGATTTGCTGAAGTTTAATATAATTTCTCATCTGTAGAACTGGTTTTCCCTTAGGGGTTTTTCCAGGGACAATTTGTCCGAAAATATTGTGTTGATTCTGTTGCGCATTTCTTTCCGTATTTTAAGTGAAGTTGCAGTTGTGTTATTTTTCGATATTAGCTGAGAATTTATTTTCAGCAGTTTAATAATCATTTGTGATAGGAGATTAATAATCAGTGACTGCAATAGTTTGATTTTTCACAGAAAGTTGCAGAATCACTTTCTCCATCGGTGAGATATATCCACTTGGATGTGAGCAAAGAGAGAGATGTAAGCGGAGCAGTGGATTTGGCAATGGAAAAACACGGTAGGCTTGACGTAATCTTTAATAACGCTGGAATGGCCAGCAAGCAAAAGGGGAGTGTGGCAGAGTATGATATGAAGGAATACGACCAAATGATGAATATCAATGCAAAAGGGGTAATGCACGGATTAAGCACGCGGCCCGGGTTATGATCTCAAATAAAAGGGGCTGCATTATTTCTACAGCAAGTATTGCAGGCGTAATGGGTGGAATTGCTCGTTACTCCTACACGGCCTCAAAACATGCAGTCATCGGTATGACTAAAAATGGAGCAATTGAATTGGGTAAATATGGAATCAGAGTAAATTGTATTTCTCCTGCAGCGGTTGCCACAGATCTGGCAATGAAATACTATGGAATGAACCCTTCAGCAGAGTCAAAGGCACAGCTGGAGGACTCGCTGAAAAGCGTGTCTGCCTTGAAAGAAGCTACGCTTGAAGCGGAGGATATTGCAGAGGCTGCTCTGTATTTGGCCAGTGAGGAATCAAAATATGTCAGTGGTCAGAATATTGTGGTAGATGGGGGACTAACGATTACAAACAACGACTGGGAAATTTATCAGTGAACAAAGGCAGCAAAAACTAGTTTCTCATGAAACATAATATATTAAGGTTCGATTCTTAAAGAGAGTTAAATAGTTGAAGTATGGGGTATTTAAAATTGACACGTGATAATATCTTGTTTCACTTTTTAAAATAGTATATTATAATAAATATTTAACATGATTATGTTTGTTAGTATAGATTGTTGATTGAGAGTTAGTTCTGCATTAATGTAAGTTTTGAATTTATCAAGTTATAAAGAAAAATATTTGTACTTTAAGACAAAAGAGCATGGCCGGGTGTCCTTTCATAGTAAGATAAGAATTTGTAGACTTGATTTAAGAGTTAAAAAATTCATACAGGAATGATATATACATAGATACATTTCTTTTTAGAGACCTTATGAACTTGTGTACAAATAGAGTTGTGTATAAATTTCGATTAGAATAGTTGGAATTGATGAAAATATATAGTTTTAAAGGTCTAACAGGTTTTAGTGAATGAATTAAGTTCAATTAAATCATATGAAGATGTAATTAGGTGTAATATGTGCTCTTTTTAATCCTTCACATACCTACAATCTCATTCATTCTCCTTAGTGGAAGACCTTATTGTAGATTTGGTTCTAGATATGTTACACATATTAAAGTAAATATGTAATGCTAAGATAGTTCATTATGAGAAATTTTAAAATATTAAATATTTAAATAACACTTCAATATATAATCTTATCAAGGAAAGAAACATCTTTAGTACTTCAACATTAAATTAGAATTTATATATGATATAAGTTACCCTATAATACAAACATTCATATGTGTCAATCATAGAACATGTTATTATTTTGTATGTAAATTAATTCAAATAGTATTTCTAATGAAAGATTGAGAAGGGCACTCAATTCTACTCTAATGTCATTGTTTCAATCTTTTTTGAGTGTTGTGAGCCTCATGAGTATGGTGAGGACAGATTTCCTTTCAAATCTATTCTAGTGATCAAAATTTTACTCCAATGAACCTTCATAACTCTTTTAATAGATAACCTTTATTTATTCCCAATTGTAAACAAATTATTCATTTTATATTGAATGACATTTATTTTCTCATTATCTATACATTTTTTATTATCATAATTTAAAAATTTAAGTATAATTGAACAACGGTTCAACTGTTATGTAACATCAATAAATTAGTTTACCTATTAATAAAAATTAATAAACTAAAGTAGTTCTAATTTAAATTTTAAATTTTCTTATTTTATAATTAAATTTTTTTTTTTTAAAGTTCATTTACAAAATTTTTAAACTAATGTAGGGGTTGAGGTTTTCATTTGTTTAAATTTTAAGAATCTATAATGCCTTCCACAAATAAAATATAGCAATGTGGTATATCACCAATTAAATGTTTAAATATTAATCAAGTACCTTTAGCAATTATTATTGCTCGCTAATGTAAGACAGATGGAAAATAATCAAATGTAATCACTGGCGTGGCCCTCATCGCGGATGTTCGCAGCGCTTAATCTGCCATCTGCAGGCATTGGTTCTCATGCTTAGATTCCTGCCTCGCTAAATAAATACAAGGCCGCATCTGCAACATGGTTAGCCAGGCTTCAACAGAATGCTTTCATTTTGGGCATAATTTCTTCTTCGGCATAATCCATTGTAAAACTTAGGGCAAGCCTAATAACGAGGGAGCGATTCATGAGCGTGATTTTCTTTGATCTTGAAAGACAAACTTTGGCAAGGTGGATCAAATTATAGTAGGCTGTCGTGTAGAATCTGAAATAGGGGAAGACTAGAAAGTACAGATAATTTTACACAGTAAAATATGAATCTTTTATTCATAGCCCTTTCAAATACACATTGCCTTCAATATGAGGTCATTACGATCTGCTGTTACTTTTTATTCGGCACTATCGGCAGCCTTATAAATTTTAGCATCAATTCCTACATGTTATTGGGCACAGAATGATAGACAACTCTATGTCGGCCTTAAACGAAAAATTATAACAGTTCAAAAGTCACTGGACTTTATAGTTCTCGAGAAAAAGAAAATTATAGTCTTAAAAGGATATCAAAGAGCATAATGCTGGAAGAGATCTATTAAGAGAAGTAGGGATCAAAAGTGGACGACATCATTTTCGTGGGTATGGAAATGGTGAGTACATCGTTTTCTTTTTTGGGGGAAGCGTATCATTTTTTCTACTATATTGTGTTGAACGATTTTTCTCATGTAGCAGTTTGGACGACATGAAACCAAATAATCAATAAAATTGTGTTACATAGCATGGATTGTTTTGTGAGATCTAGCTCTACAATAATGTGATTTAGGATTTTGTCCAACTATTATTGAAGACGACTTGTGATTCAAAACAGACTAGTATGGTGGAATTTCCTTTCAAGGTGAATGAAGAGTATGTGGGCTTGATAAGAAATCGAACATCTACTTTTGAAAGGATGTATATCAAGGGCTATAGTATTGATAGATATTATGAAATAGTGTACAAATAAAGATGCGATTTAATAATAATAATATTGCGTTCAAGAGTTATTGTCATTAAATATAGGTTCAATTTTAATTTACTTGGCCAGTTTTCTAATTTTTTAACTATAATAATTTGAATATTAGAACATGAAAACGTGAATTTAGTCATATTTTGTGATCTAGTTCTTGATGGAAAATGAATATTGATGTGTTTTTAGTTCATATTTTTTGATATTAATAGCATCCCAACAAGGGGTTGGTCATTAGTATATAATTATAGTTAAATCATTAACATCACATTTTAAACAAAAAACTACAAGCAACCAAGCTTGCCAATAACATAAAAAGTATGGTAATTCTACTAGTACTCCCAAAGTAATCATAAGCATACAAATTCACATACCACTAGTAAAAATACCAAAAAAACTAGTGGAGAGAAAAATCATCACATAACTAAAAGAGGATCTATTGAACTGTATAAAGATCCACCTTATAAACAAAAGTCTAACTACCCAACTACAAACATATCTATTCTAGATTTTAAAACTTAAAAATAAACAGCTTTAATGTCCATCGGCCTGAAATTAAATGCAAAAGCTAGAAATAATCGGCAATAGAGTCTCATGAATAAAAAATATAAAAATGCTATGCTTGAATATTGGCTTTCTCCTTCCCTTTCTTAGCCAAGAGGACTTTGGTTAGTCATCTGCCAAGAAGCCCTTGAGCTTAGATGAGTCCTCCACCCAGAGGCTATTTCTTACTTCTTCTCTTGTAATAGCTAAAGAGTCACTAAAACATGGGTGACCTTGAGAGAGATTTCAGAAAGAGTAGTTAAACTCTCATACAAGGCTTCAAATTATTCCTTGAGAGACACCATCTCCTACTTAATGTACTTGATAGTGCTAACAACATGGGGTTAGCAGAAACCATAGGCTTTATGTTTTTATCCGCCCACATAGGGGAGGTCGTCATTAGTAACCATTCAAGAAGTAAAATCCATTGTGCTCATAGTAAAGATAACAAACACATGGGTTGCATCCTCACAAACTTTTTTCTTCTTTTTCACAATTTTGATCTCCTCCAATGCCAAACTAGTCTCTTGAGTCTCTGTCCCCTCAAACTCTTCATCCTTCCCCACTCTCTTCTTTATTTTTTTCTATTCGTTTAGTTGATTCAAAATTTTGTTTACTTGTTAATCTCCTAATCCCTATAGCCTTTTTGTTTCATCATTTTCCTACTTTTAGAAATTCTTCTAGATCTCTTTCTACCACCCTCATTCTTTTCTTTTGGTTCAACTTGGTCAATTTCCTCTTTCTTTTCAACTTTGAGTTTTTTTTTTCTTGGTTTCCATTCTTTTTAGGATGTCCCGAGGGGTTGAATGAGGGGAGGGAGCTTTGGAGTGGGTTCCCCAAAACAATCCCCACCATTTAAAGGTAAAAAAATTGGGTCCTATTTGTTAGTGATAGAGTAGAGAGTGGCAAGAACAAGGTGGAAATTGTAAACTCGAAGAATTAACCCTTGGTGCAAAATAGTGTAGCTATTTCCCTTATTTATCATATCTCTAACACCAGATACAATAGCTCTTAGATCATGTGACAAGAAAAAATGGACAGAAATTTCATCATGGTGTCTAAAGTTATTCAACAAGGAGAAATGATAAAAAAAAATAATACACCCAAAACCTACCCTCTAAGTTAGGATAATTTATGATGACAAAGAATACCTCATTCCATGGGGAAGGGAGAATTTCTCTATTGAAACCACTACAAAACCTCACCAGCTGCTCATTCTTCCTTAAAAAATCTATTCATATTGGTCTCATCTATAACCTTTGTTACCTTTTTCCATTTCCACCCATCCATATAGAGACTTGTGGCAATAGTGATTGTCTCTTATTTCACATGAAAAAGTTATACCATTAATGGTAACTATCCTTTAACCAAATAGTCCACAAACTAAGTTAAAATATTATCATCATATCTTGTAATGGCATCTATGAATAGAACCATGCCACCTCACTCAAGGCCTTCCATGTACATAGTATCCTAGCATAATCCTCAATTCTAGAGGGTTCAATAGAAAGCATATTTCCCCCATTTCCCAACCTTTCTCAGAGTTCCCTAAAACCTCTAGATTGCAAAGTTTGACAATACCATGGTTATTTCTAAAACTCCTTAGGAAGAAAATGAACTCAAATAGCCTCATACGAAATTTAGAAGCCAAGCTACAATAATAATAGTAAATGACCACTTATTTCCTTACCTTTCCCTAATATCCATGTGCATACGTAGGAATCACACTTCAAAAATCCAATTGAATGCTTCATAATTAAATAATAATAATCTTTTTCTTTTCTAAATTAACCTAATCTTTTAAAATCTCCATTGGCTTATAACCATTATGTTTACTAATTGTGCCATCTACAATTTCTAGTTAACAATATTACTATAGTAAGTACTATAATAAAAGAATAATATCATAAGATGTATTCTTTTATCATTTCTATTCCTACAATTCTATTAAATTTTCTTGTTTGAAATATATTAGTATAGAAGCAATCTTCTATAAGTTATATTTGTACACAATAATTTGTAATACTAAATCATAGCATGTAGCATGTGCAAAGAAAAATTCAAAATGAAATTTTAAAATAACTTGTATGTATGGTAATGTATATATAAGTCAATATTGTAAACAAAAATAAAGAAAATTTGGTTTTGATATAAAAGGAATTCTCAAACATGAAATCATTGTTGAAATAAGATGAACAAGATCCATAAAATCTATTTTTTTATTGTATATAAATTATTGGATCATTACAAATCTACTAGCTAAGTGTGGGCTTGGAAAACAAGAAGGTTGCTTAGTGGCTTACGAAAACAACTTAATATTATTTTTTGGGTTTCTACCAAATTGTGAGTTTGAGCTAGCTAGTAGCTAGTTTTGCTAAGGTCTTGCAAAACTATTATTGTAATTTCTTTGTATTTAGACATAACATAGAATGCCTTATAGATGAACATGTTGGGTATAAATCTTATGACTCTACTACAAGAATTGATATTTTTTTGAATCTAAACCTATGTATTATTGGTTATATTCCATTCTGATATTATTTTCCAGGGATTAGGTCATCTCCTTTAGGGATACACCTACCTTGCACTGCATTAGATCTATTGTGCCAATCTAAATAGAAACAATTGCAATGAGAAACACACATAACTTGTAGATGAGATATTTGTTTTTCATTTCTCCAATCTCAAAATTTTTGTCAAAACACACATATATGTGAATGAAATATCATATATCATCATATAATTATCATCCCAAATGGATTCAACCACTATTTGAATCTAAAAACTATTTTTTGACAACTTTCAAGAAATGTTCCAAAAAGTGAAAAGTTGCTCAACAATATTTTCAACAACCTTTGCACCATTTTTCACATGAACGTAACCAATGACCTATGATTACAATTTGGTCACATTTAGTATAATATAGAAAATAATAACTACAATGTGTCATTATTACATGAACTAGGCTTGATTGGTCATTATAAAAAAAAATCAGCCTACTGGCCCTAAATGTCCCTAAAGCTCATTATTACAAACTTGTGTGAAACTTCTTCATGGTGCTCTTGACCAATTTATCTTTCCTCTTTGATTGTCAATTTATCAAGGACATCAAGTTATTTGGAGGGTGACCCTACACTTTACTACACATGCTAAAAGAAATCAAGTCCCTTGAGTTATATTTTGTGGTAACTCAATTCCTTTCTTCTTAAAATCTCCTTCCAATACCCAAGTTGCTTCTCATATAGGATTTCCATGCCATTTTCTTAGATGTTCCCAATAGGTCTTCCTCCTTGTCTTTTGCACTATTACTATATTAAGTCAATATTAGGTGTGTATTTCTCAAGTAATATTTTTATCAATTCTTTCTATTATGGGTCCACAAGTTCATCAGTTTCCTTTGTAGGTATACGTCTCTTGTATTCCACTACTTCTACCACATTAAAGATTGGTGACATAGCCACATCGAATGATATATCAACCTTGTAAGCATTGGTCACATACATGGAGAGAACTTTTCTATGAAATTTTTTTTTCACCATCATAAACTTTGTATGACCACCTTTGGGAAATTTGTCTTTCTTTAGATGGCCTATCAAAAAATCCTTTAATATAAATTGTATGTCTCTCTTCTTCTTGTCATCTTTTTCTTTTACCTTTTGAATATTCTCTTGGAAATTTTTATTGACCTAAGTAAAACCTCCTTCATAGATTCAAAAAACTCATCAACATATCCACTTTGTTTTTTCATTCCTTCCAAGTCCCTTGACTCCATTATTCCACTTGAATGTATTCCATATACCACATCAAGAGGCCTTTTCCCTACAGTCTTATTTATTGCATCATTATAGAAAATTCTACTTGAGGAATAACCATATCACATTTCTATCTATAGTAAGAAGCCTACTTTTATGTTCTTTCAAAATTTCTTTTGTTTCTCTATTTATGTTATGTGTTTGTGGTATTAAGGGGAGAACACTTTGTGTAGGATGAATAAAGGTGTCCCTAAGTGTGTAGAGAGATTAATGATATTTTTAACAAGGACAATGGTTTAGGTTAAGTGTGTAGACAAATTATTTATTGTGATGAATTTTACACTAGGTTTTTAGTGACGTCAAAACGCGTCAATGAAGAGAATGTGGTGGAATAGTCAAATGTGTAAAACCTGAGGGTTTTTAAGCCCTCTAGAAATAGTCACAATCATTACAAGAAAAAATTCAAAGAGGGGTGAATCTTAATGTAAGAGATGAAAGTGACGATAAAAAAGAAGAAGAATAAAACAGTGATTAGGCAGAAGAAGAGGATTTTGTGAACCTAGAGGAAGAAATTCTTTTTGGGGCCATATCCAGGATTGAGAAAAGACCTTAGCTTGAGGTTTCAATTTTTTTGGGAAATCTTAACTTTGAGGAATTGATGGATTGGATGAATGAATTAGAAGAATATTTTGAGTATAAAGATATTGACAATGATGACATTGTCAAATTTTTGAAGGCCAAATTGAAGGGAAATGTAAATATTTTGTAGGAGGAGACTTAATGAAATAAAAATAGAAGAGGGAAGCAAAAAATTAGAGGATGAGATTAGATGATAAATAAATTGAAGAAACAATTTATTTCCACTAGTTATGAGCTTGATATGCTGAAAAAAATGGAAGTGGGAATATCTATTCAGAACTATATAGAAGAGTTCTATTCAGTTCTCATGAGAGTAGGCCATGCAAAAACTAACAAGGAGAAAGTTGTTCATTTCCTTAATGGGTTAAGGCCAAGCATATGGAAGTAGTTGAGTCTAGTCTAAATGAATATTTTTTAAGAGGTAGACCAATTTTTCCTATGAGTACAAGAAATGTTGAATAAGAAGTTAAAGAACAAGCAAGGAAGAAGAGGTCATGCTAGAAGCTCAGGTGGATAGTCTTATGGAGGCCAAAATCAAGATCAAATTAAGGATAGGGACAATAGTGGTAGTAATAACTAGATAGGAAATAATTTCATCCATTTTGATGATCAGAATTATAGAGCTCAAAGAGGTGAGGGAAGAGGACAAGGACCAAGAAGAGGATGCTTTTGTGGAATATTTTTTTCATTCTAGAGAAGAAGGTCATAGAATGTTTGAATCTCTTCAACACTAAGGGGGGACAAATAAGAGATATAAAGACTAGGATAGGGTGGCTTGTGTGGATGATGTGAAACTATCATATTCTAAAGATGCTAAAAGAGGAGAATTACTAGTTAATAGAAGAGTGGTGTTGAGTCTTGAAAATGAAGGTGCAAGAGTGATGAATAGTGTTGTAATGTGATTATCTATGGTGGAAGTACATATAATTTGGTGTTAGAAGAGATGGTCAAAAGTTAAAGCTTGTGAGGAAAATAAATCCTCATCCATATCATATTTCTTGGGTGGAAGATGACTACAAGGTCATGGTCCATGAATACGACCTAGTGAAGAATAGGATTGAAAGCTACTAGGATGATATACTTTGTGATATCATACCTATGGACATATTTCATATCTATCTTGGTAATTTAGTGAAGTTTGATAGCCATGTTATACATGATGCTCATGCAAATGCCTACACTCTAACAAAGGATAAAGTGAAACATAAGCTGATGTCATTGAATGATCAAGAACAAAAGTTATGTACTAAACCAAGAGTATGTTTTTCTTATGAAAATAAGTTCTTTAGGGTATAAGACATGAACATATGTATTTTTCTATAATTCCAAAAGATGTTATTAAATAAATAGAAGAGATACCTATGGAAGATGAATATTTATTATGCAATTATTTAGATATTGTATCTGATAATTTTCTTAAAGGATTACCACTAGTGAGGAAGACTTGTCACTAAATGACTAAATTACGGGAGCTAGTTTTCCAAAAATGACAATACATAGAATGACACCAATAGAAAATTAGTAGTTGAAGAAACAAGTGCATGAATTATGATAGAAGGGATTGATTCCAGAAAGTCTAGGTCCTTGTTGTTAGAAACAATAGTCCACCAAGATAACTGAGAGGGGGGGTGAATCAATTATCCAATAATTAAACCACTTATCTTCATTAAAAAAACTTAACCATTAAATAAAAGTAAATAGAAACCATACAAAGATGCACATAGACAATTACACCAAATATGTTGACTAGGGAAACCATTGATCAGAGGGAAAACCCTGATGGGAATGATGCCCACAAGATGATGTACTAATATAAATATTCCTTGTTAGAGGATAGACCTTGTTTGGAGTCCATTACAATATTTAGTAAAATGAGTCCCTGTTAGGAGACTAAATCCCTCTTAGGAGATTCCAAACCTATTAGGAGTTGTTGTATAATGTATGCAAGAAAGCCCACTTCCCAAACATGCAATTTCAACTACAAGAAGAACACACTACTCAAACAAGTAATTTATTGGTATCTTATTCTTTACTCTATACTTTATTTTTTCCTATCAACTAGACCAATCACTGTCAAACCTTGCAGACTAGGTCATGAACCTCAAATCCAAATACCAAACCTTAGATCACTTAGAAAAACCTCAACAATGAAGTTTCCTTCACTTCAAGACTGTTTTGCTCAACTTCACATCCTTTGTTCCTTTCTGATAATTTTCAATTCACATATCCTCATATCCACACATGTCATGATAAAGGAAAATGTCCTTCCTTTATACTGAGTCCATGAAACAATTCCTTAGTTAGCTATTAGTCCTTTTCAACTAATTATTATAAGACCTCATTAAGAGCATTTTACACTTAGCAATAACACAAATCTTTCACCTTGCAACTTGAATAACTTTTTGTACACACAATATTATGATGAGTGAACTTAGCCACGACATCCTCAACATTTCTTCTTCATGTCCTCAACCTCAAGCATCAAGATATCAACTATGCTAAGAGATATAACAATTTTACCTTAACATGCCTCTATAAACTCTATCTCAAAAAAAAACATCACCAAAACTTACATAACTTCTTCTGGACTTGTCCTTTCTACTTCTGATGTTAATTGCATATACATGATACTTAGAAGTATCTCTCATAAGCTTAGGTGGTTATCAAGCTCAATTAGCTATCTGTACCAACTTAATCTTTCATTCTTCTGTGAGATACCATAGAAGACATCAAACAAGCTATGTTGACATCAATGACAAACTCAGTCATGCATGTAACATGTCATCACCAAACCAGTCTCTCCAATCTTGCCAATCTTCCAACACTTGCACTGTACCAAGAGTATTGACAGCAAAGAAGAATGGAGAATGATGGATGTGAATTTATTCTTGAGCTATCAATAATATTACAAACAAGTTTCCCTTGCCACAAATGGATCATATTATGGATTGTTAGAATAGAGATGTGTATTTCACAAAGGTGGGTCTAAGTAGTGGATATTATCAGATTTGGATTAGAGAAGGTGATGAATGGAAGACTCCCTAAAAGATAAGGGAATGATTGTATGAGTGTTTAGTCCTACATTTTGGGCTAACCTATGCATCGAGCACTTTCATGCAGCTCATGGATGAGGTAATGAAGGATTTTCTAGGTAAAAATTTTCATTTTTTACCTAGATGATATTGGAATGACAAGAATGAATCTAAAAATGGGGGGTGTGCTTGTGGAAGAGCAGGCCAACTCCTTGGTAAGGATGGGTTTGAAATTATATAGTCACACACACACCACTAATTAGATATGTTATGAAAAGTATATGAGTTATTGTAGATTGTATGTTTCAATTGATTTTATCATGTTACCTCTATAAGTTATTTGCATTAAAGTCTAAATGTTTAGACCTTTTTTATTTTATTTTATTTGTTTGATGTTGGAACAATAAAATTAAATGTAAATAAATTTCATGTGAATGTGTGAATATTACTATTTTGAATATCTATATTTTATGAATTGAGAAACCATCATTATTTAAAATTAATTTTTTAAAATAAGAGTGTAGTTTCTTTGGATAAATTTGAAGTTACACTCCTCAATATCTTGTCACTGCATGATTTAGATAATAAAATTTTTGAACATGTATTGTTAACTTTTAATTGAAACAAACCAAAATTGGAGTCTGAGTTATTTGGAAGAGAGGGAAAATATATGAGTGGAACTTTAATAAAAGTAATAGACCTCATCTAGATTTTGGGACATGTCAAACACCTGCAAGGCAAGATTTTTACTATTATAAAATAAATCGAGTTAAATTAAAGGGGATGCACAATATAGGAAGGAAAAAAAAGGAGCTTGGTGTGGAATTTGGGGAAGTGTTCTGGAAGTTAAGCTATTTGGAGAAGATTATCCAGGTTTTCCATCACTTTCATAATTGCTTAGTTACTAAATTTGAATATAGTGATTTCGTTAGAAATGGAAATCTATTTATCTATCTGAATCTCTTCTTGTTGTGTATAAATCAAGTGATTTTAATCAAATTATGGTTTCAATTTAGTTGATGATTTTAATGTTGACATTAATAGAAAAAAAAAAAAAAGGAAAATGACTAAATACTCTCTTTTGGACTATGTTATAATATAAATTTTCCTTTTGCGGCAGATTTTTCATTCACAATTTAATTTTTAGCTACTTTATAGAGGTTCATGTTTCCATTCTACCACATTTGTACAATTACCTTTTGATGTTGGTGCTACTAATAGACTCTTTAAGAACCTTTCATCATCACTAGGAAACCAAAAGACCCTTAATAAATTTAAGTTGACAAACTAGAAATACTAATAGTAATACACACCGACCATATTTGTTCAAATTTATTAGATCCTTAATATCAAATTTATAATATCATAATATATCACCAATAAAATATTGAAATATTAACAAATTATCTTTGACAATTGTTGCATGCTAACATCCGATAAATGGAAATAATAAAATATAATCATTGATATGGCTAGCACCAGAAAGTCTCAACAATCCGAGGTAGAGGAGGCTAGCTCCTTGGTAAGGATGGGTTTGGAACTATATGATCATGCATTGACCACTTAATTAGATATGTTATGCAAAGTATAGGAGTTATTGTGGATTGCATTCTTCAATTGATTTTATCATGTTGCCTCTATAAATTATTTGTGTTAAAGACTAAATGTTTAGACGTTTTTCATTTAATTTTAGTTTTTAAATATTAGAAGAATCAAATGAAATATAAATGCATTTCACGTGAATATGTGAATGTTACTATTTTGAATATCCATTTTTAATGAATTGAAAAACAATCCTTACTAAAAAGAAGTTTTCTAACAAGATTGTAGTTTACTTTGGATAAATGTGAAGATAAATTTGAAGTTACACTCCTCAGTATATTCTTTCTGCATGATTTAGATCATAAAAAATTTGGACATGTATAGACTAAATATTAATTGAAACAAATGGAAATTTGAGTCGGTGGTAGTTCGAAGAGAGGGAGAATATATATGGAGTGGAACTTTAGTAAAACTAAAAGACCTCACCCAGATTTTGGGACATGTCAAACAACTGCAAGGTGATATTTTTATTGTTATAAAAAAAATCTGGGCAAATTGAAGGGGATGCACAATATAGGAAAGAATGAAAAGGAACTCGGTGCAAAATTTGGGGAAGCGTTCTGGAAGTTGAGCTACCCGGAGAAGAAAATCCAGGTTTTCCATCACTTTTATAATTGTTTAGTTTAAGATATTTCATTCGAAATGGAAATCTATTTATCTATCTAAATCTCTTCTTTTTATATTTGGAAATCTATTTATCTATCTAAATCTCTTCTTTTTGTGTATAAGTCAAGTGATTTTAATCAAATTATGGCTACAATTTAGTTGATAATTTTATTGCTAACATTGATAGAAGAAACATTTAGGAAAATGACTAAATACTTTCCTTTGGACAAGGTGGAACCCTAAATTTTTGCAAATTTGGAGTTCCAATTCTTGGTTAGAAAGCAATTTATAAAATCTGGATCGAGTACCCTCTCTCATTTCCAATTCTGAAAGGATCGATGGTGGAAAACTAGATAAGTACATATTGCAAAATGCAAAATCTCTTAGGTATGTACTCTTGGAACCCTAATCCCTTTATGTTTGAATCTCCTCTATAACACTTGTTTGTCGATTATTCGCACAATTCGATCATCAGATAAGACGAGAATGATCATATATTCATTGGCATCATAATGAAATCTCGAGGATATATGATCTTATGCTGAGTTTCTCTAAAGTTTCTTTTATGTATGACTTGGTATGATCTATAAGAGTTGACTATCAGGTCAGGTGAGCTAATATGCCAAGCTAAAAATTTGAAAATTTCTTAAAAGGAATTTTGCCTTAATAAATGTACACAACTACAGAAGTTAGTCTTGATTAGTTAAAGAAAAGTGGTCAAAGAAACTACCTACTAAATTGTAGACTGTTTCGTCTGTCATATTTATTCTCTTAAGGTCTGCTCTTCCAGAGCTTAATTCAAAGATTATTTCGAGTTCAAAATCATGCCCATAAAAGGATTGCAACTTCTATAGTGCAAAGGTAATCAATCTGTTCTCTTCACCCTTTTTCTTCTAAGGCCTTTAGTTAGGTTTTCAATGATGTAATGATATCCCAATTTCTCGATAACATAATGAACACAATCATAGTTTTAAAGGATCTTTCAGTCAATGAGAACAAGTGCTTGTGAAATACAGATTCCAAGGCAAGGTTTTAGAAATCATAAAAGGATTAAGAGTAATCAGTGAAGCTACTGTGAGGATATTTTCCAGTTGTGGAGCTAATATCATAATTGTGCATATGGCAGAGAAAGCTATTAAAAGTTTGCAGAATCACTTTATCCTTAGGTGACATAAATCCATTACGATGTAAGCAAGGAGAAAGATGTACAAAGGTGACATAAACCCATTGAAATTGCCACTTACTCCTATAGAGCCTCGAAACATGCAGTTATAGGGTTGACTAAAAATAGCACAATCAAACTAGGAAAATATAGGATCAAAGTGAATTTAATTTCTCCTTCTGGTGTTCCTAAACATTCTTTAGATTGGGTACACTGGAAGGGTTCTTTCCGAGCAGGAGAAGTCTCAAAAGGGAAGCATTACATTATAGTGGGGCCAACTCAAAGGAAGCTCCACTTGAAGCGGAGGATATTGCAGAGCTTGCTCTGTATCTCGCGAGTGAGGAATCAAAATATAAAACGGATAATTTATTGTGGTAGATGGGGAAATAATGATTACAGACAATGAATGGGCACTGAACTGGTGAACAAAGGCAACGTAAAGCCAGTTTCCCAGAAAAACATATGTGAGCTAGATACATAGTGTAATTGGGCCGGAAAGGGATTGGAAAGTATTCCTTCAAATATGTATTTATTTTTTTATGAATAGTTCATTCTGTATTAATTAAATATTAAAGTTACATATTTACAAAGAGGAGTCAGGATATACAAGATCAGGATGTGAGAGTTCAAATGGTAGAGCTGAAAACATTAACAACTATTCATCAAAAAACACATTAAAACTGCCTTGAGGTGGCTAAAGAAATGCCAACTAAAGGAGGTGGATCTTGTTGATCATGAACCCCCATTCATCAATAGGGTTGGAAGGTGGCTTAGGAGGATCCCACCCATCATTAGTAGTAGGAGCATCTTTTTATTTTTCCTCTCCTTCCACCTTGGGAGACAAAATTGTTAGGTCCCCAAGGGGGAATGACCATTTAGGGTCAGTAATAGGCATAGTCCAAACAAGAGCAACATGTTCAGTAGGAGGAGCATAGAGGGACAACATTAAGCCATGCCAGGGAGAGGTAGAGAGACGGTGGCAAACATCCCATCCACTGGGAGAGTGGTGAGGGGCTTGGGAACATGACATTTGAGAGCAACATGTCGAGGAGCTACAACCTTGGCAGTGACCATGGGATGGAGTCTACTCCATCAAAGCAACATCTAACAACACTTGGGAAACTGTACACTAAGCATTACCCCAATTATTGAGAAGCTCCTATAAGCCATTTGTACTTGAATTTGTAGCATTAGATTATTATATACGAAAGCTTTAGTATACATAGAAATATTTATATCTAGAAAATTGTATGTAAAAAGTACACCAATTTTATCTTTCCAAAGACTGGAAAGAATCTATAGCTTGAAAGCATGCCAAATTTGGTAGAATTTAAAAGGGATTCTTGTAGATTCTACAAACAAAATCATATGCAAAGAAAATGGTTTAGGCATAAAAGACCTAAAAAAATCATTTATTCAAAATCGGTACTAATGAGCTCTACAATAAAACTAAAAGATGTGCAAGAAAGACTCAAGTTGCCCACAAAATGGACACTATGGGTCAGGAATAACCAAATTCTTGAGCTAAGCACCCAAAAGAAAACCTGCAAGATAACACACCAAGGAATGTGTTAAACCCATATCTCCAATTTTTTTTATGTGGAATAAACGTACAAGTGTTGGTTAAGAGACTCAACCATTGGAAAATGAAGCACCAACAAAAATTATCTCATTTTTGGCTTATAAGTCACAACAGGAGTACATGGATACTACTTCTATTCCTTCCACCAAGGTTTGACTCATTGAATACCTAGCTTGTGAAGTAAATGAGGAGGTAGATTAGAGAGAAAAAGGTCAAAACTCTATCAATCTAAGCAAGTCAAGCAATACTAAGCATATATATCCTCCTAGATGATCTCATATTCAAGGAGACTTTAGAAAATAAATCTTTGAGAGTCATGATACCATGTTTGATAAAATGTAGCACACTAGTACCCCAAATCTTGGCAAGTGGCATGCCCTTAATTGCAAACAAGGGTGACCACCACAAATTATGTTGATTCAAGGAAAGCATGTCTTTCAAACAATTACATTTCATCGAAGCCACATCTTGACAACCTCCCATGCTCTCAAAATTCTCTTAACAAAAAAGAACCTTGTATTTTCAATGGTTCTAAGGTGATGACAAGGGTTTTAAATCTAATCCCCTTCCATGTCAGCCTATTAACTAAGAAGTTAGATGAGATATAGTGCCTTATAAGAATCTTCAAGGCCTTGTCCCCAGAAAGGGCTCTAATAAACAGCTTATTATGCAAGGAAATACCTTTCTTTTGAGTGTAAATAAGGCCAAGGATGCTAGATTCCTTAGGAAAGAAACAATATTCTCAAGCAAATCAGTGGAAGCCATGATCCTCAAAATTCAAAGCCGAGAGGAAATATTTGAGAAGCTTCCCCAATAGGAAGTATTAGGCTTTGAAAGGATCCTAGAAAGAGGAAAAATACACATGGGTAGCAACCAAAACCTTGGTGAAAATTTGGAACTTACCAACCAAAGAGAAAGGCTTGGTAATACAATAATCCAACATTTTGGAGATAATGTAAAGCATGTCATTCAAAAGTTCCACAAGAGAAGCTTGAAAGAAAAAGTGATATTCAAAAAATTGAAGATTTTACCATGTTGGATCCATTTACACTAGTCTTGAGCAAGCCATAGTGGGGTAGGAAGGAAGGACTATCCATAGTAGAGCATCTTGTGCCACTAGATGGTAGACTCAAAAGCCAAACAAAAAATATAAGTCGACATCAGTGTACATTGGAAACATTATCCTTGTCCTCAATGAAAGTGAGGAATAAATCATTAACAAAGTGTCATTTGATAAGTGGGGTGGAGGAATCAAGAAGAGAAATACCTTGAACATGACTAGAGGAGATGGAGTGAGCTAGAAGGTAATAAAAACCTTTAGCAACCATGACATACAAAGAAGGAGCTAGAGGACAACCCTAGCAAATTGACCAAAAAAGGCCAAAGACCTCATATTTCATTCTATTGATGGTGATGCAAGTCAAAGGATCTCCAAAGACTAAAGAAATATAGGTCCAAATCATGAAGCTCTTAGCATAGTAAGAATGAAGGGTCATTCAATATGATCATAAGCTTTGGAAAAATTAATTTTGAGAAAATGAGCTTGTTTCTTAGACCTATGGGCCCATCCTATTCCTTCATAGACAAAAATGATGTTGTCTAGGATATAGTGAGATTTAATAAAGCATGTTTGCTCTGAGCAAACAACTAAGGATAAGAGATGTTGAATTTTAAGCATCATGGCTTTGGATATGATCTTATAGGAGACATCTAACAAGGTGATAGGTCTCCAATTATAGATATCTTCATGATCACCAGATTTAGGTATGAATTTGATATCACCTTTGTTGATAATGTTACCTAAAGATTTAAATTTAAATTCTTCCACGCAGACCTTGTGAAGATTAGGCCAAATGAAATCCCAAAAGGTTTTGTAAAAACCATAGGGAAACCATTGCCCCTAAGAGCGTTGTCATCTGACATAGAAAATACAACCTCCTTTAGGTCACTAAGAGTAATAAATTGATCATAGAAAGCATGATGGTCAACTACAAGGTGATTAGAAGTAACAATGGTGCATTCCTTTAAATCTTTTTCCTACTTTGGCGAGTTATCCTAAGCTTTTTCCTACTTTGGCAAGTTATCCTAAGCTTTTTAAAATGGTGAAAAAATGCTTGAAAAATGTTAGGAAGGTTAGGAGGAATCTATTTCCCTTCGTTAATTTTTTCAATCCCAACCAAAGTATGTGAAGCTTTGACACCTTGAAAGAGTTCCTTCGAGGCTTAGTCACTAATCTCAAGTCAGTGGAGATGGGTTTTTGATATGGCTCCCCCTACCAGTATAATTCTCATAACCCTATTCCTGATGAAAAAGATTAAAAAGCCAATGTGATAGGTCTTAATCAAACAGATTCAAAGAGAAAGCCTCAAAAGTCACACATAGAGATTTGGTGGTGGCATCATAGGACCTCTTGTCATATATGAAAGTTTCCAAACATAGATACAAAGAAATATTATTGTACGAGTGATAGCATCATTCTACCATTGAATCTTCCCAAAATGGGTGTAGGGTTAAGGCTCTAAATTTCAAACATGCAATATGTGATCTATGGTGGGTTCATGACTCAACAATAACATGTTTAGAAAAATGAGTTTTGGAAGGAGGGATTTGAGCTTACTGCCATGTGACAATAAAGAGAATGGGAAAATGATTTGGCAAAGTCACATCTAGTAGAGAAATAATTGGTAGTTCACCTTCTTAAGAAAAAGCAGAAGACATATTGCAGAGATATCATCACACTAGTACATTTGCACTTGTTTTTCTACAAAATTTTTTGACCAAAGCTATGATTTCATTTTTTTTGGTTTTCATCCCCGTGTTGGTGAAAAATGTCCTATGTTTTCCCAAGTTAGACAAAATTTTGACCAACTCAAGTCATAACAAAAAAAGAAGAACAAAGTATATGATGTTATTATTCTTATATATTAGCGTGTATATTATTATTCTTATATGTTATTATGCAGGGGCTTCATTGTTGCATCCCATATTGTTGAAATTTGAAGGTAATATTGGGGCTTTTCCCATTACTAAAGATATATTATTCCAAGCATGATAGTTTTGTAAGGCTCATTTTCGCAGTGATCTCTGGAGGAAGAATCTGCCTATTCTTGCAAAGTCCAATAGGGTTTATGCAGTTGATCTTCTTGGGCATGGATACTCAAGTGACTTTTACAAAGTGACCAAGCTTTTGATGGTATTCTTGATTTATGACAAGCCAATACATCTATTCTTTCACAACTAGCTTTATCATGTAAATTTTGCAAGGTTTTTGCTCATTGCTTAGATGGAGACAAAGGAGGAGGCATCTTGGCTATTGGAGATGTACAAAATGATGTGCCTACAACCCTACTAATTCCCAATCAGTAAGAACTAATTCTTTTCTTTTCCTAAATTTATATGATTTAAGCCATTGGACATATCATATTTACAGTTTTTGTTGTTTTATATCTGAATACTTGGTTTTGAAAGAATGCTTGAGATGTGGTCTTGAATTCTTTGCTGACAAGTTTGAGTTATGTCATTTGCCTTGAAGAAAAGTATATTTATTTTTTCTCATTTCTATTTTTTACAATGAAGTTCTTCTAAGATGAGCATAAAAATTATCAGCCTAAGTTGAATCTTTTAATGGAACTGGATTTTCATTTTTTCAATCTATGCTTCCATGACTTGATTATGGTCAGATGGATTTACCAGTCTTCATTTAGTCCCTTAACTTTGGTCCTTTTTTCTTCCTTATATTCCAACAAGCTTTACAATGCTTCTTAAGAAATTTGATACTTGTTAGACTATTCTTATCAAAAAGAACCTTATGGGCATGTGACTCTCTTTGCCTCTACACATGCATATGTGTTCCATATCATCATATTTACAATGAATTGGAATGGTTTTGAAATTGAAATTATGATTTTTTCTTTAATATCTATAACTATTTTTTCTTTAGGATTGTTGGCTTTTGGCACTTATCGAACCTGTTTCTCTCTATGATTGCCTCGCTAATGCTTAAAGCTTTAGATCACTATTGTGTTGAGTGATGATAACATGGAATTTAGGAAATCTCTTCTTGAATCATTGAGGAAAATTATGATTAGCTTGAAAAGTGAGAGTAGACATACTATTACCCCATGGTAAGGGAAGAGCTAGAATTCTTCTATTGTAATTATTTTTATTGAATGTTTAAGATGTTCTGTACCCAAAGAGATTAGGGATGGATGAATGCGATTCTCCTCTTAAGGTTGATCATTTAAAAGTTGGAAAAGTAGATCCATAGGGGGTTGCTTTCTTTAGGGACAATGTACAAACATTATAATTCCATGATTCTTTAATTATAGGTAGGGGGAGGCAAAAGTGGTCTCCCTACTACAAAGTTGTCCTTTCTTCTTTGTAGAATGGTAGTTTTTGCTCTACAATGTGTAGAATTTTCTCTATCAGTTGAATGTGAAGCACCTTAGACTATCCAAGATGTCTTCCTATTCCTATTCAAACCAGTATAGACTAGGGTGTAAAAAAAGTTCTTGAGGAGCTATCATGGTCATTTATTGCAAGATGGTAAATTTTAGAATCAGCGACTCATGACCCATAGGGGTGTGCCAAAAAGATTTCTTTAATTTTTCCATTGTAGGACACCTTAAACTAGAAAAGTGTGGGAGGAAATCCTCTCTTGAAAGTAGAGGAAGCCATATGTGTTTACCTTGAGTGAAAAGAGGCTTTGTAAAGTTCATTAAGAAGATGCACAACTTGAGGACACATAAGTTGAACTCATGTAAATGGATATACCAAACAACATGGTATTGGTGTAAGAGAACCTGGTGTAATGAGTAGCTATATGAGGCTTTGTCATTGATGCACACATTGACCACTTTGTATCATAGGTTTGTAGTTCCTTTGATGTTGTCAGGATCTAATACTACAATCTTGACCTCTATATCTCGCCTCTATGTGTGCAGCATGTTTCTTTCTTGGGATTGGTAGGCCCAAGAAACCACACTGTCTTAACCAGAATTAGCAGTCATCCTTAATTATTATTGCTAACTATACATCATAGGTTGTCTTTATGAATCATCTGTCATGATATTCCATTCCTATATTTTTTGTTTGTACACTATTCTCAATTAGCTTGTATTTACTATTGTGGGTCAATAACTACTATAACATATCTTCATTATGAATAAGTTGTCTTTCACCATAGAAAACATGCCCTCTTTGTGCTATTTACATCCTTCCACTCATAGATTTTATTCGCAGTAAGTTAACTATCCTTTCATTAGGCTTTCTTGAACAATTAGACTAGCCCCCTTAGACAATTTCTTACTCAAACTTTATCTCACAATAGTTGCAGGCAGAAGTCGAAAGATGGGAGTTGCTTCTTTACTCAGAATGTATATTTCCCTCAAATTGATAATTTTTATAGTGATAAAAGAAAGGATCCCAAGCTATTATTGAACATGCCCATGTTTACCTAGATCTTTCTTTATCTTTCGATCTTTAGTATTTCAATGATTACAACAACTAGTTATTTTCCATCTTCACTAAAAAAGCTTTGGAATTGTTAATAGGGACATTCATCAAAATGATTAATCAAATTTGGTTTGAATTGATCAATCTTGGCATCATACCTCTCTCATGTGCATCTCTATTCCTTTCCTTTCTACTACCTTTGTTCTTGATATAGGCTATGTATTTAAGCACTAGAAAGCTTACACTATTAATAACAAAAAGAAAGCATGCATTTATTGTGGTAAACTTCACCCCTAAGAGTGCCTTTGAAAGGCTAGATAACCAAAAAATATAAAATATCTAGAAAGTTTGGTTTTTGGAATATTGAAGTAGTTTTGATGATTTCATGAACTCAAAAAAAATTTTAATGTCTAGAAAATTTATTTTTTGAAATTCATTTTTTTATAGAATATAAGTATGTTTTTATGAGTTAGATTGCATGAACTTCTTTGTTTGTTGGATTCTTTCCATTTTCTCTAGTTTATTAGCTATATAACACATCAAATTTGAGAAAAATAAAAGCCATGGTAGAAAACAAACTAAGAAACTTGAGAAACAAACCCAATCGTGGAATTTTGGCATTGAATATTGGGTACTATTAATAATTAAGTGATTAGACGCTAGTTGTAGCACTCATGAACTTCTTTTATAGTTTGTTTCCATTATTCTTCTTGATCAGTAGAGTGAACCACTTCAAATATGTCACATGCTTCATGTGCCTTGCATTATTGATCTTACTTTGTGTATGCAAAAAATGAAGAGGCTCGCAGTTATTGTGAGCAATGGTCTCCTTGTTAAAGTGATTATATTGCCATTGCTTCACAACTTGAATTGCACATAATGTAATGCCCTGCCTAGGGTTAATACAAATCATAGTAATATGATGCAATAATAAGTGGAATTAATTAATATTAAAGATGTTATTAGTGATTAAGGAGAAGCATCAATAGGGCTGACTTCATTAGTAAGAAAAAATATTAAATTCTTTTGAGAAGGCTGACTTAATGACTCTTTTAATAGTTGCTAGTCTAGCCCACTCTATTTAGTATTATACTTCTTAATAGTCTTATACATCCTAAAATAGCTAGCTTTTAAAGTACTATATGTATATTATATACTATATTCACCCCCCTCTCGTCTCCCCCCTTTCGCTATTCTCGTGTCCCCTCTTTTTGATGATAGTGTAACTATGCTTTTCAACACTATTATTATTTATTTTTGCTCAAAATAGGTCAATAGGGTTTCAAGGTTTAAAATTTCCTTCTTCTTTTTTTGTAGAACTATAGTTTTTCCCTTTTGTTGAGTCCCTTCGCAAGTTTATTTTGAATCTGTGCTCATATTAAGTCCAATTTTCTATTGTTGTCGAGTCCAAAGTGATTTCAATTTTTCCAATTATGATACACCCACACATCCATATGTACCCAAACCCCCAAATAAAATTTTTCATTTTCTAATTCCAAACTCCCATACTAGGCTCTCATGCTTGTATCCATTCCCAAAGTCGTATTGGTAACTTAGTTGAGTACATTACTAGTGGAGTTGAAAATGTAAACAATAAATGATGATATAAATTTTGAACTCCAATGAATCTTTACACTTATGTATAGATGCAAGGAGTTGGTGAATCATGACCTATCTCATTCTTTGCTAGACATAAATGAATTTCTTCTTGAGCTACGATGCCAAATGATGAACATTGGTAACACTTAATGTGCACTTGCCTAAGTTAGCTTGTAAATTGTGAGTAAGAAGCATATCAAAAACCTTATCAGCATTGTCGAGTTGTAAATGAGGATGTACATTAAGTAGATGGTAGTGAAGGGTTGTCAAATATTATTCATAACAAGGATGAAGGTTGTAGGTGTAGTGGTGACATTTAAAGACACTATCCGCCAGTCATTCACATTTCTTTATCTTGAGTTTAATTTTGTAGATGTTTTTTAAATTGTAGCTGCCTTGTTTATAATTTAAGAAAAGAAGAACTTAAAGAATAGTACTACCATATACTAGTCAACCTATGTTTAAAAATCCATTCACAATCACAAATAGTTACTACTTTTTCTATGGATAGTAGAAGGTCCCTATTTCCTTTTGTTTTTCAGGTTTAAAGGTCTGATTTTTGGCACCAAGGGAGAGCATTTGTAAAGCTACAGCTATAGGAAAAAAAATCAACATATGTATGAGCTTACCCTTCAAATTCTTCTATTTGTTGCTTCTATCCTATCAAATCTCTATTTCTTGAATCTTAAGTTTTGTTCAATCACAGTGGTTGGGATTGTCCTTTCAAATTGGTATATTTCCCAACTCACATGTATCATGAATAAGGGGCTTTTGAGTGTTGAATTGCATAAGGCTATCTTGGAGCCTAAAATGTTCTTATGAAATAGCTCATGCCATGTTTGAGCTACAATGCTTAATCATATAAAAACATACATGATTAGAAGTTGTATGAAAGAGTTAAAGCAAGGAGAAATTTTGTTGTCATATTAGTGGAAGGTGGACTCTTACTAGCTGGTTTTTTTCCTATCCCAAAGAGTAGAACTTGAATAGCTGATATCTTGTGGCCATCATTACAAGACAAGGATTAGAATGATTCAGGAAATCTTTTCCCTTGCAAAATAATGGTAGTACCTTTTCATGTGGCAATTATGTCCTTCTTTTCTCACTCTAGATATGTTGGGTGTATTGTTCTTTGGGATAAACGAGTAGATACTTTGCATCTCTAGGACATCTAAATAGGTTCACCTTACTAGCTTCCCCTCTTCTTTTGGAGGACTAATGAAATGTGGATTCAAGGTGTCTTTAAGAGTTATTACTTATTCCCCCAATATGCACTTAGTCCAATACTAATTTATTTTATCTGAGGGTGCTTGTTACTGGTGGTTGACAAATTCCTTCAAAATACACCTTCGTAAACTTCACTCTTGAAGTTGTAGTAAAGGTTATTTGCACTCTTATAGTCCATTTTTAATGTGTTTTGAAGGTTCTCCCAACAATTTAAAGCTATTGTGTCAAGAATGTAAAAGTTGTCCAAAAAGTTGTAAAATGTAGCTTTTCAAAACTTGGTAATAGTCCAATACTGAATTATTTTATGTGAGGGTGCTTGTTACTGGTGGTTGACAACTTCCTTCAAAATACACCTTCTTGAACTTCACTCTTCAAGTTGTAGTAAAGGTTATTTTCACTCTTATAGGCCATTTTAAATGTGTTTGGAAGGTTCTTGCAACAATTTAAAGCCATTCTATCAAGAATGTAAAATTTATCCAAAAAGCTGTAAAATGCAGCTTTTCAAAACCTGCTAAAGTTGCAAAACAATGTAAGAAGTGTGTGTTTAGTCCTAATAGGTTGTTGGGTAGTTATGTCCAAGAAAGCATTATAAAATGCTTGCGATAGGTTGAATGGAAGTGTGTGGATAAGTTAGAGGAAGAGTTTGAATGGGATAAACCAATAAGCCTCTAAATAGCACCACCCTGCAAGTATTTGGTGAATGGTAGAGAGAAAAGTCTATCATTTCTACTGTTTATCAATTATCCTTCATGTACTAAGAAGGATGGATTGATGAAGATAGAAGACCACCAATGTGTCAATTTTTTAACATATTTTACTAAGAAAGGAATTGTTGTTTAGAATTCATTTATAGTTATTTCTTCCAAGCATGTTTCTTGCTACTATTTGGCATTTTTCTTGTATACGATGGAATTGAGTAAAGCCTAAAAACTATTTGGGGTGATAATATGTTGGTTTAACTTTGCTTTGAATCCATTTTAAGCAATTGGACTTGATATATGTAGAAATTTTGAATGGATTCTTTCAACATTGTCATAAAACCCTCATGGATAGAGTTGGTGTGAAATTTTTGTGCATATCTTTGTTTCTAATTGTTGAAAATTAATGGTCTTTTGGATTTGGTTACTATTCTAGATTCACTTTCATGTGAATTTGGTTTGAGACCAAAAGGTTTTATATTCTAGGAGAAAGATGTTTTCCCTAGGTAGACTGGACATGCAAGTTTCTTTATTTTTTAATGACAATAAAATTGAGGTTCATTATTGGGGTCATAACTTTAAATTGCACCATTGGATTCTTTTCAAATTTGAATATGCTTTTGTGATCCTAATTCTCCACAAACACACCAGAAAGATTGTACAAATACAGTCTACGTTGGAAGATATTCATGTCTATGTACTAGTCTATAAAACTGTCATCTAATTGACAATCACAAGAATGCAAGAGTAGAATCTAATTATTGAAACTGACTAGATGGGTAAGGCATGAAGAATTTATTGAAAGGAGTTTAAAACATGTGATCAAACCTCTCAATGGTATTGTGTGTCATTGTGACAAGGAAAGCAATAGGATGTAATGTTGGCAAATTTTGTTTGATGCACATATTTTCTCACAAACTAGATAGCATCAATGCTCGAGTGTAGATGTAACAAGGTCTATGGTTGTAAGAGGGAACAAGGAAAAGGGATAAGTGATCTATTGTTTATGAATATTTTAGGATTCAATGATAGTACAATTTTTTTTGATTGAATATGAGAATTAGGACAATGTGAGAAGACTAAAGAATGATGAAAAAAAGTTGTTTGTTGCTAACAACATGTTTATAATGCAAGCAGATCAGAGTTATGCAATGATTGAAGACCAATGTGTGAAAAGTGAATGGAAGGTAAGTGGAAGATTGTATAAGGTATGACATCACCTCAAGAGATGTTGATTAGTTATTGTTTGAGAGTGATCCTAGGAAAGGGTTAAAGATGAAAAGTTGATTGATTATGGAACATGATTTTGGTGATAACAATATGTCTCTAATATGTAGTAAATAAGTTTTTCAACATGAATATGTGAAGATGGAAAACTAGAACAAATGGATTATAGATAGATAATAGGTTTTGGTAGATGCTCTGCATCAAATTGGTACCAAATCTCAGCAAAAGATCTGGGCTAAGAAAATGAAGATTGTTATGTGATCTTTGTTGTAGGTGCATGTCCACTATCTACAAATGGGCATGTCTATCAAAGGGCCATAGGATATGGTTTAGGGCTAGAGGAGATGATCTAGTTGGTCACCTATAGTGCTAGGGTGAGAGGCAAGGAAAGGACTCTCGGGTGAGGGACAAGTTATCAATGAGTGGAGTGGCATTGGAGGGTGGACTTGAGTTTCAAGTAGTACATTGGAAGCAACTTATGAACTCCTTTTTTGGGAGTCTAATTGAAGACTTCAAGGTTCAACAATAGCATAGAGAAAAAGACATGAAGATGCAAAGTTGAATGAAGACGAAGATGGAGATGATTTTAGTATCTCTTTTTATATGGAGAAAGCTATATATACTATCAGTGATTGAATATGTTGTTACTAATAAATGGGATCAACTTTATTGTAGATAGCGTGATCAAAACAATGGAAAATTATTTTTTCATTAATTGTCATAGCATTTAAAGGCTAGTTATGTTTTCGTAATGTTTTCAATGCCCATCTTCTTTTAAATTTTTTTGAGTTTGATCATTATGCAGTCACAAGATAGTTGGGGATGAGTTTACCTTCTTAAATAGTACAAATAATTAGTTAAGTGTTGATATATTTGTATTTTCTTTTGATTGTTGTGTTACTTTTGGTGTGTTGATAAGCTGGTTCTATTAAACCTACTAATACAATTGTTTTAGTCATGAGATGTTTGGAGAAAGCTCCTCGTCTACCATCACAAGATTGGGGTGATCTTATTAGGTGTCTCATGCAATATAAGGGTCAAATTTCTACCAACCAGTTATCCCTTGTTCCTCACAAGAAATCATTGCACACGTTAGAAGTGGAAGAAGAAAGTGCTCATTTTTCATTTGTGCATACAGATTGCATTTCTCCTTTTTTGAACTTCCTTAATGAACTATGTGAGATCTCAAGGTTAAAATTGCTTGAACATTCTTTGCAATGTGTCATGTTACTATATATGGTATACATGATAAGAATTTTCACCTAGACTAGACTACAAAACTTTTTTAGGGGCCTTATCGACTTTCAGTAGGTAGTTAATTTTGGAAGTCCTATACAATATTTAGGAGATTACTTCTAGAATTAGTTGTTCATGTTTTTTTTTTTATCAAAATACCCAGCTAATTTTAGATACATTTTTTAACATTATATACACTTTGGTGATCTATTGCATCCCAATATGGTCTACTATTAGAAAATTCTAGGTGATAGCTACTTTGTATGGCATCCTGATCTAGTCTACTATCATTCTAGTGTGCAAGCCATCTCATTAGGCTCAATTCATTTTAGGCCATATCTATTTATAGATAATTTTTAATTAAATATAAAATGTATTTATTTGACCTACTTCATAATTGAATTGCTTTTGATTTGGATTTTATACATAACTTTTCTTTCATCAAATATTTAATTCACTTTTTTGTTAGCTTGTTCATCACTAGTATTATTGTATAGCTTGTTGAAAATGCTTAATTTATAGTTTGTTCCTAACAACATGTTTATAATGCAGGCATATTATAGTTATGGAATGATTGAAGACCAATGTGTGAAAAGTGGACTTTTGATCCATATTTTCATGAGAAAAAGACAAGTGATGTAGTATGCTCTAGATACTTTGCTAATAATCTTGGTAGCATTATATCTCTCTAGAGTGTAGGTTGCATACTTGGTAAGCTACTTGTAGGCAAGCCAATAGTGCCTGGATGTAAAGAGGTAATTGTAAAAGTCAACTCATGGTTCTATTTCTCTAGTTGATATTCTTGATTACAACTTGCATAGATAGTAACCTATATTTAAATAATTTTTTGAACTAACCAATCTTGGTTTATATGTTTACTTCTAAATGCCATCTTGTGTGGAAATAAGTAGGATTTTATTTTAATTTACATTTTTTCCTCCTCTATAGTGAGTCATGATTACTGAAGGTTTCCCAACACTATTTGGGTTCAATTTGTTGAACAAAATGGAAAATAATAGCAAGAGTTCTAATCTTATGACATCCTAGGAGGTTGTTTTTTATATTTTCATCTATTTATAGCTGTATTTGTATTTCAGTATAACGTGCTAACTCCTAGTTGTACTTATGATTTTCTCATTTTATGGAGTTTGAAGCATGAACATATGCTTTACTAGAAACATGTCTTGTATGGTAGCAAAAACTCCTTAAGTTTCTGGTTATGATGCCCCTGATTGTCATAGCATAGAAATCAATTTAGGAGAGAATTTAGCAAAGAATTTAGAATTTACCCCTGACTACCATACTATTTTTGGATTGTGTGAAACACAATGGATTTTTACAAAAATAATTGCAATTTTTCTTCATGATCTTCATCTCCATTTCTGTAAAACCACAAAAAATCTAGTTAGAAAAAGCATGTTTTGCACAATTGAATTTCTTTCCAATTTTTCTTGTGTCATTTGTGGTGAGTTTAGCTTGCATTATTGATATGATTTATCTTAGATCTAGAGTCCATATAGTATAACAATAACAAGCTTGTAGACTAAATATTCTCTTAAACCAATAGCTGTTATCTAATATTATTAATACTTTTAACTCATATTCATTAAATGACATTGAAATCTATTTTGTTTATGGTTATTTATGTCTTATTGTTATTGTAGATATTATTTAATATAGAGTTGGGCAATTTGATAATAATCATTGTAATAGTTTAATCTCAACATATATAGTGTTAGAAGAAGCTTTTCCAAACACATAGCTAATCAAATTAACTATTTTAAAACATATTACAATAATAGGAAATATTTTCTATGTGACAATTGTTATGATAATCATAAAAGTATTTTGTCCTGTACTTATATGGATTTTGAAATATTCTTATGAAATTCTCTTTTTTGATCTTCAAGTATAACATAATCAAATTTAGGATTGCAAGAAGTTTGATATATTTTTGATTCATCTCTTTCTACATAAATGTCCATTTGTTCCATGTTGTATCAATCAATTGTTTCTTATCCAAGCCATTTAATTTGCAACCTTTTATATTTTAAAGGATGCAAATTAAATGGCTTGGATAAGAAAGAATTGCTTGATATAACATTAAAAAAAAAATTGACCCAACATTGGTGGAAATTTCAACAAAATCCTTATAGTTTTCTACCAAGATTTGGTCAAAATTTTCACCAATTATTAAAAAAATTCAACCAAACATTGGTGGAAAATTTGACCAATTCTTGATAGTTTTCTACTAGGAATTGGTTGAAATTTCCACAAATTCTTAAAAAAATCAAGCAAACTTTGGTGAAAATTTTGACCAACAATGACAAATTAGGGCTAGCAAAAATTAAAATTTTTTGACGAATGTATTGGTCAAAACTTTGACCAACCTATAAGTTGGTTGAAATTTTGATGAAAAGAATTACCATGAACTACTTGGTCAAAATTTTGACCAACCTAGGTCAAAGTTTCGACCAAAATATGTCAAAAATTGAGTTCAAATTTACTAATGTCACACAATCAAGCCTTTTCAAAACCTTATTAGATCTAGCTCTAAAATTAGACCAAGTATACCAATTCCCATAAGAATTATAATAATGGGCATTGGGATCCAAAAGGCCTAATTTATTGTGCATATAGTACCTGGCTTCTCTCTCTCCAAATTTCTACTAAAATGCTAGAATACCTTCTTAATCATAGGCCAACTCGACCATATTGAAGTCCCCATAAACAATCAAGTTGGAAATTCACGAAAAACCTACCATCCAATGCAAAAGATGGGACCCCTCAATAGCATCATTGGGAGCATAAACATCAGTTATCCCAAAAGAATGATTATGGAAAGAAAAAAAAATTGACACAATCCCGTGCATGGGGTTAGAACCATGATAAATAACAGAAGATAATAAATGAGTTGAAATGAGTGGTAACTATGCCACGTTGACCAACTATGTGCTGGGAAGAAAAAAATGCAGTGTTTGGCCAAATAACATGACAAGTAGTGTTTAGTAAAACTCCTCAAACTGAGATGGTTTCTAGTATCTCACATATTTGTGAGGGAGGTTTGTGTGACCCTACACATTCCATGAGAGAAAATTCATGGAAATATTTATTGAATGTCATCCTTGTCCCTAAAAGAGAAGAAACTATAATGCAAAAGTGAACTGGAGGTAAAAATAGGAGAAGAATCACCACCAGATATGATTCTCCTCTTCTTTGAACTACCATCTAAGTCGTCTTCATGACCATCTGCGATCTAAGAGTATCACAAGGGCTTAGACCCAAGTAGGATAATCAAGGATGTCACCTCTATAGTACAGACCCACATTGGTCAAGAAGCACTCATAGATGAAGTCATCCCTTGGTGAACAAGGTTTGAAATGGGTGGTGATACTACTAGTATGATAAGCACAGTGATGAAGGTAAAATGAAAAAATCTCCAACAAAGATAGAGAAGAGGACCTATGTTTCTTGGACACAAGGAAGTCAAGATTACCCTTGTGCACTACAATTATCCACTCATCTTTTTTGGCATTTTTAGCACCTTTGGCTTGAATCTCTTTGACATGATTTAGCTTGCAAGGCATGGCTAGAGGGAAATATTTGACCTTCTATTCATTTGATTGACACTGATAACAAATAGGGTCAAATAAAGCACCTCCTGGGTGAAGGTGCACACTCTAACTTGAATATTGACAATTTCTTCGAAATCACGAGAGAGGTCCAATTCAACAAAAACCCTCCTTTGAGGACATGCATCAAAAAACTTTGTTGGCTCCATGTATACCATTAGTTGAAATGAGGCATCATGAACTTCCATCACACTCTAGAGCTAGTATCACCTATTGGGATAAAGTTGGTAGGAATCATAATAAAAAGCCCTAATGCTCTTGCAATTAATGTGGTATGACAAGTGAAAACTCGGAGATGAATTCAAAAAAAAAAAAAAAAAACTTACTCCATGAAAAACCTGCAATGTGATTTTGGATCCCCATGACAGTCCAAAATACATTTCCATTTCCATGTTATATTAGTTTCGTATAATTGGAATCACCATGTAGTGGCTTTCAATTTATTCAATTATATTTTGAATAGGATTTCTTTCATATCAAACTCACTGAGATTAGAATTGTGATGAAGTTTCCTACAACTTTAATAAAGTCTCTAAATTAACTTGTATATAGATATAGATGGAATATGATTGCTTCTAGATATATATATCTATCTATATATATTAATAGCAATTGTATCTTTGAAAATTTATAATTTTAAATATATGCCAATTTTAGACAACATTTAATTGATGTATATTGAAATCTAAATAGATTTTGTATATTTTTTTTATTTCTATATAAATTCAATATTCTAATTATATAAATTCTGCTAGAAAAGATTAATCAGAGAGAAACTTTCAAAGCATAAAATCCTACTTCACCTTTTGTGAAAACTGTGACGAGAGTTAAGTCAATATCTCCATTTGATTTGCTAACTATTAAATTTTAATAAAATGTGTGACAAATCATTTTGGCATTATTTACCTATTCTCCACATATGATATTTGAGGTATGGAAAGAACTTAAGAATTATATTATTGATTGGTTAGTAGTTATTTTTTTAAAAAATTAATTGAAATAAGTGAAACCTAGTCTCAGTTGAAATATTGTAAATCATATAATAATTTTTTAATTTCTATGATGTTGTAATTTGGGAGGCAAAATTAGTTGTTTTAAATTCATTTGAAAACAATAGTTTATGATAGGGAGTAACAAAACTTAAGTTCTTTCTTGATAGGTTGGTCAATGTTAGAAAATATTATTTGATTTGGGAGACAAAATTAGTTGTTTTAAATCCATTCAAAAATAATAGTTTATGATAGGGAGTAACAAAAGTTAAGTTCTTTCTTGATAGGTTAGCTAATGTTAGAAAATATTATTCAAATTTAAAAAGTAACTTCTTGACAAATATGAAAGTGTACATCATATTGACATTTGTTTACATTATGACTCACAAACCCATTATACATGTTGGTTGATTTACTAGATGGAGAAGATATTGTTGACATGGAAATAATAGTTAAAAGATCATAACAACAAACTAGTAGTCATTTTGTACTAAGTAGTTATTGTATTTGTGCAATGCACTATTGCACTCATAACTCAATTAACTCAATGATATGCACTAATAAAAAATAATTATTTTCCCATAATTTACATATTTCTTAAGTTCTATAATATATTTATAATTTTTTTAATTATAAAAATTAAATATCTTAAATTTGATCAGCTTAATTCATTTCTATGTTATAGGAGTGTTTGTTTTCTTACAAGGTTCTCATATAGCTATAATTGTGAATTGTAATATATGTTAAGAGTTAAATAATATACTATAGTTATATTTGAACTATAATATACAATTAAAATTTTGTTACACAATTTATAAATGATAGTTTTTTATTAAAATATAAACTATATTTTATAAAATTATGAAATTATATACTTCTATATATAATAATTAATTCTATAAATTTATAATATATGATGATAATTAAATAATATATTACTATTATATTTGAATAGTAATATAATATATTAATACTATATTAACTCTTTCTATATATAAAATAGTATAAGGTTTGGATATTTCAAATGCTCAGTCTTTTTTTTGTCATTTTTTGCTCAATATTTCAAATGTTGGATATTTTAAATGCTTAAAAAGTATAATTGGAAGAGGGTTGATTTCTAAGTAACTTTACACAAATTAAACATCTATCAAAGCCATGTTTTGATTGCCAGATTAGTTTAGCAAACTATACTTATAACAGAAAAATTGGACTGATTAAAACAAATTTCTAGTTCCCTCAATCTATAAATAATCAAATTGCCTCTAAAAAAAGCATTTATACATTAAGCTACGATAAGACTTTTAAATGCTGAAATGTTATTGTAGAGAAATAACAAATTGAAATATTCCGAGATTATCTTTCACAATTATTGTACACCTCATATGAGAGAGAAAAGAATACAATATGATCACCGGTACACACCCCAATCATGGTTCACAAAGCTTGTCCAGCCATCGACCACAAGATTGAAAGAACAAAAAATTATCGAATAAATACAAAAGAAAGATTTGACTCGCTCGCCAAATACAAGGCCGCCTCTGCAATATCCTCTACCCTAAGCGCGGGCCCCTTCATGTTGGATGGGGATGGAAGGATAAACACTAAATCTCTAGGTAAAATCGATAAGTTCAAGCAAGTCAATGGACCCCTAGAGTTTTCTGGAAAAATCAAATTGCAGCCTTAAAAGATGTCAAAGGCTATAACACAGAAAAATATAAATATAAGACGACTCGCGGGATGTGAACGTGACTGAGAAAATCCAATAAAATAAAGATTCCACAGTACCAATCCAATTCATTGTCAGGTCGGGTGAACTACTAAGGAAATCTCTAATAGTCCAAGGTCAAAATTGAGAATTTCTTCAAAGGACTTAACACTCAATAAAAATTTAAGGGATATTTTAGCCTGATCGATATAAACAACTACGGGAAGTTAGTCTCGATCAATTAAAGAGAAGGGGTCAAAAGAAGCTAGCGGCTAAATTGCAGACTGTCTCGTTGGTCTTATTTATTCATGTAAGGCCGCCTCTTCCAAAGATTGTTTCAAGTATAATTGCGGATCCGGAATCATGTCTACAGAAAGGATTGCAGCTTCTGTATTGCAAAGGTAATCGGTCTTTCCCCCTTTTCTACAAAACCCTTTGGTTAGGTTTTCAACGCTTTAAGAGTATTCCAGTTTCTTGATAACACTATCAACACAATCATAGTTGAATTGGAACTTCCAGCCTGTGACAAGAAGTCCTTGTGAAATACAGACTAAAAGGCAAGGTAGCAGTAATCACAGGAGGATCAGGAGGAATCGGTGAAGCTACCGTTAGGCTGTTTGCCAATCATGGAGCTAATGTCATAATTGCAGACATTGCAGATGAAGCCGGTAAAAAAGTTGCGGAATTGCTTTCTCCCCGGGCGACATATATCCACTACGATGTAAGCAAGGAGAAAGATGTAAGCGAGGCTGTCGATCTGGCGATGGAAAAGCATTGAAGTTTGGACATAATGTTTAATAATGCAGGAATCATAAATAGGAAGAAGGGGAGCGTGGCAGAGTATGATATGGAGGATTACGAGCGAGTGATGAATATCAATGCAAAAGGAGTAATGCACGGCATTAAGCACGCGGCCCACGTTATGATCCCCAACAGAAAGGGCAGCATTGTTTCTACAGCCAGTATTGCAGGAGTATTAGGAGGATGTGCTACTTACTCCTACACAGCCTCCAAACATGCCGTAATTGGGCTCACTAAAAATGGTGCAGTGGAACTAGGAAAATATGGAATCAGAGTGAATTGTATTTCTCCGTCTGGTGTTCCCACAGATTTGTTAACTGGGTACATTGGAAGGGTCCTTTCTGAGGATGAGAAGACCCAGAGGGCAGCGTCACGTTATAGCGGGGCCAACTTAAAGGAAGCTACGCTTGGAGTAGATGATATAGCAGAGGCTGCTCTGTATCTGGCAGGTGAGGAATCAAAATATGTAAGTGGTCAGAATATTGTGGTAGATGGGGGAATAACGATTACAAACAATGACTGGGCAGTGTACCGGTGATCGGGGTCAATAAAAAGTTAGTTTCACAAATTGAAATCGTGAACTGGGTATGCACTATAATGGGGTCAGAAGTAAGTATTTGTTTTCATTTTGAAAACTTGAAAGTATTTGCTGAGAATTGGTCTTTCCTATAATACATTAATTGGAATGGTGGTTTACAACCTTCACGAAGTCTCCTCCATTAATTAAATGAACTAAGATTGGAATTGCCGTGTGGTGGCCTACAACTTATAAGGAAATCTGTGAATAAGATTTTCTTTTGCATTACTTGTGGTGTGTATATCATACGCATGATCTAAGCAGTCGTATTTTCAGAAACTGATAGTCATAATTATATAGAGATGTTTATTCATCTATCATAGATCTGTAAGGACTTAGTTTTTTCGATAGTTCTTTTTGATAAAATGAGAGTCCATCAGTATCTCTACACATTAGTAAGTGGCAAATTTACTGCAGGCCACGTGCCTTCACTAATTGGAACCGACTGTTAATTCCCAACTGTTATGATTCTCCTTAAATTATGTTTGTTCTTTAGACACAGAGAACAATCTTTTATTTCACTGGTTGGGGGTAGGAGATAGAGGGCGGTGAAGGGTAAGTTTAGAAAACAGGCTCTTAAACCTGGGAAAGGGGGAGGAAGAGTAAATAATCAAACCTTTATTGACGGCATATTAATTTTTTTTTCTTCAATGATTGTTGTAGTACAAATCTCACACCATTCAGAGTATGGAGCTCCGTGTGTTCATCTCCCTCTAATGGCCAATGACCTCTGTCACTACACTTTCTTAAATTGAACTTGTCACTCCAATGCTTGGTTTGAAAAGTCCCTACAGGTAGATTTTCACAAGTTGTTACAACTATTTGTTAGTAAACACTCTGAGAGGTATGTACTCAATGTAGGTGTTGATCCAGTTAATACAAACATTGAAAAATTACAATGTTGTAGCAAATTGTTCAAGAAATGAACCGAACAGTTAAAGTTATGTATAACTGCCACCATAAGGACAGATGTTATGACCATGTGACTATACTTGTTTCTCTGGGCTTTGACCAGTGAAAGTTCAAACAAATTTTTGTTCGAGTTCAAACTTTTTCTCTGTTAGGGTTATATTGTTTGGTCTTGTACCGTGTTTATGACATTGTAGTGTTCTATAGGATTCTGTTCGTGTATGCTAATATTATTGGGGACATTTTCCACAAAATTTGTTTGAATCTTGTCTTGTCAAATTAGACTTCCCCAAAATATAAATAATACAATTGTTTCTACAAAATTCACATCTACATTAACCCATGACAAATATTTACAATGCTGAAATGTCTTGTAGCACAGATAAAATACAGAAATATTGTTTACCACAGATTAAATATTGAAAGATAATCTTTCACAATTATTGTACGATGACATCAGACTGGGAGAGAAAAGAATCCAATCTTATCACTTGTACACACGCCAATCATGGTTCACAACGATTGTCCCACCATCAACCACAAGATTATGTCCGCTCACATACTTTGATTCCTCGGCCGCTAAAAACAAGGCCGCCTCTGCAATATCCTCAACCCTAAGTGCGGGCCCCTTCAAGTTCCCCACGCTGTTACAGAACGCCTCCAGTGTGGCATTATCTTCAACCCTCGCGTACTCCATTGTAAAACCAGTTGCAATCCCCGAAGGGAGAAACAATATTCACTCTGATTCCATCTTTCCCCAGCTCCGCCGCCCCATTTTTAGTTAACCCTAAAATCGCATGCTTTGAGGCCGTGTACGCATAAGGAGCCATTCCTCCCAAAGTTCCCTCAACACTAGCCGTAGATATTATGTAGGCCCCTTTTGTTGGGGATCATAACGCGAGCAGCGTGCTTAATGCCGTGCATTACCCCTTTTACATTGATATTCATCACTCGCTCGAACTCCTCAATATCATATTCTGGCACGCTCACTTTTTGTAAGTCCGCTGTTCCTGCATTATTGAACATTATGTCAAGGTTTCCATACTTTTCAATGGCCAAATCAACGGCCGCGCTTACATCCTTCTCTTTGCTGACGTCACAGTGGATGTACGTCGCCCATGGAGAAAGAGATTGAGCGGTGAGTTTTCCCGCGTCGTCTGCAATGTCTCCGATTCCCGCTGCTCCCCCTGTGATTACAGCAACCTTACCCTCTAATCTGTGATTAAAAAGGGCTGTAGTTTATTAGATCTATAAAGGAATCTTCTGGATAAACAATTTCTGTTATGAAAATAAAACATCCTTGTCCGCATATTAAATTGCTAAAAGGAAAACAAGATCGTTGGCAACATAGAGTTTCAACGATATTACGATTTCATGTTAAAACCTTAATTAAGGAACAAGCAGAAGCCCAGTTACCTCTTCTGTGCAACTGTTACTGTATCCTCTGTAGACATTGTTCTCCGGTGTAGATTATTAAGAGTGAGCTTTACAAGACAGGAAATAGGATTGTGTAGAGGAAGTTTTAGAAGACAGCGTTTACGGGACTGAAAAGTATATTAAACAGAGGAAATCGTCTTATCCCATTTCTTGTCTTGATAATTCCGCCGACCGAGAATGAGACTTGAGAGCCACCATAAGGACACGTGATGACCATGTGGTTATGATTATACTTGCTTATATTGGCTTTGACTTTTAACTTGAAAGAAATTTTTGTTCGAAACTACCCACCAGTTTTACAAGGCTTGCGCCGTCAGGGTTACACTGTTTGGTCTTGTTGTGGGCATGTGTCATTGTAGTGTTTCTATAGGATTCTATTAATGCATGCTTATATTATAGGGGTCATTTTTCATTCGCTGATTGGGAGGGTGCACTTCTTAATTTTATATATGGCCTAAACTTTTCTATCTTTTCTGGTGCTAGGCATTATTCAAACTCAAAGCTCGATGACAACTATAAATAGTTATTGTGCTCTTACGTGTTAAGGTAAGGTAAAGCAAGGTTCCTAAGTACCTAAGTGAAAAACTTTCAAGGTCTTTTATGAGTTAAGGTACTTAATGAGTACCTAGTTTAAGGGAAAAACTTTTGAGATCTTTTATGATTTAAGGTACCTAATTTCTTCTGTATATGTACTTTCTAGTCTAGAGTGCCATTGAAAAACAGAGAGAATATAACACAGCAGAATACTCAAGAAATGAGCGCTAATATCCTAGCCTCAACCATTCTATTTATAACTGAATTAGTAATAAATGTACAGAGCATTCTAGAGAAAAAATTGGTTGTGTATTAATGGTTGTAGGTGAGCAAAATGGCTATAGCCAGTAGTGGATGGCTACACATTTTTACATGTGTTTCTAGAGGCTTTTCTAGTCTGTGCCAATCAAGTCAGTGAGTAATTAATTTACTTTAACATCCCCCTTAAATTAATTACAATAGCTATACTAAATATCTACTATCTAAATATCCACCCATAATCTACATATGATGGGTCCCAGCCTAAAGCCTTGTTAGGTACCCATTTACAATCAGTTATCTCCTAAATACAATGGTTGAAATTCATAAGAATCTCCCCTAAATGACAACCATGAGACAATTATGGCACTGCTCTTAAGCCCAAAAGACATTGACAAGATACAAACTTGGCTTCACTTAAGGCCTTGGTGAATAAATCAACAATCTGGTCCTTTGTCTTGCAATATTGAAGATGAATCACCTATTGTTGGATGAGATACCTGATATAATGATGATAGAGTTTGATATGTTTGGTGTGAGCATGAAACACTGGATTCTTAGACAATGAGATGACACTTTGATTGTCACAATGAAGTAAAGAAGGTCGTGCATGACGTTGCTTGAGGACTGATAGGATAGCTCATAGCCAAGTGATTTCTTTTGCTGCTTCATTTGCCACAGTATATTCAGCTTTTGTAGTGGATAGAGCAATGGAAGACTATTTTTTACTGCACCAAGATAGACAACATAACCTATAGATGACTTACGATCATCCACACATCCTACCCAATCAGAATCTGAATAACCAATAAGGGAAATATCTCCATGAGATGAATAATAGATGCCCATTGTTAAAGTCCCTTTCACATATTTTAGTATTGTTTTAGCTGCTATCCAATGTGGGACCTTAGGTGAACTCAAAAATTTGGAAACCACACTAACTGCAAAAGAAATATCAGGACGAGTGTGTATCAAATATGCAAGACTACCAACCAATTACCTATATAAGGTAGTATCAACATCTTCACCTTCCATTTCCTTGCTTAACTTTAATCCTTGAGCAATTGGAGTAGACACACTTTTACAATCTGTCATTCAAAACCTCTTCAATAATTCTAAGGCAAATTTAGTTTGAGAAAGATAAAAACCATCATCCTTTTGCCATACTTGTATACCAAGAAAATAGTGTAGAAAACCAAGATTTGTCATCTCAAATGTATCTCACAAGCTTAGCTTTATGTTACTAATTTTATCCATGTTATGTCTTGTGATAATAAGATCATCGACATAATTCACAATGATTATGATATCACCACCATCAAATTCCTTCACATACAAATTTGGATCATGAGGACTATTATGGAAGCCTTAAATTTGAAAATATTCACCAATTTTAGCATACCAAGCCCTTGGAGCCTGTTTGAGACCATATAAAGACTTCCTTAATTTGCAAACCAAATGTTCTTTCCCTTAAATTTCAAATCCTTGTGCTTGAGTCATATAAAAATCTTCATCAATTTCACCATTCAAAAATGCATTTTTAACATCCATTTGATGTAGAGGCCACTTAAAATGAGTTGCTAATGCTATAATAACTCTAATAATACTAATCTTTGCTACTGGGGTGAAAGTTTCTATGTAATCAATCCCTTCTTTTTGTGAATAACTTTGGCAACTAGTCTTGCCTTATGTTTTTCAATACTCCCATTTGACTTGAACTTGGTCTTATAAACCCACTTATTGTTAACCATATTCTTACCTTTTGGAAACTCTACCAATTTCCAAGTGTTGTTCTTGATCAAGGAATCATACTCATTTTTCATAGTTTCTTCCCATTCATGTTTTCCTTTGGCCTCTTCATATGTTTGAGGATCATTAAAGCATAATTTTCCTTTGGCCTCTTCATTATAGTGGTCATTAAAGCATAATTAATTTGATGAGTCCTTTGATAAATTTCTTGAATACTCTTGGTCTTTAGAAAAGGACTAGATTCTTCATCCATGTCAAAGGGTTCCTTAGAACTTTCACCAGTTTCAAAATCATTAGGATCTTCATGATTCTCAATGGCCACATGTGGAATAGGAATGGATATTGGCATATCATCAAACCCCTCATTAAACTTGACATCCCTACTTGTAAACACATCTTCCACACTAGGATCATACAACCTATATCGTTTCCTTTGGTCATCATACCCAACAAAGATGCACTTAATGCTTTTCTTATTAAATTTATTTTCTCTAATCTCATCTGGTACATGGGCATAAGCTTCACATACAAACACTCTAAAATACTTAACATTAGGTTTTCTTCCACTCTAAGCTTCTTCAGGTGTAATGTTTTGCAAAACATTTGTGGGAGATCTATTCAAAACATGAGATGTGGTATTAATAGCTTCAGCCCATAGAAACAAAGGAAGATTATTAGATTGTAGCATATAATATGCCATTTCCACTAAAGTCCTATTCTTCCTTTTAGAAATACTATTTTGTTGAGTATATCTAATAGTCATCTCTCTTTTGATCCCATGATGCTCACAAAATGATTTGAACCTATTGTTTACATATTCTCCACCATTGTTAGTTATAATTCTCTTGATCTTATTTCCACTTTCATTTTCCACAAGAGCTTTAAACATTTCAAATTTGTTAACCACTTCATCCTTTTGTTTCAATAAATAAACCCAAACTTCCCTTGAAAAATCATCAATAAATGTCAAGATATACCTAGCTCCTCCCTTTGATGATGGATTCATAGGACCACACAAATCACTATGGATAATTTATAGACTTTTTTTTGCTCTCCATGCAGACCTCTCAAAAGTTCCTCTATATTGTTTACCAACCATGCATCCTTCACACACATTTGTATTTAATTTTATCAAAGGTAATCCATCAACCATACTCATCTTTGAAAACATAGCCAAACTTTGATAATTTAAATGACCATATCTTTGATGCCATAACTCACTTAAGGATGATCTTGTAGTGATATAATCCTTCTCATCAACACTAGCTTGAAATTTATATAGTCCATCACTTGCAACTCCTCTAGCCACTATTTTGTATGCATCATTAATATTCTTGATGAAACACTTATCTAAATAAAACTGCACCTTATATCCATGTTGAGTTATTTGACTCACTGATAGATTGTTGGCCAATCTAGGTAAAAAATTCACATTAGTTATTTTCAAATTTTTACCATCATTACCTTTCATTGAAATTATACCTATTCCTTTCATGTCATGTGAACTATCATCACCAAGAAATATTTTTGTATCTCTTGTTGCTTCTAAAGAGCTAAAGATATTTTTGTTGTGAGTTAGATGTCGGCTAGCTCTTGAATCAATATACCATGCATTACTTGAATCACCTTGAGTAGCCAAAGAATCTATCATTATATGATGATCACCCTATTCTTGAACAAAATTTGATTGCCTTCTTTGATTAAATCTCTTTTGCCATTTCTTAAAACATTGATCACTTTTATGCCATTCTTTTCCACACTTGAAACATTTGATAGTATTTTCTCCTTTGAGATTATTATTGTAATTTCTTCCTTCATTTTGTGGCCTTTGATAATTTTGCCTATTTTGATTATCTCTTTGTTGAGACCATTGACTTTGATTATTTCTATATTCATTCCCTTGATTAGGTCTTTGATTTTGATATGTTCTTTCTTGATTATAATTCTTGTATTTCCCTCTAGCTACAAATGCTTGACTCTTGCTAGACTCACTTGTAAACTTGTGAAGTCTTTCTTCTTCATTTAAAAAAGCACCATACACTTCTTGCAGTTTTATATTTTCAAATTTTCCAGTTAATTGTAAAGTACAAGTGAAATTATTATACTCCTCTGGAAGACTTTCAATTAAAAATTCTATGATTTCATCATCTTCATACTCAACCTTCATCATTGCAAGCTGATTTCTTATGATTTTCAATCTAGCAAAATGATCATTCATGCTATCTCCTACTTTCATTTTCAAATGAGTTAATTGCCTCTTAATATCCTTTACTTTTAACTTACTTGTTCTTTAATACATTTTTTTAAAGTTTCCCATATTTCCTTTGTTGTTGTTAAACCTTGAACATGAGGCCTAATCCTTGGACTAATTTGCCACAAAAGTGCAGCACATACATTCATATCTTTTTTATTCGATTTCTTAAGTTCAACTTGATCCTTAGGTTCTTCTTCTGTGAGTACTTCCCATAAATATTTCACTTGTAAAATTAACTCCATCTCACATTTTTTATTAGCATAATTTGAACCATCCAATTTTTCACTAACCACAAGATTAGAAATCTCACCAGCCATAGTTAAATTTTCAATCAATTACCAACACATATGCACACAATCACATAAGCATTAAGCATCTAGCAAAGACCACACCTTATACTAGCCTTCTTAAGAACCTATCAAAACAAAGACTTCCAAAATTACCACTTTCAACTTCCCAAACAAATCTTTCAAATTTCTCTTAGAAGAATAATAACTTTGACATACACTCAATTCTCACAATCTTGCATAAAAAAACCCTCTTCACAAATTTGAAATAAGCAAACAATCATTAACAACTTTAGATTTAGAAAGACATTTGATAGTTCATTTCTTATTTTAGTGGTACAATAGAATAGAGAAAGCTCAATATTAAAACAATAAGCATTACTACCCCACACAAAACTATACTCTTTTATCCTTCAATACATACCTCTTAGAATCTCAAATGTGATCTTTGACTAATAATAATTTTTGCTCCTCCAGGAATGCGTCCAATAGATCTTGCTTTCTTTAGCACTTTATCTTTCTTCTCTAAGATGATGCCAACTCCAATAGTTCAAAGAAACACTCAACTCTAACAACAGCTTGTAGATTTATAACAGTAGTCTCCTTCAATTCACATAGCAAAACAAAACAGTGACCAATCCTTAGTCATGGCTTTGATATGATGAAAAAGAGAGAGAATATAACACAAAAAAATACTCAAGAAATGAGCATTGATATACCAGCCTCAACCATTCTATTTATAACTAAATTAGTAATAAATGTATAGAGCATTCTAGAGAAAAATTTGGTTGTGTATTAATGGTTGTAGGTGAGAAAAATGGCTATAGCTAGTAGTCGACAACTACACATTTTTACATGTGTTTCTAGAGGCTTCTCTAGTCTATGCCGATCAAGTCGATGAGTAATTAATTTACTTTAATAGCCATGAGGCATATAAATAATATTGCTATGATTGATCCTTTTATGGATAGTGTTCATGAAATTTATTTCCATACTATGTTGACAAAGATTAGGTTTCTTATATTATCTCCTTTACTACCATCCAAGAAAGCCATTAAGGTAACTTTTTTATTTGTAGTCAATCATGTTGAGGTTGTTCTTGACCAAGGTCAATGACTTTTCCCCTCTTCCCTCTTTGTGTTTAAACCTTGAACTTTTGACTTTTTGATAAGTCAATTTGTATCCACATTTGAATTGAAATCTTAAGCTTATGCTTCCCATGTTGG
Source organism: Cupressus sempervirens (assembly GCA_028749045.1). Lineage (NCBI taxonomy): Eukaryota > Viridiplantae > Streptophyta > Pinopsida > Cupressales > Cupressaceae > Cupressus > Cupressus sempervirens. Next base: position 47,504,220 of record CM053789.1, on the reverse strand, counting down.
AACTTTCTCATTGATATAGATTTCTCCAAAGGCATCTTCATTTGTGTAGAGATGTTGACACTAGCCTTTCTAGTCAACTCATGGAGTCAAAACACTTTAACAGTGGTAAAGTGCATTACTCTTATCATATCTAGTTTATCTATCTCCTTGATAGTTTTTATCAACATGAGCTATTAAACCAAACAATTTAAGGGTTTTTTATTGGATTCACATTGGCCTATGATAGAGCATGAATAGTTGTCATACATACATTCCTTCTCTAATATGCACACGTGCATATTTCTGCATTTCGTAATTTTGCACATTCTCACAAATATAATCATGCATATTCGCTTGCAAATTCAACACATACTTCAACATGGATGCTTCATCTATCTTGAATCTAATTTGGCTTCCTAACTCTCTTTGTTTTTTCCATTTTTAAGGGCAATTTATTTCTATAAAAATAATTAATTTGTGTATTATATTTCATCTTATTGTATCCTAATTTATTTATGTGCAATCAATACAAATTTTTCATGTTGTATTGAATAACTTACATTGGTTTTTTTCTCCTTGTGACAAGTGGGGTGCTCATTGAGGATTCCTGGATTAATCATCATCAAATCATACATGGCATTAATTAATATATCATTACTTCTTATAATCTCATAAATCACAACCCTATGCAATTTCATTCTTTCCTCGACCTGATTTTGTGATGTATGACCTCACATGCTCAATCTTGAACATTTTATCCATCATATTCTAGCTAAACATTAGGCATCACCAAAATGTGTTGGAGATCAATCTTCGGCTCCTACCTTTTTTGAGAGGAGTATATCTCATAGGGCATTGTTATCATGATAAAAATAAAGGGCCCAAATTCAAATCCTCCAATGAATAGTTTTTGAGATTGGAAATATCTATTTAATAATAACTAGCCAAACATATATAAATTGATAACTTATGCATTCACACCAATTAGAGTTCATGATTTTTTGCATAAAATATTTAAGGTGTTCTTCTTCATAACTATCATACTTTTTAGTTTATAAATAACTTAGAAATTACATATGAAAAATTTCTAGCAATAGATCTATTAAATATGGATAGAAAGGAAATTTCTACTAAGATTTGAGGTAAATATGACGGACAATCTTGACTAGAAAAAAAAAAATCCTAAACTACCTTGGTAAATGTTCACAAATTATTTGGATCAATCAAATGGGGTTTTCTAGGTCTTTAAATGGTCAATTTTAACATATTTGCATGCCTCTATAGGTTCAATTGATCAAGTTTTTCCCATGTCAAACTCCAGTTTGAGAACCAATATTAAAATTGAAATAATTTAAATGGATATTTGTATTAGAGGAAACATCTAAAATTGAAGTATCTTATACCTTGTTATCAACAACTTGGTGTAAGTTTTTGGGTCCCTTTATAATTTGTGTGAAACTTAAGAAAACAAATATTTTGATCTAAATGGATTGCTAAAGTCACTTTAGAAGTAATTTTAAAAAACAAGATCTAGCTTCCTCATTTGAATGTATAAGCTAGTGAGCTATATTTCCTTTCATTATATTTTGGTGAAACTAATATGTCATACTCTTTCATATTTCTAAGTTTTTATTTCAAATCTTAATTGGGTGGATTTAAATTTTCATGATGGAACTCACCAATTATTTTTGGTTTTCTATTTCATATTTTATTGCATAGCTTCTTTTTTTCATTTATTAAAATTATGTGCTAGATAATGGTGTACCATGGTCAAATGGAGGGACTTCATTTTGAGACCTTTTAGCCCTCCTTATTGTGGTTTTGGTCTTTTTCTCTCCTTCTTCCTTCCATATTATTCTTCTTCATCCTTGTTAGAATATATAGTCCACCAATTTAACTTAGAAGGTGGCAGGGGGGGCATTGGTGGGTGAATTAATTAATTGACTCATATCACAATTATGAACCTTATTAAACTTTAACCATATGAGTAATATAATGAGAAATTAAAATAAGATACTCATGCGCAATAACACATGATATATTAACTAGGGAAACCCTTAATCAAAGGGAAAAACCTGGTGGGGATGGTATCCACAAGATGACATAGTAATATAAATATTCCTTGTTAGAGGATAGACCCTGTTACGAGTCTATATCAACATTTAGTACATATTAATCCCTATTAGGAGACTTTGATTCCTTGTTAGAAGATTCCAACCCTGTTAGGAGTTTTGGAAGACAACTGGACCCACTACCCAAATAGCTTCAAGGGTAAGACCAAATTTACCCACTATCCATATGAACTTTGTATTATTCCTTGTAGAATAATAGAAATGAATAGTACTTCCTTGCTCTTTCTATGTCCTATTAACTAGACTTCTGCTCCTTCTAATCATGTAACCAGATCACAAAATCACATCCAATAATCTCTTTAATTGCTCACTCGCATTTAGTAAACACTCTTCTCCTTTTCACACTTTTCACTTCATACAATGAACACAAAACATTATAAACAAGGAAAGCATCTTTCCTGTATAACATATCTTCAAAATAATTCCTTGAGTTGGCCTTGAGGTTTTCCTAATGAACTATAATAAGATAATTAATTAATTGCAATTATAATAGTGTTGTCGGCTCATAATCTATATAAAACTTCACACATGCAACTTCTAGAACCTGTGCACTTGCTAACATCATGATCAGATTGTCCTCTATCACTAGCTGACCTCACATCTTCCTATTACATCTTAGATGAAATATATAATACAAATATTAGAAATTGATTTCCAAGCATTTGTCTCTATACTGCTCTTAGTAAATCAAGCATAATTACTGTACATCTTTGACTTATGTGTTGCACATCAAAACTCATCATCAGGACACTATACTAAACATGTACATGAAAACACATCACTAGACACTCAAAATTGTGTTTATGCAACTTAGTTCTCTCTCTGCTACTCTGCCAGTCTTCATATACTTACTAATATGTTGACATCAATGACAAACACAGTCATTGATGCAACATGCCAATACTCTCCAATGCTTAGGATACTCCCCCAAAGTAGTACCATCAGCATTCATGTAACAATATCCTCCTTTGGCATTGATGACAACATAGATGAGAAACATCTATGTTCCATGAATACCAAGAAAATACTCTAATATTGTTTCTGCCATTCTCATCTTCTCAAAGTCTCTTCATCAATCAAATCTGAAATCCTCTAGTACACTTCTCTATTCATCAAATTCTTAGGATTAGCAAAAATTCCTCAAAGTAAACAACTCAATATACATCAAAATTCCTTATGCTGCATATGTTCCCCATAGAAATATTCCTCTTCTTCTTCACATGAATCTTTCTAAATCTCCCTATTAAAGTAGAGATTTCCATGCACTCTCCCCATACATATGAAGGAGATATTTTTCATGCATATTCTCCCCTGTTGGCATCAATGACAAAGGCCTCATTATGTAAATTTAATGCTTCAAGTCTTCAACCAGCTCAAGTGTCCAAAGACACTGTTTAAGACCAAATACCAAGAGTCCTCAATGACTCAGCACATCACAGATACTCTACATGAAGCATCAACATTTAGTCCAATATAACAATAGTGCTCTATACCATTGGACTGATGCAAAATCTACATCATCTACTCATAAGTATTTAGGTCCATAACACCATGCATACTTCTCAAGTACTCAAATGTATCTTTAGTTAAAGGCTTCGTAAAGATATCTGTAATCTGATCTTTAGTGCTCACATGTTCCAATTTAATTTCTTTTTCTATTTCCTTCTCTCTCATGACATGATACTTAATAGATATATGCTTAATTTTAAAATGTAATATAGGATTCTTACACATACTCACTATACTTATGTTATCAGAGTATATGGTAACTGGTTCTACAAACTCAATTCTAATATCCTTCAGCATCTAATTCATCTACATCACTTGATTACAATTGTTTCCTACTCCACCATACCTTGCCTTAGTTGTACTTTGTGAAATAAAATCTTATTTCTTGCTCAGCAAAGGAACCAATCTTCCTCCAAGAAACAATGCTTCACCACTAGTGCTCTTTCTGTCATCCACACTGCTTGCCCAATCTACATCAATATATGCACATAGAGTGAAATCACTCAATCTATCATACTAAATTCCATAATCAGATGTTCATTTCAAATATCTAAATATCCTCTTTACTATTGCATAATAATACTCTTTAGGATCAACTTGAAATCTAGCTGCAATCTGAACTGTAATTGTCATATCAAGTCTGGTGCAAGTAAGATATTACAAACTACCCATCATAGATCTATACTTTTTCTGCTCAACTTTAGGTGTCTCATCCTTGCTAGACAACTTGTGACTAGTTATCATTGGTGTACCAACAAGCTAACAAATTTCCAATCCAAATCTCTTCAACAAGTCCTTCAAGTACTTAGCTTATGAAATGAAAATACCATCATTATCTCCACAATCTACAATCCCAGGAAAAACTTCATTTGTCATATCATGCTCATTTCAAACTCATTCTTCATCTCTTTAAAAAACTTATTACTTGCTCCATCATTTCCTCCAAATATAATGTTATCAAAAAATATTACTATTATCAACAAACCATTCTCAATTTATTTGAAATTTAAGTTACTATCTGTCATACCTTTAGCAAATCTAAGTTTTTCCAAATAGCTATCCAACCTTGCATACCAAGTTTTAGGTGCTTGCTTTAGACTGTATAGAGATTTCTTTAGTCTGCATACATATCTTTGTCTCTTTTTAGAGGAAAACCTTTAGGCTTCTCAATATATACCTCTTCTTCAAGTTCTCTATTTAGGAAAGCTAATTTAACATCCATCTGATATACTTCTTCCTTCATTTCTTGAATCCAATGTTCACCTTTACATGCTTCATCTACACTCTTATTTTCAACTTGAGAAAACAAACAAAATTCACACACTTCTTCATTTACCTAATTATTCTTCTTTCTAGAAGGATGATTCATTGATATACTTCCGCTAGGAGTTGTCAACTTAACTCTTTCTTCTGCTCTAGGCTTAGATCTCCATTCTTCAATATGATTCCCATTCTACAAATCATTGTTAGTCTCAATGAAAACTTCCACATTTTCATGGTTATCCCTTTGATCAATAGTAATTAATGAAGCTATCACTTCTACCACTTCCTTTTCCTTAACCAATTCAGACTCATTATCTTTATCATCACAATCATTCAAGAATATTTCGATACTTTCTTTAAATTCTTCATCTTCATTAGATAGTAAATTCTTTCTAGTTTTTCTTACTCTCTTAGAACATCTCAACAAAAAATGATGAAACTCTTTACGTGTACAACAAACAAAAATTTCCATACCTTCTAGCTCTCTTTTCATAAGAAAATCAATACCTTCTTTGATCTTCTTATCTTCTTTGGATATGAATCTATCTTTATTTGTACTATTATTATTTTTTATACAACAAAACGATTATGGATCAAGAAACTCAATGCTCGAATCTTTACACATATTTGATAACTCACCAAGAAGTTCCATCTTCTATGAGACAAAATTTCCTTTATCTGACCTTGGAGTATCTCTTCTTTCCATGATCTTCCAAAGCTATTAAGCTTTTCCCTAAAGGACCTAAAGCTTTGATACTAATTGTCAGAATATATAGTCCCCCAATATAATTGAGCGGGGGGGTGGTGAATCAGTTATCCAAGTAACTACACAATTATCAATGTTATCGAACTTTAACCATATTAGAAATATAAACAGAAACCACAAAAAGATACTAATGCATAATAACACCAAATATGTTAACGAGGGAAACCCTTGATCAAAGGGAAAACCCTAGTGGGGATGGTACCCACAAGATGATGCACTAATATAAATATTCCTTGCTAGAGGATGAACCCTATTAGTAGTCTATAACAAAATTCACTACATATTAGTTCTTGTTAGGAGACACTGAATCCTTGTTAAGAGTTGTGCCAACCCTTTTAGGAGTTGTGGAAGACAACTGGACCCACTAACCAAACAACTTCAAGGGAAATACCAATGAACCCACTATCCAAATGATCTCAATATTATTCCTTACAAAATAATAGAAATGAATAGTACTTCCTTCCTCTTTCTCTATCCTATCAACCGAACTTCTACTTGTTTTGATCTTGTAACCAAATCACAAAACTCACATCCAATAATCCCTTGGATTGCTTACTCGAATTTTTCATTTAGTAAATACTCTGCTCCTTTTTGTACTTTGTACTTCATACAACAAACATAACACATTACAAACAAGGAACATATCTTTCCTTTATACCATATCTTTAAATTAATTCCTTGAGTTGGCCTTGAGGATTTCTTAATTAATTATAATAAGATAATTAATTAATTACAATTATAATACCACTGTTATCTCGCAATCTATAAAAAAATTCACAAGTATGACTTTAGGACCTGCGCACTTGCTGACTTCACCATCAGATTGTCCTCTGTCATTGGCTGACCACACATCTTGTTATTATATCTTAGATGAAATATATAAAGAAAATATTTGAAACTCTTTTCCAAGCACTCTGTCTCTGTACTACTCTTAGTAAATCAAGCATAACTTCCATAAGTCTTTGACATACATGCTATGCATCAAACCTCCTCATCAGGATAATCTACTAAACATAACCATGAACACACATCACTAGAGACTCAAAACTATATCCATATAACTACGATCTATGTCTATTGTACTACCAGCCCACACAAACTTATTGCTATGTTGACATCAATGACAAACATAGTCATGAATGTAACATGTCAATAATCTCCAATGCTTAGGATACTCCCCCAAAGTAGTATCATCAACATTCATGCTAACATTCTTTTACCTTCTAATAGGGTCTTCTAAGTTTTTCTTTGCCACCTTAATGACCATATGTTTTGGTAGGCTTCTTATCTTCTAGTTTGATTTACACATCCATATGGGCATTTTTTAGGCTTGATCTCTCCTTTCTCTAAGAATAGGTTAACCTAGTCTAGTCAAGGTTGATCTCAAGTTGAGATAGTCTAGGTCAAGTTGGACCAAGTTGAACTTTTGCTTAGTGATTGCAGGGTTTAGGGCTCGAAAGGCCTCAAGTTTTCCAATTGATTAATTTTTTTCCCCAGTTGGTCTCAGATGTTTTCCTTTTTGAAAACTAGCATATAAGGAGGCTCGGGGGCTTCAATTTTACATCATGCATGTACAAGACATTCAATATAAAGTAATTAAACAAGGCATCCTTCTTCAAGCAAGCATCTTCAAGCATTAAAATGATAGCATCTCCTCGCATCAAGATTCTTCCTTTAAGGTGCTAGTAGAGTTTGGCTCTGAGGAGAAGATCTATTAGTCCAATCCATTTAAGATCTTTTACAATTCAGCCATGGAATGTTACATATATTTCTATTCATGAGGGTTTGGCTTCTTGAATTCTTTATGGTTTCTTTGACTCAAGGCTATTACATTTACATACTTGATTGTACATATCGAATGCATTTATATCCTTGAAGGTAATCATATATCTCATTTGATATTATTCTATCTTAATCAATACAATAATTTCTCTACATTTAAATTCAAGGTTGATTCCTCAATCTAGGGCTTGACCAAGGCATGCCCTCACGCAAAAACATACAAACTAGATTCAATTTTCTAGAGATTCTTTTCTCTCGACTTTTTGATATAAAGTAAATAACAAGTAGAAAATTAAACATCAAGTTGACATAACACTAATTTTTGTAATTTTTTATTGCCACTCAAGAGCATAGTATGGTTGACCATGATCCTGCACATGCCCAAGATAGCATGATTTCACAAATGGATCTAGAAATTAATTAATGAGAGATTTTCAGAAAAGTTAGTTTGACTTTTTTATAGTGCCCTAGGTACATGTAAACCTCATGGAAATTTGACCCTCTAAGTTGATCTAAACCATGCTACTATTCTAGAAAGATGATTTTTGGGTCTTGTTTAGTTCATCATTTCATTCAGGAATCCCCTATTAGATGTTTTGAAATAGGCTCAAAAATAGATTTTTTGTTGTACTACAAATTTCAAATTAAGAATTTTATATTTCATTTCCTTTCATATCTTTAACCTATATCTATAACTTAATTAGGCTAAGTGTGTACACTTAGCATCTAGATCTATATTATTTAAGAAAAATGGTTCAATTTTGTATACACACTATTCTACAAGGTCCAAAGAGTGTATTACATTGTATTGTATTCGTTTTTATAATTCAAATTTGGAAAGGACAACCTTTGTCCTTTGGGTCTAGGTAGCTAATGTAATTTGGGTTATAAAGAGAAATCATGTTATGAGATTCCTTCTTTCCCTCACATACATATTTGAATGGCTTACCATACCAAAAATTGGAGATCTACATCTTATTGAAGTGTCTCCCTTTTTCCCCTAAACATCTTGGTGAACTCGACAAGTCCCCACCTTCATTTAGGAGTTAGATTATTTTATTTTATGTGTTTATCTCCCTCATTTCTCCCTTCTTTTTGATTTTTGGATTTAGATCTCCCTTATTTGCATTAGGTTTTTACCGTCTTTTCATGGACTTGATGTCTTCTCTTTTTTGAGTTAGATCTATTTTTCTTGACTGGTTAGCTCTTATTTTCACATATGGCATTCTCTACGTAATTATGGTCTATCATTTTTTTCATGGTTATTACTCTAGTTGCATTTCTTTATCAAGCTTATGTTGAAGTTGAAGAAAGATCAACCCCATAGCTTCCAAGAATCACCTGCATGCAAACACTTATCACAAAAAAGAGAAGCAAAAAGCTACGGAGGCTAAAATTTCCAATTCCATAGATGAGACATTCTTAATGAGGAGAAAGAGAAATTTCTATTATCAAAAGTGAATTAGTTAATAATTACAAAGAGAGATTGTCCTTATAAAGGAGATCAAAACCTTAAAAAGGTTTAACCTAGGTTGCATGATAATAATTAATAAAAGAATTAATTATTATATGCCTATAGTTTAGCTAAAGTAGACTATAGTTAATTAGAAAATATCTAATTACTCTAACACCTCCTCTTAAGATAAACTTAGGGACTAGCTAAAAACCTAGAAACTACTACAAAAAGTAGATTTTGGTCCTAGAAACAAAGCCTGATGATGTATCAAAGCACAACCAAATCTCTTAAAAGAGGAGAAATAGAGAAAATTAGATAGAAAGGTGCCTACTCTAAAAAGAGATGGAAAACATGCTGAAAGAAACTAGTGAAGGATTGAAGAAGCCTCAAAACTAGGGAATATCCCAAAATATAGGAACAAAAGATGATCATGAAGAATGTCATTGAAGCATGTAGAAGCTCCAAATCTCTTTCAAAATTAACTGTTGATATGATGAATCTCTACTAAAATATAACCTAACTAGGTAGAGAAGATTTTAATCTGCATTGAATTAGGAGGCACAAAAAGGCAAACAACCAAACTCAAAGATATAGATGGGATGAAGCACCAAAGCCTAAAGAGATGATCAATTGAACATTAAAGATTGCAACCAAAGTAGGAATGAAAAGAAGAGTGTCTATATGGTCGATGATTCATATCACTAAAATTTATAGGTACTTAACTACTGCATCCACCTAATACATAGGAACACATACTAAATACATAGCTCACTCCATCAAACTAAGGAAGCATGAGAAACAATAGAAGAACCCCCCCTGATGTAGAAAATGGTGAGGTTATAAGAAACTAGGAAAGCAGGCCAAAAGAATTGCATGTCAAGTAACCATGATCAAGATGCATAAAGAATACATATGTGTGTACTAAGGTGATCAATCTCAGACACATCATGAGACTTATGTCACAAAAGGGAAAGTCACTAGAAAAAGGAAGATGGGAAAAAAAGACAAAACATCAACCCCTCATGGAGCTTCAATCAAAGTAGTGCATGTATAATAAGGCACAAGATATGGTGAACCCCAAGAATACAATAATTTGCACAAGTGTCCTTAGATAAAACTGCTTGAATCAGAAGGCAAAACAAGGTAAAATAATTGAAATGAAAATACAAATGTCGTATGACAATTTAGCTCAGTGTGTTTGTAAGAATGCATACAAATGATGTCTAAATAGACCAGAAGAGACATAAGACTAATACAATAGATAGTACAAGTCACGATGAATCATCTAAAGCAACAAAATTGATCCCCAAATGTAAAACAACCAAGATATCCACCATAGTAAAAAAATGCAAAAGACTAAATAAAATGTGCATGGAATAGAATGTGGAAAAACAACCACCATGACTAGAAATAGATCTTAAATATATTTACAAATATGTAAAGAGTTCCCAAATTGAAATTAGATGCTCAAGATATTGCTCCCAAAGTGCAAAACTGTACCCCTACTTTTTTGATGTAGAGCTCTCCCTTAAACAAGAAATTTTTTTATGGTGTGGCCTTGAACTACTTCAAACACCCCAAAATGGAGTCAAGAAAAGGCTCTACACCTTTGAAACAAAGTTACACAAAAACATACCCTTGGTACCCAAAAGATCACAACTAGGTCTTAAAGCACAAAATCTCTAAATATTTGGTTTATGCTTGGAATGAGAACCTATGAGTTTATAGAGGAGTAGAAAGGTTACTTAAGTTTCAATAAACTTAAACTGGTGGGTTTTAATAGTCTATTTTGTTTCCAAAATCTATAAATAGCGAACCTTCCTTTTAGGCCTAATTTCTAGGTTTTCTAAAGCAAGTACTGAATAGGTGATTGAAAAATTTAGGCTATCAACTAGGAAATATGTAGGGATCTAATAGATATCATTATCCACCCTCAGATTGGTTTCATCCATCCCCCAAGTGCTTGCAACACTTCAATACATGTTGTCCAACACCAAATTCATAGAGCTGTTTGGCCTAGGGCTTGCTAGAAAAATGATTGCCTTGCTTTCCATCTCCCATCCTTTAGGGTCCATATTCATCATCCTTCTAACTTTCATTTTACCAAGTGGCATGAAATTTCCATAGTAGGAATGCAAGTTAGGACATCATTCCTAAAAGTAGTCACCAAATGGGAGGTTTGGTGAAATGAGAAGGAAGTTATGATAACATTAGTTACAGAGAACTTAAAACCCTCAAACCAATTGCATTCTTCCACTAAGATATTCAAGATTGTAAATCAATTGTTTATTCACATGTACCAATCCATACCAGTCTATACACTCTAAAAATGCAATGTTTTACAAGAAGAATGTGATCTTTTATTGATTCAAAAATAAAAAATTACATATTTTGTGTGTCTCTTTCACCCACCTGAAAGGGATATTTGAAGACCTTTCCTGACTAATCTAAAAAAATTTCCAAGGTTGTGTCTATTGGGAGTGATTAGGTGAAATTTTGTTAATTATAATGAAAAACTACTAGCCTTTCCAAGCCATTAGTATTAGCTGAGCCTACTTGGTCATTAAAGATAGTCCTTTGTGTGTGCCAAGAATTTTAGTGTTAACCAAGTTCAGAGATAGTGCCAACCAAGTTGGGTTAGTTAAAAAAGGATTCCTAGCTTTAGTTGAGTACATAGTTTTACAAGCCTAAGGATGCACCTATCTTATCATAGGACTAAGATGTGCCTAATGATCATAGTAAAAAACCCATGGTTTATAAAAAACCAATGGTGGCTAGGCCATACAAGTAGGAATGATTTATGAGATAACTATTTCTACCTATTAAAAATGTTTCTTAGGCACAAATGCCCTTAAGTAGAACTCATAAAGAGTTAGAAATGATGGATGCTCTAGACAGTGAAGGGATAGGTGCTCCTACACCATACTCCCTTGCTTGAAAAACTCAAGTTCCACTTGGAGATAGTTGTTGAACATAGCTGCCATGTTTGGAAATTGGAAATACACCCCTCACTCATCCATGTAGCATCTATATTTGAAAGACCCTTCCACTTAACCAAATAGTCAGTATAGGTCTTCTTCCTTGTCTTTTTTATCACCTTAGAATCTAAAGTCTTTTCCAACTGAAGTGGTTGGCTAGGTGGTAGATCCTTAATCCATTCTATATGTTCATCAACATCCTACATTATATCATTACTAACTTCATCATCTTTGGAAAGGGTGAGATTGGAAACATTAAAGATAGGAGAAATTGATATGTTATTAGGAAATGAAATTTCATAAGCATTCTCTCCAAATTTGTGCAATATCTGACAAGGTCCAGTCTTTTGCATCTTCAATATTGTATGTCACCTTGGTAGTATTTCTCTTTTTAGATAAGCCCATACTTGATTTGCTTCTTTGAATGAAACATGTCTCCTTTTCTTGTCTGCCTATTGTTTGTATTTTATAGTGTTTTGATTCAGAGCATCTTTGACCTAATCATGAATTTGTTTGATCCATGCTAAGAATTCCTCACCTTGTGCACTAGTTTTGAAATCACTTGGTAAGTCTCTTAGTTCCATGACTCCTCTAGGATAGAATCCATAGTTTACTTGGAATGGTGTCTTCCCTGTTGACTTGTTGACCGAGTCATTGAAGGAAAATTCTTCTCGAGGGAGGATCACATCCCATGTCTGCTCATGTTTCTTTGTTAGACACCTTAAAATGTTGCCTAATTATCTATTGACCACTTCAGTTTCCCCATATGTTTGTGGATGGTAGGTAGAACTAAAGGAAATATTTGTTCCCAACTTTTTCCATAAGGTCCTCTAAAAATGACCTTGGAATTTCACATCTCTATCTAAGATAATGGATGTTGGTACTCCATAAATCCTAACTACTTCCTTGAAAAACAAGTTATCAATGTGTGAAGAATTAGTAGAGCTCTTAAATGAACAAAATGAGTCATTTTAATGAATATGTCTATAATAACAAAAATTCTATCGAAACCTTTTCTTGTCCTTGGTAGACCTAAGACAAAATCCATGCTCACACTATTCGATGGCTTGGTTGGAATAGGTAAGGGCTGATAGAGACCCTAATTTTTCCTTACTCTCTTTTCTCTTTAGCATATTGTGCAAGTCTCAATAAATTTTTGACATCAATCAGTAACTCGGGCCAATGATAGTTTCTCCTTAGGAGCTCTAGAGTTTTGTCAATCCCAAAATTACTTCCTAATGTGCTACAATGCTTCTCTTTAATTAGGTTTTCCCTCATCAAGCATATAGGAATGAAAATTTGTCCTCCTTTGAATAATAGAGCATTCTACAACAAATATTTAGAATATATTATGTTATATGCATCAGATAATGTAGGGAAAAACTTATGAATTTCCCTAAAGTCTAAATCATCCTTGTATAACTTCTTAAGCACATCAATCCTCATTGTTTGCACTTGGAATTCTTCGACCAAGGTGTTAATCCTACTAAGTGGATCTACTACACTTTCTTGTGCCTGAAAAAAATGTGAAGGCTTGGATTTTCTAGAACCCACTTCATGTGTCTACAACTCAACTTGTCTTGGTTATTTAGGAAGCTTAGTGCATGATTGTCTGTATAGAAAATGAATTACTTAGGAAACCAATATTGCCTCAATTTATTTAGAGCTTGAACCATAGCATATAGTTCTAGGTCATATTTACTATACTTCTTCTTGGCATGATTTATTTTTTTTATAGAAGAAAGCTATTGGTCTTCCCTTCTGAGTGAGAACTAGTCCTATGGCAAGGCTACTTGCATTGGTTTTTACTATGAATAGTTTGTTGAAGGTAGGTAGTGCCAAGATTAGATATTGTGCTACACTACCTTTCAAGTATTCAAATGATTCATCTACTTGAGTAGTCCATTGAAACATTTTCTTCTTACCTCCCTTGATTGTATCCAAAAGAGGTGCACATATGTGACTAAAGTTTGCGACAAATTTCCTATAGAATGTTGAAAATCCATGGAAACTTCTCACTTCCCCTATTTTTTTAGGTGTTGGCCAATTAAGAATAGCCTCAAACTTTCTAGGATCCATTTTCAAGGTACAATTTGAGATGACAAAGCCCAATGATGTCAATTTTTTTTGCATGAATGCACACTTTTCAAGGTTGATTTCTAACTTAATTTTATGTATCTTCTGAATGACTAGCTCCAAATGTTTCATGTGTTCTTCTTTGGATCTGTTGAAGATCAATATGTCATCAAGATAGACAACCACAAGATTACCTATGAAGTCTTGGAGCACTTCATTCATTAACCACGTGAAGGTGTTAGAAATGGAAAAAGAAATCTATAAATAAGCAATACCAGGAAAGAATCTAAGTGAGTAAATGCATGAAAAGATATTACCATAAAATAGGAGAGAGAAAGCTTCAAGCTCCAGCACCATGAGACAAGATATTTGGAAAGGGGAAAGCAAAGAAAACCCCTTGTGACATTATAAATGCGGCATGAAAAGCCTAAGAAGGAAGAGAGAGAGAGATAGAGAGCAATGCTCATACAATATTTGAGAAGAGGAAGAAACCTCAATGTTAAATGAGAGAAGAGGGTCATCTCTTAAATAGAGATGAGAGAGAGGAGTTAGAATGTAACTCCCATGTCTATGAATGCCACCATTCATAAGTGTGTGAGGCCAAGTGTGAGATTCCTCTTAAGGAGGAATAATCTAAAATTAGAAATTACAATATATATTTGTCCTCACATATTCCACTAGATGACAAAATAAGATGTAGTGGAAAAAGGACAAAAAAGAAATATATTAGGATACCTTGGCTTATATCCTAATATATTACAACAATAAAGAAAAGAGTTCTAACCTTGGTTTATAAATACACCAAGGAAAGATTACAACTTCTAACACCCCCCTTTAATCTTTACTTGGGGTAATTACATCAAAGGGTATTAAACCCATAATTTACAAAAATCTGCAACTTAATCTTCAATATGAAATAATTTGATTGTCTTCAAGCCATATGGAACATTTCTAGATCCAAGAGAAGTACATGAGTCCTTTGAATGTGATCATGTGGAAGCATAGACACCTCCAAGAAGGTTCCTTGATGGATCACCTGAAAAAAGAACAACAAGACAAATATCCACAAGTAGAATGCCATCATATATGCAAATTCGAAATCCTTTTGAATAAGGATAATAAAACTCTCATAGAGAAACAATGAGTAAAACATGTTACCACAAAACAATGGAGATAACCTGATATCAAGATAAAGTATATGCTCAAAAGATTGTCAACAAGGACAAATTGAGTAAAAAGATTGATCAATGCTCTCATGAAAAGTATATTATACTAATGCATAAATGACCACAGACAAGGCCAACTAATGATACTTGCATCAATCTTGCATCAATCACGTGGATATAGACAGTCCACTTAATGAATCATCCCACTGCAAGCTAATGGGGGCGTCCCTCCATAATATGCATGACTCATGATCTAAGCAATAATGTATGCAGATCATTATCACATTAATATATGAAAATAAAGTAAAAAGGAGAGACATGCTGATCAAAGTAGAATTATCATGATTTTTGTTAGGATAATCAAAAGAATAGATTATTAGGATATAACAACATATTGCCTTCAAATTGGATCAAATCACCCAAATTTGGAGGGAAAAGTCCAATAATAACATCCTCTTCATGAGGAACAGAAAATGGAATAACATGGAGGGAAACTCCATAAAAATATTATCCTATCAAAATGGAACAGATAGGATCAAATGGAGGGAAACTCCATATAAAATGAGTGCATACCAATATAGGATGGAGGGATACTCCATGGGCCAGATAAGGAAACTATGTATCAGTTATACTGAGGGGACCTACATAGTTAACCTTGAAAAAATTGGCTCCCTATGCAACTCAAAAAATATCATTTAAATCATGTATATCAAAAACCATAAAGTGCCAACATGGGCATGGAACGATGCTATAAAAGCATAAAACTGCAACCATGTGCAGATAGATCAATAAAATCAAATCATTAAATAATGAAGGCAATAGTGTAAGATTACTCATAATCCAATTAAGTAAAATGATTTAAGGAAGATCAACTAAATATAGATATCAGGTATAAAAATCCATTGAGGGTAAACATGGTTATGAAAATTATAATAGCTTGTATATTTATCTTGGTATATATGTGTGCACCCATATATACTTGAATAAATATACGAAAAGAGATTGGTTGAAGAAAATAATCACCTTTCCATACTTAATATTTTGGAAAGTCACAATTTATAAAAAGTCACAATATTTACCTTGGTTCAAAAATATAACCTCAAAGTAATAAGAACATAAAGTCATGGGGCAAAAAGATCTCCCCATTTTCCTCATACTATGCCTTCAAGATTGGAAGAGATTCAATTTTTTTTTTTGAAATAAAACATTAAGAAAGCTATAACTAAAAAAAACTTAGTAATAAATGATAGAGGTCAGATCTGGCAGATAAGAATATACTAAAAAGAGTTAAGAAACTTTTCTAAAAATTTTTTTGAATAAAAGCTTGTAATGATAGAATATTGCACTTGTCTGACAATGAATGATTACATGCCAAAAATAGGTTGGCAAAAGGCAATAATAAAAATAAATGATGCTTCTGTCAAGGGCTAAAAAAAGAAAAAGAATCTTGCATGAAAAGACAGGAAAACGTTACTAAAAATAATAGATTTCAGGAATAGACTGACGAAACCAAATAAAATCATAGCTAGCTAAAAAAAAACACCTGCCATAAGTTCTCAACGACAAGGAAAAATAGGTAATGTAATGGCAATGGCAATCTCGGGAAAAATAAAGGGATATGGATTCACTGACATGCATAGCTCAGCTGTCAAACATAAAAAATTTCCACGATATATGGATACTAAAAAATATGATAGTTGGAAGCTGACACAAGAAACTAAGTCTTCAAATTTGCAAGCAAGATCACTGTCTCGACATTCATTTGATAATGCTTTGGCTTCAAGAAAATGGCCAAGTGATTGCAGAGAGTTGGAGTGCAAGGATCATTTACCGCAGGTGCAAGGGAAGAACTTAGTCCAGTCAGGTTATGAATATGACACTCTGAACTCACAAAATTCTTGTTAAAATGCTTGAAAGAAGGGAAACATTCGATTCAAGAGAAAATTTATCAGGGGCCCATCTGTAATCCATTCTGTGACTGACTCATCACTTTACTCATCTCTTCGTCAGCCCGCATTTGATCTCATTCAGACAATTATTGTTGCTGATGCAGCAGCTCTGGTCTCCTTGTGGGCAAGGAACTATAATCAAAATATTTTTTTTGTGAAAACCTCTTGTGAGATTGATGGAGATGATGACGAGCCACAACCATTTAATGGAGTAGAAGATGCTGATGTTGATTGCTGGGCAGATTTCAATATGGTAGGAAGGTTAACGACACGTGGTTGTGAAGAATGGATTTGTATTCCACTTTTATGGGTGGATGTTTTAGCTGGAATTTCACCATCAGTTTTACCTTTATCCTTTTCAAAATCTGTCATGTGGGCTTTAGCAAGAGCTAAAAAAAGGAAAATAACATAAGAACAGATACCATGTTAGTTATAATTCTTTTCTGAATCTCCCATAACATATGCTTTTCCACCAAAACCAAGCATTCCAAAATACTTCTCCAGATATGCTATTTCCTCAGCAAAGCTACGATGAGGAAAAGATTGTGCTCCAGTAAAGATAAAAGTCCCTCTAGTATACTTCATAGCCTTTACAGAGAGAGACAAACCGCTTGCAGCACACAAGATTTTAGGGATTGAAAGTAGCAGCTTTGTGGTTCCACAAGTCTTCAAAACTATCTTGAATGGGTAGATAAACATGCTTGATTCTAAGAGAACATATGAATCAAGATATTCATTTGATAGCTCAGATACAATGGTGCATTCAGCCAGCTTCAGAATTTCATCTAGTTGAGGACGAGTGAGGGCTCTCAGACCCCTGCCCCCGGGATCAGCAAGGAATAGAGTTTGAGAAAAGTGGATCTCAAGTCTTTTTTCGAATCCTTCAAATCCAATTGCGGA
The DNA here is from genome assembly GCA_028749045.1 of Cupressus sempervirens. NCBI lineage: Eukaryota > Viridiplantae > Streptophyta > Pinopsida > Cupressales > Cupressaceae > Cupressus > Cupressus sempervirens. Next base: position 47,486,264 of record CM053789.1, on the reverse strand, counting down.
CATTGTAGGAGGAACACAATCTCCACAAGACGCAACCATTGTGAATTATATTAAAAACTGCTATTCTTACTATTGCCTTTGTAGGGAAGATAGGATTTGATGACACAGTTGTAACAGAAAACTTTCAAAGCATTGGGTATCCTTGTTATGTTCAATTCAATTATCTTGGATATGGCTAATGAATCAACTGAAACAAACAAATAAATAGGAAGACTTCATGATTTCACCAGAAAAACACATATCACGAAAGCTTAAGGATGCGACAAAGGGCAAACGATCAGCCATCGACACTCACAATTCTTAGGACAAATCAAAAGCATAACAATATAGGGCCGCAAAGAATAGAATAGAAAAATAAATTTCCAACATCACAGAACAAAATAAGCAACAAAAATGAATAATGCACAAGCGAGCTTAGTGCCTCCGCCAAACAGATAAAACCAACATCCAGTTGAGTAGTTCATGGGAAAAAGACAAAATCCTGTAAATTTTTTGGGTTTAACAAGAATAAAAGTATTTTGATTGCACCATATATCTAATATACTTTTTTCAAACTCTCTCCTACATTTAGTAAAAAAATTCCTTACCTAAAAGCACGATTTATAGTCAAAGAGTCATTTCTTAAGCAAAAAGTTTTAGAAGACAAACTATGAATGCTTTCTCTCACTTTGAGCGCGAATTTTTGCCCTCGTAAGTAAATGTTATAACCATAAACAAAGTAGTTTAGACAAAACAAGAGTAAAAAAAAATTGATATCTAGATAGGAAAACCTTTTGGCGGAAAGCCTGCCAAAGGGGGTTAGATAAAAAAATAAGAAGTAACCTGCACAAATTAGAGCAAACAAAAGTTAAATGGGTTTGGCGGTAAACCAGCCAAATCCAAAAAAAATTCAATTTCTTCCATCTTAAGAAGATTAAAAAAGAAATTAGTGAAATCTCTCTCAAGAGTCTCCTTCAAATCGTACCTTCATGCAAACACTCAAAACAAAGATTAAACTGCTCTGATACCATGTTAGAAATGGAAAAAAAAATCTATAAATAAGCAATACCAGGAAAGAATCTAAGTGAGTAAATGCATGAAAAGATATTACCATAAAATAGGAGAGAGAAAGCTTCAAGCTCCAACACCATGAGACAAGATATTTGGAAAGAGGAAAGCAAAGAAAACCCCTTGTGACATTATGAATGAGGCATGAAAAGCCTAAGAAGGAAGAGAGAGAGAGATAGAGAGCAATGCTCATACAATATTTGAGAGGAGGAAGAAACCTCATTGTTAAATGAGAGAAGAGGGTCATCTCCTAAATAGAGATGAGAGAGAGGAGTTAGAATGTAACTCCCATGTCTATGAATGCCACCATTCATAAGTGTGTGAGGCCAAGTGTGAGATTCCTCTTAAGGAGGAATAATCTAAAATTAGAAATTACAATATATATTTGTCCTCACATATTCCACTAGATGACAAAATAAGATGTAGTGGAAAAAGGACAAAAAAGAAATATATTAGGATACCTTGGCTTATATCCTAATATATTACAACAATAAAGAAAAGAGTTCTAACCTTGGTTTATAAATACACCAAGGAAAGATTACAACTTCTAACAATTTCTTAGACCAAATAGCATTACAAACCATTCATATAACCCTTTAGTGGTTGTAAATGTTGTTTTCCACTCATCTCCATGCCTAATCCTTATCTGATGATAGCCTGATTTAAGGTCTATTTTAGAAAAATAGAAAGCTCCTCCAAGTTGGTCTAGAAGATATTCAATCCTAGGTATAGGGAACCTATACCTTATGGTTATCTTGTTGATTTCCTTGGATTCAATGAAAAGTCTCCATTTTCCATCCTTTTAAGGGGCCAAAACACTAGGGGCTATGCAAGGGATGAGACTCTTTTAAATGAGTCCTTTTGCTAGTAAATCATCGATCTATCTAGATACCTATGCATTCTAATCAGGGGTAAGTCTATATGTAACCTTGTTGGGTAGAGAAGTACTTGGTGTGAAGTCAATCTAGTGTGAGATGTCCCTCAATGGTGGGAGATCATCTAGGGCATCTCTTGCAAGTATCCCTTTGTACTTCTGCAATGGAACCTTTACTTCTTTAGGCACTTCTTGGCTAACTGATTTCATCTTAGGTTTCAGGACTAAGGAATACCCTATTTGAGAGTCTTGGATGGTTTTCAACATTTATTGTTCACCTGCCATGACAACAAACTGTTCTTTGTGTTTTTCTTGGTGAGGGTCAGGGTTGGGAAGAATATTGTATTTATGTCCATCTTTGGTAATTTGATAGTTGTTAGTGACACCATCATGTTTGGCCTTAAGGTCATACTATCATGGATGACCTAATAAAAGTGAAAAATGTCCATGTCTACAATATTACAAAGGACTCTATCCTTATAATCTTTTATTTGAAAATCTACCCAAGCCTATTCATTTATTAGTGTTTGCTTCCCTTTTGTAACCCAAAATACATGGGAGGGATTAGGCTATGGTATCCTTTCTAGATTTAACTCATCTACCATTTCTTTTGAAATAATATTTTTGGTACAACTGGAATCAATAACTACCTTACATACATTTCCATGGCTTTTGTAGTTAGTCCTGAAGAGAGTTTTCCTTTGTGGAGGCTCCACTAGTATAGGTGCTTGGATCAATATTCTCTTGTTCATGAAAGTAGCCCCTTCTTCACATGGAAAATATTTGACACTTTCATCATCATCATCTTCTTCTTCTTGAACAAGGTGATTTTTTCTTTCTTCTTGGTTGTTCTTCTTCTCAGGACATTTGCTTGTATAGTAGCCCATCTAGTTACAATTGTAGCATTTGATCTTCTCATTGTTTCTTCCACTATTTTTGCCTCTTCTATTTCCTCTTCTTCCTCTATCTCCACCTCTTGAACTATTCTCACTTTGGGTATTCTCCTTGTTATAATCTCCTTGAGGTCTATTGCCTTGTGTTCCTCTTCACCCATGTTTCCTTTTCCTCTAGTATTCTTTCCCTTATTTCTAATACTTTTTTCATTCCTTCTCTTGAAATTTTCCTCAAATTCAAGTGCCAACTAATAGCACTAGTTTACAGTGGGAAGGATTGTCAAACTTAGTTCATCTTGAATGAAAAGCCTTAGTCCTTGTGTTTATATCACAAGTTTCACACTTTTAGGTTCAACAAGTTTGGATTTCATCCCCAAATTTTGAAATTCCTTAGTGTAGGTAGGGATGTCCATCTCTTTTTGCCTCAAAATCATCCTCTTTTTATGAAGTTGAACTTCATAATCCTTAGGGACATAGGTCTCTCCAAGTATCTAGCTACCATCTTCTTCCATGTGTTTACTAGATTCTTTTCATTCTTCACCCTATCATCTTGAGTGAAGTTCCACCATATGAGTGTAAAGCCCTTGATTCTATACTTGGCGATCTTCACTCTTTGGTTCTCAAGGATGTCTTCATAATTAAAGAAACTTGTTAAGGAATCTACCCAATCCATTGTAGCCTCTAGGTCCATCTTCCCATTTTATGCGGGCAAGTAAAGCTTACCAGCCATAGTTCTCCTCTGCATATATTTCAGAGTCCTCATAAGAAGCCTCTACTTTGTAAGACATTATTTTTCATTTTACTCAAGGGGTTCTTCATCACTCCCTTGGCTGACTTCTTTAGAGTTTTTACTACTTCTTTTAAGAAGATCTTCTTTAAGCTTATCCATCTCATTCCTAATCAACTACATCTCTTTATCTCTTTGTTCCTCTTACCTTATCTTATGGTCTCTAAAGTATTTCACAGTTTCTGCATTAGTCATCCTTGAAGATAACCCTCCTTCATATTCTCCTTCCATGGTGTTATCAAATTTCTTACCAGAAGGGATCTTAGTTTTCTCTAATACCACTTGATGCAGAGCTCTCCCTTAAACAAGAAATTTTTTTGTTGTGTGACCTTGAACTACTTCAAACACCCCAAAATGCAGTCAGGAGAGGGGTCTAAACCTTTGAAACAAAGTTACACAAAAACATAGCCTAGGCACCCAAAAGAGCATAATTAGGTCTTAGAGCAAAAAATCTCCAAATATTTGGGTCATGCTTGAAATGAGAACCTATGAGTTTATATGGGAGTGGAAATTTTCCTTAAATTTCAATAAACTCAAACTGGTAGGTTTGAATAGTCTATTTTCTTCCCAAAGTCTACAGATAGTAGAACTTCCTTTTAGGCCTAGTTGCTAGGTTTTATGAAGGAAGTACTAAATAGGTGATTGACCAAGTTAGGCTATCAATCAAGAAACATGTAGGGATATACTAGATATCATATCCATTATCATATTAGTTTTATCCATCTCCCAAGTGCCTACAACACATCAATACCTGAAGTTTGACACCAACCATAAAGATATGTTTGGCCTAGTGCTAGCTAGCAAAAGTGATTGTCTTGCTTTCCATCTCCCATCCTTTAGGGACCATATTTTACACCTTCCTAACCTGAATTTTACAAAGTGACATGAAATTCCCATAATGGGAATGCAAGTTAGGGCATTATTCCTAAAACTATTCACTAAATGGTTGGTTTTGATGCACCCAAGAAGGAAGTAATGATAACTTCAGTTATAGAGAGCTTCAAACCTTCAAACCAATTGCATTCTTCCACTAAGATGTTCAAGATATCAAATAAATCATTTACTCACATGTGCCAATCCATACTAGTTTGTACACTATAAAATGCAATATTTTACAAGAAGAACAAGATCTCTTATTGATTCAAAAATTTAAAATTACATATTCTATGTGTGTCTCTTACGCACACCTAAAATTCCTATTTGAAGACCTTTCCCAACTAATCCAACTAATTTTTAAATGTTGTGACTTTTGTGAATGATAAGGTGAAATTTTGTTCATTGTAGAAAATAACTGTCAGCCTTGCTAAGCAGTTAGTATTAGCTGAGCTTATTCAATCATTGAAGATAGTTCTCCCATATGTGCCAAGTATTTTAGTGGCAATTGAGTTCAAAGATAGTTTCGAGTGAGTTGGGTTGGTTAACAAAGGATTCCTAGTGTTAGTCGAGTACATAGTTTTATAGGACCAAGAACATGCCTATCTTATCCTAGGACTAAGATGTTCTTGATGACCATAATAAAAATCCCATGGTTTATAAAACACCAATGGTGACTAGGCCTTAAAAGTAGGCTCGATTTATTAGATAACTATTTCCACCTATTACAAATGTCTCTTAGGTATAAATACCCTTGAGTAGAACTCATAAAGAGTTAGACATGATGGATTCTCTTGAGAGTGAAGGGTTAGGTGCTCCTGCACCACTTTGATAGTAGAAAAGGCCATCAAAGAGAATTAAATTTGAAAACTAACTATACCACTATGACAACCTTGAAGCCATCTTTCTTGTAATATCTTATTTATAGAAAACAGAGTTTGTATGCCCAAGATATGAGAAAAAATGTGAGGGTAGATCCAAAAATAGCCTAAAGAGGTGATAGGATATGTTAATGTAGTGCTAACATGGTGCTGATGTGAAAAAGTGACGAGCCCAAATTTGACTGGAAAATGGTGGTCGAGGCAAAAAAATGTCATGAAATGACCCCTACTAGAAAAAAAAATCCCAGCTGTCAAAAACAAGCCGGAAAGCCAAGGGTTGGTGCCATAATAAAAAATTGGTGGCCAAAGAATATTTTGTATGTACTTTTTTATAAAAACAAAAAAAAAGGCAAATCTAGCCATGAAAAAATAATAGTTGGTTGAAAAATATTCAAAGGGAAAAACAAGTCCACAATCTGCTAATTAGGAGCTCTATAGATGCATTAAAAGGCACTCAAACCAAAGAAGATAGAGTCATGAGGTGGTCAATGATAGTGGGGCTTTAAAAAATGCCTTTAAAGAATCTAAAAGAAGCCATGTGGACAATGAAGCTGGAGGGGTTTGAGAAATCCATGTGGTTGGAGATGCTCCACAAGGGTACTCAAACCATCGAAAATAGATCACAAAAGAAAATTTCCACATGGGGTTGAAGGAACTCATCAAAATTCAAATCACCAAATCACCGAAAGGAAATGAATATTGTTCCAAGCTTCACTAGTAGTTCCTACTGATAGGTCATTTTCCAATTTTTTATTCATGCATTATGTAACTAGCAAAAAATATTGGCTAAAAAATAGGAAATTGTCAAGATGTCTGATGAAGGAAACAAAAAAAATTGGGAGTATAACTGCTAAAAAATAGGTTAAGATGGTAGATTAAATGGAGAAGTCAAGGAGATTGGTAAAAAATGTAGAGGGAAGCCTAAAAATAAAGTAGCCATGGAGATTGGTGCAAAATGTAGAGGGAAGCCTAAAAATAAAGTAGTCATAGATCCTTTGAATGTAGAGCAATGAATGAGAATAGACTCTAATTTTCCCAAAAAATGCCGATGAAAATGCATAGACCATAAATTGCCAAAATAGTCTTATAAACCACCAATGTCCAAAACTATGGCCAAAGAGGAGCTAACAACTGATGAGTACAAGAATAAGAAAGGATGATGTTGGGCCTGAGCCTGATGGGGAAGGGGTTGTCAAAGCACCCACACCCTTTATAGATGCCTTCCAAAAAATAATATCTACATTTTTTTAAAAAAAGAACCAATGCGGTGTCCTCCAACTATGCAGTGTGGGATCCAATGATTCTATTGGTACCACCCAAAATCAGAGGTAAACAAAACAAAGAATTGCCAAAGGGGTTGGAAAACTCCTCCAATACAAGGTGTTGTATGCTTCATAAGCAAGAGAAAAAAACATGAAGAGTTGTTGAGGTAGCACTTCATTCACTTCAAAAAAACTTCATGCCTCCAAAAAAAAAAGAGGCTAAGCTCGACCAAATTTTGCATTGGGCATAAACCAAAGCCGTAGGTACAAATAGGAGGGTTCACATCAAATGGTCCCTGGACGTAAAGGCATGTACATTTTCCATTAAAGAAATTTCTCCCTAATCAATTCAAACCACATGTCATATCCACAAACAGGCGTATAAATTGGATTTCCAATTCCAAATGCCCTCTATGAAAAACATATGCACATGGATCAATGCATGTGCTCCCTCCAAAAAATACAAGCCTAAAATATAAAATAGGCTTGTAAAAGCATAGAGAATCATGCTGATTGTAGGTATTGTTTGATTGCATGTACAAGAGCTTTTGGACACCCAAATAAATGTCTTAAACAATGTGTGTTCCAAGTACACATAGGCTTTGTCAAACACCTCCAAAAAAAAGTCTTTTGCATGTCTTTTATCAAATGCAAAGCACGTACTCATTTTTTGTGCCCAGGTCAAAATGACCTACATGCAAAAAGGTTTTCCCTCATATTTCAACATCCAAAATAGATGTATTTGATATGGAAATTAGAGTTTTTGGGAGCCTTGAGCTCAACAGTGATGTCTATTTGTGTTCAAAGTGCCTCAAAAATCAATGACCCCCCATATCCAATAAAAAATCATTGAAATCTCATCTAAAAACTAATACCAAATCTCTCAAGAATAGAATAGGGGCATGAAGATCTCTTTGTCTGATATCATGTTGAAGTTGATGAAAGATCAACCCCACAGCTTCCAAGAATCACCTGCATGAGAACACTTGTCATAGAAGAGAGAAGCACAAAGCTATGGAGGTTGAAATTGCTAGATCCATAGATGAGACATTCTTGACGAGCAAGAAAAGAAATTCTGATTATCAAAAGTGAATTGATTTATAATTACAAAGAGAGATGATCCTTATAAAGGAGGTCGAAACCCTAAAAGGTCTAACATAGGTTGCATAATAATAATTAATAAAACAATTAATTCTTTTGTATGCAAATTTTAGCTTAAGTAGACTAGAGATAATTAGAAAATATTTAATTACTCTAACAACTTATTAAGTGTATACAAGTTTCTATCATTTTATGTTATTCATATCTTTACATACTTTTCTTGCATATGTTCTTTTATGGTTAACTAAAATAATTTATGGATAAGGAAAAGTTTAAGACCACCATTAGACTTTTATGTGGCTTTATCATTTGTCTTTTAGATGGAATTAGAGATTTTTTTGGTGATTCTTCTAATCCTAATCTCAATCCTAATCCTATCCCTCCTCTTCCTTATGATCAAATTTCTTCTACATTTAAGAAATTTCAAGGAATGGTTCATGATCCTAATATTTCTCAATTCTTAAATGAATCATCTCATTTGTCACCTCCTTATACCTCTCAACCTTCTATTCATACAATTTCTCCTATAATTCCTCCCTAGACTACATTTTCTCATTATTATTTTGACACTACATTTTCTTCTTCTACCCTTAATTGTAGTTATACCATGGGTTATAACATTATTACTTGACAAGGTTATAAGGGTTTAGCTCATGATATTAATGAACATGATTTAAGAACCCTAGAGACCCTCTTGTCCAAAATCAAAAGAGAGGTCTTGTTCATGTTTCTTATTCTTATGATTCTTCTTCTTCTCCTCCTCCACCCCAACCTCCTTTACACCTACTTCTTGTAATTCCACATTTTTCTCCCACTAACACTAGGGAAGATTTAGCATTAACACTTTACCATCACCTTTTGCAAGATCCCACCTCACAATATCAACTATACATTATGAATTTTGTTTCTATATTTAATTGTCCTTTTTGATACAGTAATTAACATGTTGATCATGATTGTATATAATTTATTATCTATATTCATAGTAACATAGGACATGTGTTTGGTCAGCCCTTTTTGTACTCCAACATCAACCCCCCACTCTTTTGGTTGCTATCTAATACTTCAACAAATTAGGACATATTTTTGGTCAGCTCTTTTCGTACTTTAGGGTCATCCCTCATTTCTTTTGGCTGCTATCTAATACATAAAAAATATAGGACATGTTAAATTTATTGTATAGAAAATATTTACTCTCTTTTTCACTAAAATACAGTCTATAATTTCTAATCCCTATTATAGCCACTTCATGTTATTTTGCATAATAGTTTTAGGAGTGGTACAACAAGCCTTTCACCTTTTTCAACCTCACTATGGGGCAAGGATCATCCTCTCTTGAGATCTATTTTGGTTATTTGATACTTAGATATCCTTTCTTGAAAATAACATATTTGGTGCTAACATAACCTCTTATGTTATACCTCCTCTTTTTATCGTTTTTTGGTATATACTCTTTTGATATGTCTAGATTGAGTGGTTGTATTATGTGCAACTTTATCTTTGTATTATGCATATTATAAGGATCCCACTTAGATGGATGTTCTTATGTTCTTTATTCATGTTATCTCTTATTATAAGTATAACATGTAACTTCTCCTTTATCTTTTCACTTATTTCTCTATAGATTGTATTATTTTATTGAACATTTTTATCTTTGGTTATGAAAATATTTTGTTACATGTAGGATTGTGTGTCTTTTACCTAACAAATTTATTTTTTATATCTTGGATTCTAATGTTTTTCATTTAATAATTATCTATTAGTTTACAATATTTCTGATATCTATCTTAGAACCTTATGATGTTTAGAGGTGGTTATCCTATGATGTTTCTTGTTCTATCTTTTTATGGTATAACATTATTTTATAATATTATTTAATAGATATTTGATGTTTTGTGCATATATATAGGTGGTTTCCTAAATATTGATATCTCTAGCATAATTCTACCATAAACTTTGTTTCTTGTCTCATGCTTAGGGAGAAAGGCCTTTTTATACATTATTTATCTTTGTCTAAGGATTGACTTTCCTTAGTAGAGTGGCATTTATTTATTATGCGGCTTTATTTTCATACAAGGAATCGTATCCTACTCACAACTCTCTCTTATGTACAAGAGGTGCATGTCCTCGATGATTACCCTTTCATTATTTACAAAATTATGTTCATAGTTACCATTTAACTTTACTATATGCTTTTAAGTTTTTCATTCTTCATTTAGGGATCACTATTCCACCTATACATAGGGACACTCCTACATAAAAGAGTAATTAAAGACCATTTTTAAAGAAATTTTAATTATTACTTAAGTCATTTTAAATTTAAAACTAAAACCATTTTAATTATCTCAAATTAGAAGTAAAAACAAAATAAAAATAAGTTTTCTTGCTTTATTCCAATCCACTAAAGAAAGAAAAGATTGAACCAAACATTGAGGAAGAGTTGGCAAATATGACAAAGTGCAATGAAGGTAGAGGCAACAAAAATGTGGCTTTGTATGACAATGATCAATTTGTAAACTGATTAGTTTGAGAAAATGGTTATTCTAGGCATTTTAATTTATGGAAAATCATGGAAGTTATTTCCAGATTTGTCAGTTATTGATGGATTTGGAAATTTTCACCCTTGAAATTCTCTTCTACAAATATATAAGAAAATAATTCTAGCGAAAAGATTGATAGTGATCTGAAATCTCCTTACTATTATTTAAAATATTTGTGGGTAGGGTATAAAAGTAAAAATATTGATACAAAAGGTAAATCATCTAGTGTTATCAAAATTAGGGTAATGGGTTTTTTTTCTTGTCTGGTCCTAAATAGGAAACACAAGCCACATGCTAGCACTCTGCATGATGTGGTGTTGGGTGCACTCAAGTGGAACATGTAGATGGCCTTGGAGAGATGTATTTTGGACAATATTTTCCAAGACCTGACTCGGACTTTAGAAGCAGTTGTTATGGAGGCAAAGAGCTACCAACTAGGGGTTGGAAGAGGGAGGTCTATTGTGGTGTTTCCTAGGGCTGTGGAGGCTCTCAATGCTCATGTCAATCCCTGTCGCTTCTAGCCTATTGCTTCCAAGGTTCAATGCTCATTTTCCTTACCATGTTGATGCAACTTCTATATTTTTACTAAAACATTTTTTTAAAAATATTTTGGTCATTGTATTGAACAATTTAAAGAGGTCAAAATAGTAAATACCAACACCACTGTATTTAGATTTTGTGTATTACTAATCAATATCTTGCTATTGATAATTTTGTGTATTACTGATCAATATATTACTAGTGAAAATTTTATGTATTATTGACCAATAACTGAGAATATTTTTGTTCATCAAGCATGAAGGTTCAAAATATTAATATCACGTATTTCTTCTCTTCAATATGTTCTTAGGTTTAATTTTTATTTCTTGATGTTTAGCCAGTGAGGTGGAAGGCTCAAACCCTGGTAAAGGGTAGAGGACCTAGATCACAAAAGAGCCTGCTCATCGTAGTGATACTCAACTTGAAACTTGCTTGGTTGTTTTGTATTGGCCAATATTGCTCAACCATATTATTTTCCAACATATCATACATAAACTATATATCTAAAAACAAGTGTCAAATCCTTATCATACCCTTAGATTGTTTACTAATCATACACGAATCTATATTTTAAAATTGGCACTTTCAATATTGGATGTGTAATTGGAGGCAAGCTACTATTTATCTTTAGTTTCCACCATTTTCTAGCTTTTTTGTTAATTTGTTGTTTCTATTGGCATATACTTGCCACTTATTGCATTTGATAGCTGAATAATCTACTAAAATACTAGGTATTTAATGTGAATCAGTATTTGGATGATGATTTTTTTTTCAAAATAGACATTTTTCTTTGACTTTCTTCTCTAACATCTATTTTTGAATGTGGGTATGTGTAGATCATGGTCAACCAAATGATGTTCTTATGTTCTTAAGTGGCAATAATATATCAGCAAATCAAGGTTATGTCAACATAATGTGTAATTTTCTACTTCTTATAAACTTTATATTAAATATTTGAGAGAAAAGAATCTCAAGGTAATTGAATTTAGTTTCTAAACTACTAGGCCTTATCTAAAATAAATAAAAATTGATTGGTCAAAATTTTGAATTTTAATGCAATAGTACAAAAAATTTAAGACAAAAATAAGAATTAGACATATGTCTGACCACTTTAATCAAAATCAAATGATAATATTTTTTTAATAATATTCTAGATATAAGAAGTAGACTCATGTGTGGATGTGACACATATTTTTGGGTATTTTCAGTCTAAATAAATAATTACTTATTAATTTTCTACTTTAGTATTTTTGGAATAAACAAACTCTTGTGTCTGACTACCTTAACTAATTAAAAAATATGCAAAATTTAAATTTTCAATTTTTTTCATTATAGTAGAATAAACATAAAATGTGATGCATCTTTCGATTTCAAAAATCTTATACCATTTGAAAGTTATAGTTGTTTTTCAAGAAGTGTGTCAATCAATAATTTATGCGTAACTCTATTCAAAAATAAGTAATAAACAATTACTGAACTCATAATTTGAGAAACCTTCCATTTATGGAAAGGTAAGACCATTCTTAAGAAACCCTTTTCATTCCATCAAATTTTGGTGAAAAAAAAGTTGTCAGCTACATGTTTGAAGTAAAAATGACACATAAGAATAGGCAAAAAACACATTTTTGGCACATTTTTATATAGGGTTGGTATTGAAAGATATAGTAGGCCTTATAAAGGTATTAATTATTTTCATTTAGTATCATGATGGGTGGGAAAAAATTTGAAATAGATTTTGAAATGCTTTGAGGCATTTCAGAACTACATATTTTTTAGATCACCACTTTTTGACACACCATGATCCTACACATACCCATGTTCTTTATTCAAAAAAAATTCCCTTCTTTTTAGTGCTTTATATCTTTATAATTATTTAATTAAACTCTTTTGTTCTCCAATTATGTGTTAAATCTTTTCTTGAGAAGCTTTTGTAGGTTTCCTCTAATAAGTCATATCAGGAAACATTTTTTGTAGATTAAGACATTAGCATTCAAATAACTTCTGTAGTTGTATTTGTCAATATACCCTTTTTTGAAAGTTCAAGAGTTTGCGTTGTTGAGCTCTTATTTCTCTTTCATTGTACTATGTGTGCCTTCAAACTGCTCCTTTAATTTTAGGGTTTTTTCTTTTCTTTTGGTAATTAGAAACTACTTGTCTAGATTATTGGTCTATGTGTTCAATTAGATGATTAAAACTTGTTGAGGAAGTGCACAACTATACTAGAAACTTCCTTCACTTGAGTTGTTATGATTAGGAGAATTCATTCCCTCAGTCACTTTAAAATGTACCTAGTCCTTACTTTTCCTAAATGAATTTGTACCTTGAGAGATGAAAAAATAACCCTAGTGAATGGATTGCAACCCCTTGGATGAACCTCTCTTCCATGTCTCATAAGTTATCTTATATTGTGATTACACCATTAATTCTCCCCAATGGTATCTTCCTCTCCTTTGTTATTCAAACACATTTAAATACCAATTAGATACGACTCAAAACTTGATATTTTGAACTAATGCCCAGTTCATGCAGTTTGAATGTGGTAAACCTTTTCTTGGTTTTGTAATGGATGGATACTATTGATAGGGCTGGTTACTTTCTTTAATACTAGGAATAATCTTGAACTTGCTAGGACTACCTAGGTTGACTGATATGTGTACATGGAGATTTTGAACTACTGAGACCATACATGGCATCCTAATAAGTCAAAGTTGTATGGTGAAAGTGTATGTGATTTGATCCCTTTAACTATGGGGAAGTTCAAATTAGTTTTATATAATAACAAAGACCACTCTACATAGAAAGCCATTTGTGATTGGGACATCATAGGGTAGATGATGCAGGAGCATCCAGAGGTATAAGGGCAATCCTGTGTCACCCAAAAAAATGTACTTAGACTTAGTTTCTGTTTCATGTGTTTTCATTTTTGGATACCCATTTGGGTCAAATAAAGGTTCCAATTCTCACAATTCCACTATCAGTGTTTGTGTAAATCCTGAAAAAATAGGAGTATGTAAATGAGCCATCATTTTGGTGAACTAGGAGGTGTAAATTGGCCATATGAATGTAATTGTGATTTAGAACATTCCAAAAAAAAGAATCAGGTCAAAAGGCCCCATGGTTTGAAAGTTATTGCAGTTTTTTGGGTTTTGGAGACCTCCTAAGAATGCTTCAAAGTCAGGTTAGAGGCATTAAATGACCTCGAAAGCTAAAAAATGGGGGACAAGCAAAGCTTGTAAATAGGGCTATAGAACGCTTCGAGAGCTTTCTGGAAATGTAAACAGTTTGTCAATCGAAGCTATGGTTCAAAAGTTATGCCTCCCGAAAGTTCGGTTACCGTTTCTGGATTCTTCTAGATTTGTGTCAACTTCTAAAGCAGCTTCTGGAACCTTCTATTTGGTCGATGGATGCCTACTAGCACTTTCTAGAATGTATTCCTAGTCCTTAACCCTTCGAAGTCTATTTAAGGAGATTTCTGGCATTGTAAAAGGAGTTCGGACTGGAGTTTGAGAGGAGGTAGTGAAAGGAGAAATTATCTCCACATTTATGCTATTGTAAGCCCTTAGGGCATATTTTGAAGTTTATTTTCTCTGTACTAAATGTACTAGCTTATTTTTCAGTTAATACAATTTCCATTTTTCTATTTTGTCCATTCTGTTCTTGGGTTGTGTCCCCATCAAGTGGTATCAGAGCTGGTTTTCCTGAGTGTGTAGACAGAGTGCCGACTATTAGGCAGTTTGCACTAGGACTGTGTGGTTGTGGGTTTGAGTGAAGAAGATGCCTCCATGAAGAGAGTGTGGCGAAAGGGCCAGAGCTATTAATCCTGAGGAGGTTAGAGCCCTCCCAAGGCAGGTACTAGCATTGCAAGAGGAGCTTTGTAGAGGAACAATTGTGGCTGCAGGTGATGAAAGTGAAGATGACAAAGAAGAAGATGAAATTGGACCAGAAGGGGAATTTGATGGGGAAGTTCTAAATCATGCAGAGGAAAGGATTTTTAGGGCCATTACTAAGTTTGGGAAAAGACCTACAATTGAAGTGGGTGTATTTTCAGGAAATCTGAGACCAGATGAGTTGATCGATTAGATTAATGAACTGGAAGAATACTTTGAGTATGAGGATATCAGGGACCCAGATAGGATTAAGTTTGCAAAGGCCAAATTGAAAGGCCATGCCAAAATCTAGTGGCAAGAGGTCCAATTGGAAAGAAATAGAAGAGGAAAGGAGATCACAAGATGGGATCGCATGGTTGACAAATTGAAGAAGCAGTTCATTCCTATGGACTATGAGCTGATTTGTTTAAGAAGATGCATGGGTTAAAGCAAGCAGGAAGATCAGTCCAAGAATATACAGAGGAGTTTTACTGACTCTTGATTAGAGCAGGGCATGCAGAAGCAAATAAGGAGAAGGTTGCTCATTATATCAGTGGGTTGTGACCTAGCATCTAGGAGGAATTAAGTCTAGTAAGAATGACCAGCGTTGAAGAGGCATACTAGTTTGCCCTATGAGTTGAAGAGAAGCTGAATAAAAGGTTTGAAGCAAGACAAAGAGGGCGCGGTCAAGGAGGAAGGGGAAGTGGTAGATCATCTAGAGGTCGCAATGAAACCCAAAGGAAAAATGAAGATCTCGGTACTAGCAGGAACCAGAGGAATGAGGGTTTCAACCGCTCCCATGATCAAGACTTTGGAAATTAGAGAGGAAGAGGTAGAGGATGTGGACAAGGAAGAGGCAGCTTCCATGGTACCTATTTCCATTGCAATGAAGAAGGTCATCGTGCCTTTGAATGCCCTCAACAACAAGGAAGGACAGATAGGAGAGCTGAGGGCCAAGCTAGGGTTGCTCATGTGGATGAGGATGCACAATCATCGCATTCAGAGGATGCAGAAAGAGGAGAGACCTTGGTAAATGAAAGAGTCCTACTAAGTGGTGAGATTGAACCAGGACAACAGAGGAGTCTATTCCATACCAGATGCAAGTGTGAGGATAAATGTTGTGATGTGATCATTGATGGTGGTAGCACTGATAACTTGGTATCAGAAGAGATGGTCTCTAAGCTGAAGCTCAAGAGGGAGAAACATCCCTAGCCCTATCAGATTGCTTGGGTAAAAGATGATCATAAGGTCTTGGTAAGTGAACAATGTTTAGTGAAATTCAAAATTGCAAGTTACCATGATGAAGTTCTCTGTGATGTTATTTTGATGGATCCTCAAGAATTTGTATACCGAGGATCCTGATTTTGCTAAAGCATGGAAAGCTTGTAAAGAGCCCATTGCTATAGATAGAACCAAGTGGTTAGACTATTTGATTCATGATGGCATGTTGCTCAAGGGTAGTCAATTGTGCATTCCAAGGAGTTCCATGAGGGAAAATCTGATTAAGGAGAAACACAGTGGAGGGATGGCAGGACATTTTGGTTGAGATAAGACCATTTCCATTCTTAGAGAACATTATTTTTGGCCTCAAATTTCACAGGCTGTGAAGAAGTTTGTACAGAGTTGCCAGGTTTGTCAAGTTGCAAAGGGGTTTAGTCACAATACTGGCCTATATCAACCATTGCCTATTCCATCAAGGCCATGACAGGACATAAGTATGGATTTTGTTCTTGGATTGACAAGGACACAAAGGGGTAATGACTCAGTATTCGTGGTGGTTGATAGGTTCTCCAAAATGGTACATTTCATTCCATGCCACAAAACTCATGATGCTGTCCATATTGCAGACTTGTTTTTCAAAGAGGTGGTAAGACTACATGGACTTCCAAGGAGTATAGTTTCTGACAGAGATACTAAATTTGTGGGGTATTTCTGGAGGACATTGTGGAAGAAGTTGAGAACAGACCTAAAATTCAGTTACATGCATCACCCACAGACTGATGGCCAAACAGAAGTGGTAAATAGAAGTCTAGGCAATTTGTTGAGATATTTTGTTGGGGATAAGCCCAAGGGATGGGATTTGATTCTACCACAAGAAAAGTTTTCTTACAATAACTCTATAAATAGGAGTACTAGAAAATCACCATTCCAAATTGTATATGGGAATAGCCCAAGGATTGCAACAGAATTGAGGAAGATAGAGCAAGGGGAGAGGACAAGTGCTGAAGCAGAAGAATTTGCTGAACATATCAAGTGTCTACATGAGGAGGTTCAGGCACACATTACCAAGATGAATCAAGAGTATAAAGCTAGGGCTGATTAAAGGAGAAGACATAAGGAATTCCAAGTAGGGGATCTAGTCATGGTGCACTTACAAAAAGAAAGATTTCCAGCCAGTACTTACAACAAGCTAAAAATGAAGAAATTTGGCCCCTGCAAAATTTTGAAGAAACATGACTCAGGAAATGCATATGAGGTGGAGCTACCAGATGGTATTCACATTTCTCTCATTTTCAACATTGCAGATTTAACAGAATATCATGATGATGGTGCAGATGAGGAGCTGGTGTTAGAGCCATGTCTGATTCCTGCTTCTAAGAAGGAGGAGATAGAAGACATTCTAGATCATCGTGTGGGTAGGAGTACCAAAAATAGGTAGTATGAAGAGTATTTGTTCAAATGGAAAGGACGACTGATCGAGGACTCAACTTGGATTTCAGCAGCTGAGGTTTCCCATTTGGGATTTCCTCTACCATTCATAAAGTGATAGGGTCACTTTTCAGTCTACCCTGGGTTCTGATGCATGAGCATCCAGAGGTATAAGGGCAATCCTATGTCACCCAAAAAAATGTACTTAGACTTAGTTTCTATTTCATGTGTTTTCATTTTTGGATACCCATTTGGGTCAAATAAAGGTTCCAACTCTCACAATTTGACTATCAGTGTTCGTGTAAATCTCAAAAAAATAGGAGTATGTAATTGAGCCATCATTTTGGTGAACTAGGAGGTGTAAATTGGCCAGCTGAAAGTAATTGTGATTTAGAATATTCTAGAAAAAGAATTAGGTCAAAAGGCCCCACGGTTTGAAAGTTATTGCAATTTTTTGAGTTTTGGAGACCTCCTAAGAATACTTCAAAGTCAGGTTAGGGGCATTAAATGACCCCAAAAAGGGCCAAAAAATGGGGGATGAGCAAAGCTCCTCCACAAGGCTATAGAGTGCTTCTAGAGCTTTCCAAAAATGTAAATAGTTCGTCAATCAGAGCTACGATTCTAAAGTTATGCCTCCCGGAAGTTCGATTACCATTTCTAGATTCTTCTAGATTTGCATCGACTTCTAACGCAGCTTCTGGAACCTTCTATTTGGTCGGTGGATGCCTACTAGCACTTTCTAGAATTTATTCCTAGTCCTTAACCCTCCGGGGTCTATTTAAGGAGATTTCTGGCATTGTAAAAGGAGTTCAGACTGGAGTTTGAGAGGAGGTACTGAAAGGAGAAATTATCTCCACATTTATGCTATTGTAAGCCCTTAGGGCATGTTTTGAAGTTTATTTTCTCTGTACTAAATGTACTAGCTTATTTTTCAGTTAATATAATTTTCCTTTTTCTGTTGTGTCCATTCTGTTCTTGGGTTGTGTCCCCATCAGTAGAACATTGAAATCTTAAAATTGATACTAAAGATTAAATTAGATTGGGTAAATCATGAGGATGGAAGTGATACACCAGAAAGATTTCTTATTTAATTAGTTAACAAAATTTCATTATTCACATTTATTTATTTCACATACAAAGCTAGGGTCTAAATTCTGTAGGTTATACTCAAGGACCTATCATGTGAGAGAGCATTTAACTTCTGACATTGAGATTGAAGATGATAAGATTCTGATTAATAAAAATGACGGAAGTGATACACTACTAAGATGTCTTATTTCATCATCTTAATAAAAGTTCACAATTCATGTTTTATGCCTTTTTCTAGTGTCTTATATCTACTCACCATTCTCCACTCAAGAACTTGGTGTATGATGCAAAGATTCTAGCTACTACAATTCAGTATGAACTTAATTTTAATTTTAGACTCAATTGTGACAATCTATGTAAACTTTTATTGATTGATAATTTTTTTGTGCACTAGGAGTTATTGTGCATCCTTTCAATTTTTATGACAAGCTTGGTTAGCCACATTCATGCTCACCAAACCTAATAGTAGATATTCACAATTGCATAGGTTATGTAAGTGCTCTAAAAAGTAAAACATTTATTTTTATTGGATTTAGAATTCATGGAATTTCCTACATGTACTAGATCCATGAAATTCCACCCAAAAGAATTTTATTGAATTCATTTTTCATTTTATCTCTAAATCCCTAGCATGATTCTTGAACTTAATCCTACAGACCACAAAACAAAGTCTCTCTTAATCACAAAAAAAAATCAGCCAAATTCCATTCTTATATAGGTTTCTCAAAATGAATATGGTAATGAAATTAAGCTAATTTGTAAAAAATAGAAAAATAAGTAACATATATAGATCTAGTCTTCTTTATTAAATTTTTTCTTTCTCCATTTTCTCTTTTGATGTTTTCCATTGCTATGGGCTAAGATACTTTGTTACACTTTGTGATGGATCCAAAGAGTTTAGTGGAATTGTGCCATATTGGTAGGGCCAAGCTACAAGTAGAATTGAAAAAGTGTTTGGGCAGAAGCCTCTGTGAAGAAACCTAAGTTAGTTATCATGTTACTTGACCTATGTTACTTATCATGGTATTGGTTTGGTCCTAACTTTAGGAGTTTGGTAAAAAAAATTAGAGTTGGGTTCAAGCACACAAAAACATATAAGTAGATATAGTGAAATTCTTTAATATATAATAAATTGATTTAGAAAAATAAAAATATATCAAATATCCCTATATATATATATATATATATATATATATATATATATATATATATATATATATATATAGATATATATATATATATATAAGAAATACAATAATATATTAATCTCAATTTACCCTATCTGTAAATGGATTGATGAAATAGATATTTCATCTATTACCACGTAGAAGTATACAATATTTTGTCCATGACTCTGTACAAATGGGTGAGAAAACTAGGGAGGCAAACATTAAGTAGTTAGACCCTCTATATTTGTGTACAACAAAAATGAATTTATGCATCATAGCAAAATCTATTAATAGGGGAGGTCAAGGGGGTAGTGTGTTAAATTTGTTTTCTCACTCCTATTCAATCTCTAGATCTTACCTTGGTCAATCTCCAGGCATAACCACAAGAAACCAACAACATAAAATATTAAATTTCAAGGCAGATGCATGATACATCTAGAAATATAGAAAACATTATAGAAATCTGTCTGATTTGCTATAGAACTTGAAATCTCTATGGAGATTCATGATAGGATTTCTTGTGTTCATACAGATTCAACACACATAACTATTTGAAAACCTAGTATATCATTGGTAGAACTATAGCCAGACATATTGGACAAAAATTGGCAACTCTACAAGGCCAATCAAGGAAATCATTGCACAAGGTGGCACAAAAAATAAGATAGCTCGATAGGGCCTATCAAGGAAATCATTGCACAAGGTGACACAAAAAAGAAGATAGCTATTTATAGGCTGCAGAGGTAACATGTTGCTTCTCTTTTAATAAATTGAGAGAAACATGTTAGTTATTTTTGCTAGAGTATATCTTCGAGAGCCTGTGGAGAGTTGTTCTTCCCTTAATGTCCTATTAGGATTGTGTGTGGCTGAAATATCCTAGACTTCGATAATGCTCCAAATTTGATTTAGATTTAGATTTTTGTTCATGTTTTTCTCCATCATAATGTCATCACAACTTGTAAAGACCATGTTGTTGAATATAAACATGATGGATTATATTTAGATAATTAGCAAGGTTTCTGAAATGCATATTACATGATTAAATGCTATATTTATTAAGGAAATTTATATCCCTAGAGATAATGTTTTATACCATTTATTAAGATTCTTAGGTTTGTGAGAAGTTTGAGAGCTAGATTATGTTTTCTTTCAATGGTGTTGAATCATTCATAATAAATTTTGTATCAGTAAAATTAATCTAATGCAAAAATAATTTGACTTGCCAGATTGATTTGCCTACACTTGGTAGGAACGATGTTGCCTTGCAACTCTTGTCCTTATTGGTCTAGTTATTTCATGAAAATATTTTGTTAAACATTTTAATACTTTATAAATTTGAAACAAATGTTTTTCTATGGGGATTCAACACAGAAACATATGAACAAGATTTTAATGGTTGAGAATTGTTCAAATCAAATGAATTTTTTTTCATTATTTAATTGAAGCATTAAACATAAATATCCCTCTTAGACAAGTAATCTTTCAACTTTATGTTTCTCAATAAACAACAATAAAATAAATAATTATGCCTATATTTTTAGTATGAAATATCAAATCTAGGCCTAAAAGAAAATAACAAATAATCTAATCTAAACCTCAGCATCTATAAATATCAAAGACAATCAATTAGTAAGTAAGATTTCTAAATAAAACTACATTATATTGATAAGAGATATGGTGTTTCCACAATCCATAATAGTGAGTAGTGCTTCTGGATCAAACCTTGTTCAAAGTGCATTGTTTAAGCCAGAAGCACTTACTCACTATTGTAGATTTTGGAAATGACATGTCTCTTATAAATAAAATATAGTGTTATTTAGAAATATTATTGACTAGTTGATGTCAAGGTTCAAATTATATTATTTGATATTTTCTTTTAGGCCTTGATTTGATATATCTCCTTAACTATTCATATACATATTTAAATGTTCATCACAAACACAAAAAAAAAAATTCGAATTATAAATTGAAGAAATTTTACTACAGCAACTATTCTTTGCCTGTGTAATAAGATTTGGTAAAAAATGAACATTTTGAACAAAAAATAATTCAAAATTTTCTTGTACTGTTTTTTTTTTTTATTGAAGAGAACCCCCCTCTTCCTGTAACATAAGGTTATATTTAATCTATTGAAATGTACCTTAATATGCATATTACTAGAAAAAAAATTCCTCTAATCTTGATTTTTGAAAATGACAATAGCTTTATTTTGTCTTTGGTGTCACTACTCTAATTTTAATTCAGTTTATTTCCATAATAGGATGATAGAAATAACTTAAAGGGAGTTGAAGTGACTATCTTAAAAAATACACTTTTAGCCAATTTTAGAATGAGTGCTTTACCTACTAGTTATGGAAAATTTGTGAAGATTATAGAAATATTGGTCAATGTTGTCCAAAAACACATCAACTTTGTATTTTTATAATTATAATAATATATACTGTATTTTTAATAGTATAAGTATTATTAAAAAAAAATTTCTCTAAGAAAAAGCATCAATGCATGACAATGTAGTACTATTACTTCAAAATATATTTGAAGTAGTTATTTGTGATATGATGCTTATTGAAATCATGTAAATTTCATTCCTTGATTTGTTTCATTACAATATCCCCTTCCTTGCATTTATGGGTATTCACTCACATCTTTATGCACTCCTTATTTGTTTATATTATTTATTTTACCCCTTTTCCACAAATAAAGGAGTACTAATAGTAGGGAGATGCACTTCCCTAGGGTTTTGCACTTCATTATTCTTGGCATATCCATTTTCCTTGATCTCTTTTCTATGATTTTATTTTTGATTGATGAAGAGGCCATTGAAAATAAATATTTATCTATTTTGTATGTGACTCTTTTTCATTTTCACTATGCCAAAGCAAAAGTGATTCAAAAGGGATAGCAGTAAAGGGAAGGGATGATTTAGGAAATTATTGGTTTTAATAGAAAGAAAAAGATTTGCATCCCAATATGGGTCTATAATTGTAAAGTACACATCTTTTGAAATTTGTTTTCCTAGGAGTCACAAAATCTAGATAACTTGGGGTTTTCCACCATTGCAAAGGTGTGGGCTTTTTAAAAAGATTATTTTTAAATTTTTTAGTTGTAGAAAGGTTGTTATTACCTTGGATATTTATTTCTATCACCAATATTGAGGCTCTTTCTCATCAGATAATCTCATGACATACTTATCATCAGGTACATTATGAATGCAAACAATATTTTGGTGCTATATGGTTGAGGAATTGGGAATTTTTTTATTTATTGCATAGCGGTATGATTGAACTTTGTATGAATTAATATCATG
Source organism: Cupressus sempervirens (assembly GCA_028749045.1). Lineage (NCBI taxonomy): Eukaryota > Viridiplantae > Streptophyta > Pinopsida > Cupressales > Cupressaceae > Cupressus > Cupressus sempervirens. Next base: position 47,463,386 of record CM053789.1, on the reverse strand, counting down.
GAATTATTTTGTGGTTGAATTCATAATGCAGTTCATTTATGCAATATTTTTATTTATTAAGATAGTAGATCAAGTTCATAGTAATCAAGAACATGCTAGGATTTATAAGGCTTCTTCTCTAGCAAAGATTTTACTACATGTAATGTTGCAAAAGGCTTATGTTGTCTCACAAGAGAACCATAGCTTATGTTGAAAAAAAAAGTTAAAATGACCATAACTAACACATCCCTTACAAGTGCATTCATTTAAAACATTGTGTAGGCAAACAAAACCTACTCTCATATGAACTTTTTGTTCATAATTACTTAGTCACTACATAGAAAAGTTGAGTAGAATGAATAAATTCTAGATTGATATTCTCAAAGTTCAGAAACCATGTAATAGTTTGAAACTTTGATGGAATTAAATACCATCTAACACAATTCCATTTAGATATAAGATAACCCATATGAAAAGTTATATTAGAGAAAATTTCATGGTCTTAGAGGCTTGCAAAGTTTAGTTAAAAGGGGATTTGTCATAATTTCATGAAACCATGTAATAGTTTGGAACTTTGATGGATTTAAATACCATCTCACATAATTCTATTTACATATATCAGGAAAAGAAAACCCATAAGAAAAGGTATATTAGAGAATATTTCATGGTCTTAGAGGCTTGTCAAGTTTAGTTAAAAGGGGAATTTTCATAATTTCATGGATATGATAGTTGTGGCTTAATGTTTATGTTGGTAGTCATACCCTTATAAAGATGTCTTCTATGCTAACAAATAAATATAAGAACATTTGCTATCTTAATTATCCAAAAAGGGTATTGGATGGAAGAAACTAGTTAACTGAATCTAAGTCTTTTAACACTAAAGGAAACTTATAATTGTATGTAATTGTGAACATAAGAAATCTCGTCTAGAATAGATAACTTTTTGAAGTGATGAATAGCAATATTGAAATTAGACATTTTTGGAGCAAGACTTAGATCCATTACAACAAGGGCTACAAGGAAGCATATTTCCTACTGAGAATGAAGAAATTAAAAGAAGTTATGGGGGTACATAATAAAATTAATGTGCAAAGTATTATAGCAAAAAGCTGCGAAGATTTGAAAGGGACAAGATTAGGGAAAAAATAACATTTTTCTATATCTTGTATCTACGTGCTAAATGTGAGACCTTTATTGGGATATAAGACTAAAAATGTACTTTGGGATTGCTCTTATAAATTACAAGTACCTAAGGAAAGATTCAACCATCAATTATATTTTTGTTCCCAATCTATTTTTTTTCATAAAGCATTTATTCTTAAATTAAATTAATTTACAATTTTATGTGAATATTGTAAAAAGCTACCAGTATAATTTCTACTATGATCTCAATATTAAAACTATAAAAACTATGATTTGAATATTAGAACTTAACAAACTATGATTTAAATATCTATGACAGCTGTGAAGATATTTTCAATGGAAGAAATGAGAATATGATTATTTTTAAATAAATGATTATGTTGAAAGTATGATTTTGAAAATAAATGAATGAAATCTCTTGTAGAATAATGAAGTCTTAAATCTTTTGTAGAACAATGAAATCTTAATAATTTATATTAAGATGCAAAGCTTTACCTATTAAATGATCAAAACTCCACCATTAATAGGGTTCATGGCTCCATAGCAATGGAATGGATACATGATGAAGGACTTAATCTTCCTTATCCCAAATGAAACTATTCTTAATTCTTTAAAAGAGGAAGAAATCCTAAAATGTAATCTGCAGTAAAAGTTCTACTTTACAATTTTACGAATTTATGTCTAAGAAAATTTATCGATCAATCACATGGCTCCCTCCTGCATTCAAATGTGTCGTGCTTAAGCTTTAACCTATTCCCCAATATCCCTTAGCTTAGCTTCGATGTAATGCATAAAGGTCTATTTACAGATTATGGAACTTAGCAACTAACAAACGCAAAATATAAAAATGCTCATATTATGTTAACATGAAGTTTGTGAGGAGCATAACATTTCCAATTGGAAAAATCTAAGAAAAATTACCTGGCCATTGGATACTTGAATGTGCAAATTATCTAAAAGAAACTGCACTCAGCTCATACAACTCTCACCAAAGACCATCATAAAGCAATGGTAGTGGCACAAGCTTGTACAAAGATACAGAACAAAATAGTCAGCTTTGTATGTCAATCAATATGTTTTTAGCTATGTCATTGTGATATTGGTATGGTTGTGAATCTCATCCACAACTTTGATTATTAATATTTTATCTACAAATGATGAAATTCATCTTCATCGTACATGCCAGTGCAACCTAATTCATTCATCATATACAAGTGCAATCAAGATAATGCACTAAATGAAAGAGATATATTAATTAAGACCCCAGTTTCCACATCACTAGTTTGTTGTACCAAATATGTTGTTTTGTTTAGCAATTGACTCTCGTTCCCTATTCTCCAGCCATCAGTTCTGTAGAACTACAATTTTGTCAAAAAAACAAGGTAGACTCCTTCGACAATGAATTGCCTTTTTCCACATAGATGCAAGGTAGTTGTAATTTAATGTATAATCTGTTTGGCAATCCTCTATATATGTAGAGACATTGCAATGCATTAGTTGAAGTAGCCATATCAATATAATATATTTTTGTTTATACTGCTGCTATAGATTTACTTTTTTGAGTTTCTATTTTATTGAGTTTCATTTCTTAACATGGTATCAGAGTGTAGTTTGATTCATCAGCTGTGATATGGTTTCTTGCTCTGATATATGACTATATCAAAGTATCTATGATTCATGTTTGTTTGTGTGAAGTTATGTTATTTTTTCTACAGGTTATTTTTTATTCAAAAATATCAAATAAATCTCTAAGTATTTTGGAGAAAGTAAAAAGAATCCAATGAAGTGTTTATTAGAATCGAGTGAGCAAATGTTTTACGGCCAAGTTGAAGAAAGATTAGAAAAATGTTGAACATCGTAGAAAGAAATGGTATTGTTGATAGGTAGTTTGTGAAGCTTAAAATATATCTTGGGTAGTTTGGGCTTTATGTTTGTTGCAAAAAATCTGATGTTTTGTTTAGCAATTGAGTCTGGTTCCCTATTCTCCAACCATCAATTTTGTAGAATGACAGTGCTGTCAAAAACAACAAGGTAGACTCCTTCCACAATGCCTTGGTACCACAATGACTTGCTTTTTCTCACGTAGATGCAAGGTAGTTGTGATTTAATTTAGAAGCTTCTTATCGATCCTCTATATATGTAAAGACATTGTAATGCATTAATTGAAGCAACCAGATTAATATAATATTTTTTTGTTTGTGCTATTTTCATAGATTTACTCTGTTTAGTTTCTACTTTGTCGAGTTTCATTTCTTAACAGTATTCCCAAGCTCAAAATGAACATTTATATTCACATCGCTAGCAGTATGTTAAATTCTCAAATAGAACTCCAGCTTCAGTATTGACCTGCATATATTCTCACCGCTCAGGTATAGTACTACACAACTGTGGCTTTCGGAGCCGTATGTTCAATATTTATCTTCCAAAATTATATATATTTGTTCAATAGTGCATCGATTCTCGACATTTGACCAAAAACACAGAATTTCTTTTATTGACATTGACAAAAATATAGAATTTTTCTTCTTAGAAGACATTATAAATTTGGTGGATACTTTACATTCTTAGCATGAGAAATATGAGATATTTTCATTTGTATTTTGTCAGAGTTTTCAGCAGAGCCGATAAGATTCTGCCAAATTTATGTGCTGGTAACATTCGAGCAAGTTTGAATAGTTTTCCTTCACAAATATAATTATAGAAGAACAAAGAGATTGTAATTGGTAGAGGAAATTTTTTTAATCACTATTTACTGTCGGAGCCTTAGCAATAGTTCTCTGCCATGCAATGGCAGGAACTAATAAAGTCAAAGGAGATAGAAAGAGTTTTTTGGGGAATCAAATACCATTCTTTAAGTAACAAATGACCAATAACGATGGAAAGAGAAATGAAATGTTATGTAGATCTCTTGAGGAAATTTTTAAGGTAACACTACAGTTGCATTATAAATATTCTTCATGAGTGTATATTGCAAGATAAATGGATTTTATTTTCTGTCCTTCCAATGTAAAAATACAATATTCATTTTCATTTTGCAGTCATCTTATGTAGACTAATCTAACTTGAAATAAGGTAAGGGCTTTCTTCCCATCATTTATCTATCTAGAAAGGGCACCAAGTTCTAAGACTAAATATATTTAGTAAAAATTATGAAGACCTGATAGTCTCATCCTTGATAGTAGGAGTAAGCTTTCAAAAGTTTAAGAAGATGATATCAAGTAGTTTTTTATTCAACTGTATAACTTCTTTTTGCATCACCAATCTAGATCATACTGTAGTTTACCATCAACATAAAGGGAGAAGTATGATCCAAAACATTGACACAGATAAAATCTACAGAATTGAATTCCATAAGAACTATAAATGGGGTTTGTATTTCTTTTTATTGTGAGAAAATAACTAGTTGCATCATCTTAGGGAAGAACTTTGAGGGGGAACAAGATCATATGAATTTTCCTCAGCCCATACAAATTTTTGAGAGTTACTATAACACAATTTTACTCAAATAAATTTATCTTTTAGAAATTCTCAAAATGTACTTGAACGAATTTTTTATATCAATCCACATTTTGATAGCATGTCTATCATATAAGAACACTCATAATAGCTTTCAGATATTCATCCAAGACACCGAACTCATTCAATAAGGTCTTCTTCATACCCACTTTAGAGTCCTAAGTTCTCAAAAGGTTGTTGAGAAAATCTTTGACCCTCTACGTCAATAAGGGTATTTAAGAGAATCATCAAAGATACAAAATCGAACATAAGAAAGTATTAGTATACTTGTGAAATTTATTGTCAGAATGAAATTAAAAGAAGAAAATACAAATTCATCTACATACTACTTATTCTGAACAAGAGTCAAATCTTACCTTAAATTAATGACCTAGACGTCATTACAACACAAGGCCTATTTATTTTCAAAAATACACCACCATAAAAAATAAATCAAAGACAACATATGGCCTTTGTGATTGTGGGGTCTGGTCTTGTGTTAATAATTGAGGCAAAGACAACTACTTGCACTATTGCAAGATCCGATTCTTGTAGCTAGAGACAAGGTTTTGCCCATGATCAATTCCCCAAGGAGATGAAGATCAAAGATGATGAGGCAGAGATTGGTGACAAGGAAATAGCACCATCTATTGTGCAAATGGTACATTAGTAGGTCACATAATTTCTACAACTATTCCTGACAGGGATGAGCAACCTAGGCAGACCATCAGTTACATGTCAGAGCGAGTGGGGGGTACTGGGTCCTTCGGAATTGTGTTTCAGGCTAATTGTCTTGAGTCAAGGGTGAATCTAATATACCCTATATTTTCTCATGCTATTATCAAGCTCCTGGGCTCATTTTTGGTGCCACAGTGTATAATATATGCAATTGCAATTGACATGTGGTCAGCAGATTGTGTCCAAACTTCTCTTGTGTTAGCCTTTGTTTCCTAGGGAGAGTTCAGTAAACCAACTTGCAGAAATTATCGAGGTACTTGGGACACCGACCTGTGAGGAAATCAAGTTTATGAATCCTCATTATACAGAACTAAAGTCTCTCCATATAAGAGCTCAGCCATGGCATAAGGTTTTCCACAAGCACATGCCACTAGAGGTCATTGATCTGGTCTCAAGGCCGCTTTAGTGCTCGCCAAATCTTCGATGTACTGCACTTGAAGCTTTCATCCATCAATTTTTTGATGAACTTTTTAACCCTGATATTCTATCTCCCTAATTGTAGAATAATGATGATTAAGAGTTCATTAGATTTAGTTGAACGCATGTACATGCATAAGTCATGATAGTTATCTTAGTAAATAAATACGTTATCTCCAATAAAGCACGTTGTGCATGTGTATTGCACTATAATTTAGGGAGTCAAAATAGGAAGCTACGTGCAGCTAGTCTTTGAGTTAAGCATTCAACATTCAGCGGTCTGCGTAGGTTAGGTTATAGACTTAATAAATTGTATAATTTATTAATTGCTTTATTTGTTGTGATAAAATAAACGGAGCAATAAAATAATTTTGTTGCTCCGCACAAAACATAGCATCCTCTGTTCCAAATTAGTTTTTAGATTTTAATTTTCTTTTAGTACATTCATGTGTTTATTATTGAGTTCTATTCGTTGTTGTTATTTTGTTTCTACACTAATTGTTGTCCTCTACTTGCAGTCTTTGACTCCAAGACAGAGGAATTGATGGGGGCGACCCCGTACGCCTTCAGAAGTTGATTCCAGCGTATGCGAGGAGGCATTGCCTCTAACTGTGGATTAGACTCTAGGTTTTGGTCTCTATTTGGAGGCCTGGCATATAATTTTTGCTAGATATGATATTTATAAACTAAGCAAGAATATTAAATTTATAAACTAAGTGTTGCAAATCTCAGATAATCGAATACCAATTGGAGATCAAAATTGAAATATCAATTTTGATTCTCTAACAAAACAAAGCAGAAAGTACACCCCAGATTTGATCCGCAAAAACATGCCTCTTTCACAAATTCGATCCTCAAATCTCAATTCACAACACAAACCAGTTTTTACAAAGTTGAAAACATAATAGAATAATACCCAAAAATTGCAAAGTTTTGCAAAGCTGAAATATTCAATTTAATAGAACTCCAAATAGACAAAGTCAGACATAGAGGTTTTTGTCAAGGCTTGTTTATAGATGATTACCTGGTCATCATTTACTCTTCTTCAACACATAATAAAGAAAATAAATAAGCAAAAACATCATCGGCTTTGATTGAGTTGATCTGTCCCCGAGAAGCCACAGACAATCTTATTTCACTTCTGAAATCTCCTGTGGCCCCTCTCCTCCCCCACAAAAGAGATTTTATTAAATCTGATTGATTAAGATTTTAGGAGTAAAAAACAGTTAAAAAGAATCGAACTTTCATCAAATCTTCTTAAAAGAGATACTAAGTGTAAAAATCAACCAAAAACAACAGGTACATTGGATTCGCTTGAAATATAGAGTTGTCAGAAAAAACAATAGGATCTGTTATCATCAGAGCTTGTTTATTCAAGGCTAGATCTCAAGTTCTAAACCAGTCTCTATTGGCTCTCCAAAAATGTACACTTTCCAAAGCGGAAAAATTAAACCCTCGTATTAAACAAAATTAATTATGCTCTCCACGGATAAAATCAGAATTCAGAGTTCCAAATATTAAATAGATATGCTAGTTCTTAAAGAAGTAAACCGTTCTATGATTACCCTGAATTATTAAAAAACTTTCGTACGTGATTCAAAATTTATCGCTTGTCACGTCTGCATAATATAAATCTGCCAACCTGCAGAACAAGGAGGACTATGTCAGTTCTTTGACCTAGATGGGAGTCTCTTTATTTAGTTTTTATTAATATAAATATGAAGTTTAGCCAAAAACCAAAAAAACATTTCTCTATTAAATTTAAGAAAAATAAATCTATTTTGAAAACCCTTCTATTCTTTAAATTTTTCAACAATCTTACCGTTAAATAACCGTACTACTTTCAAATTATAGGCCCAGGGTCCAATATTTGTTTTGCCTAATATAGAAAATTGACAATCTCAAACAACCAAAAATTGAATTGTCAGTTTTATAATGTCTATTAACATTCATCCAAAAGTCCACTTAACCAATCGGATCTTGAAAGACAATAAACAGATGTTAAGATGCATTGAACGAAAGTTTAATTTACCTTTTAGATCTACCCTCCCAGAATGTTTGATAACATTCTTCCCCCAGTGCAGCGGCGAAAGTTGTAGACATATCCTCTTTGTTTCCTCGTCCCTTAGCCTTCTCATCTTCTTTCTCACTTTCTTAAATTTTGTTTGCTCTCATTTTCTCCTTCTTTGGCCTCTTGCAGCTCTTCTCCAGCTCCGAGTTCCTTTTACTCAATAACATGTTCTTCGCGTCAGTTTTACATAATTTGGTTTCCGTTATTTTGAACCGTCCGTAACGAAGAATTGAATTCCAACTGCAACCTTCGATTTTCCGCTATTATAGTTTCCATCGTTTAGTCTTTTTCATTTTCCTCCCCATCTTTTTCACCTCCATTCTTTTCCCTGAAATCTTCTTCCCTCATTTCCAACGAATCAGACTTTTTTGCAGTTGTGCCTCTAAACCTTTAGATCTACCTGAAAGATAGAAGCACAATTTACAGATAAAAATTAGGAGAAAACCAGAGCTATTGAGTAACAAAATAAATTTCTCTGCATTTCAACGCATAGACTTTACCAAAGTTAAGTTGAGAAGAAACTACCGTGAACATGCAATCAGTAGTTATAACGGCTGTTCTACTTTAGATAGCACGCTGATCATGGGTTCGCATTAAAAATATGTCCATAATTTAGAATATGCAACCAATAAAAACTGGAAATAATGGGTGACAACTTCAGAAAGCGAGGGAAGACAGATTTTCAAAATTCGAATTCATTTCAGGGCAGGATTTCTCAGGAATGTTGGAATCGGGCCTTGGCTTGGGGCACGGTTTGCAGGAGGAGGATGGTCAGGGATCTTCTGGTACAGGGACCAGGTGGAGAAAGATGACGGGGATCCTATTGCCCCCCCAAGGTTTTGGTTCCCAAGGCAAGCCTTCCAGGATCTACTAAATGCTTGTCGCTTTCTGGTGTTAAGCCTATAGGTAAGTCCCCTTTCCCAGCGGTTAAGATTCTCCCTGAGGTGGAAAAAGGATCTTGCGCTATTGGCATTCCAGATGAGCTGGTAGATCATAGCATAGCGTCAATGGCATCAACTTTGGTGGGAAAGTTTATAGGGCCAAGGCCAAATATTGATATTGTTAGATCATTCACTAAGAAGAAATGGGCTCCAAAAGGACAAGTATCTGCTATGACTATGGCAAAGGGATTCCCATCCTTTGATTTTTCTTGTCTAGAAGACCTCACAAACATTTTGTACAAAGGTTCATGGATTGTTGGTCATTCCACTTTGGTTCTCCAGAAGTGGACTTGAAAGATGAATATGAATGATTCATTCTTTGTGCAAGCACCTATATGGGTAAGGCTTCCAGAGCTTCCCCTAGAATTCTGCAATGATGATGTTTTTCCTATCAATTGACTCGACTACAGCCTCTAACGGATGCCTCACCTATGTTCATATTTGCATAGGTGTAAGGGAAGGAGTGGACATGCTAGAAGTTGTGACATTCCATTCAAAGTTGGGATTGCATGTTTAAAAACTGATTTATGAGATAGTGCCTTTTGCATGCTTTCACTAATTAAAATCTGGGTGCAAGGCCAGCCATTGTCCTTAAGCCAAAGTAGAGAGGAACAAGAGTAATCCTACCACTACCTCAGGGAAGGAAAAGAAATTGGTCTGGAAACATAAGAAGACAAAAAACCCAGAGAACTAGGTAGAGGCTGAGGGGAAGAGAAAGGCCTTTGAGTAGGAAGGAGACCCAAGTAATGTAGATGGTAAAGAGGCAAAGGTGTTAGAAAATGGGGATCAGGAGACTGACTCTCAGGTGAAAGAAGCAATAAACAAAGATTCATCAACTGTGCACAAGCAGGGAGCCAATATTTTGGGGGATTCTTGGATGGTGAACAAGTCCAAACTAGAAACTATGGACCCAACCAATGGAATAGGAGGACAATCTAAGGATAGTGTTCCCCCTCTTAGTGTAGGAAGTAAAGGAGCAAGGTGAGCTAGTCAAGAGAGGGCCAAGAGATGGTGGCAAAGGTGTAGGACCAAAGGCTCTCTTTGGATTTCCCATTGGTTCCTCTAGGGAATTTGCTAGTTTCCACTAATCTGGGGCTCAAGTTTTTGGAACTAATCAATAACTCTTCCCTAGAAGAGATTTTAAAATTGGAAGAATGGATAAACCATTGTTCTCAAGAAAACATAGGAAATTGGATTATGGTTAAAAGGAAGAAAAACTATGACCATCCCCTAGTGTCATCAGCAACAACCCGAAACATGGTAAAGCTGATGTTGGGGTAAAACCTAAGACACTAGGTAGAAAAATCTTGAGCCAAGCAATGCAAGAGGAGGCCAGAAGGAACTTGGTAGACAGGAGCCAAAGAACCATTGAGGAATGCTTTGTTAAAAAGAAATGAAGATCATATCTTGGAACATAAGTGGCCTAAATGGTGCCCATAAACAAGAGATAGTTAGGAATATGGTTACAGACCAATGACCTAATTTTTTATTGATCCAAGGGACAAAAAATGAGAAAAGAAATGGCAGGGAAGTTATCTTTCAGTAGCAATATGAGTAATGAGGCCATAGACTCGGAGGGAGCTACAAGGGGGGTGCTTACGCTTTTCAACAAAAAGGCTTACCATATCTCCATAATTCTCAATGAAGGTAATGCTCTTCTTTGCAAAGTTTTTCATATCCATAGTAGTGACACTTGGTTTCTCTTAAATGTGTACGCTTCCAACTCCAAGAGGGAAAGAAGGGTATTTTTGGCAAAGATTCTTGATGCAATCCAAAGTAGTAACATTAGCAAAGGTATTATTATGGGGGATTTCAATAGCCCTCTCTCAGAAGATGAAAAATTAGGGGGGCTAGCCTTGAATCAGGATAGTAAACTAGATCTTTCAAATTTTATCAAGAAACCAGCTTTTATAGATGTTGATCTCTCAGGGGGGCGATTCACTTGGTCAAATAGGTGCTCTAGAGGGGATTGTATCTAGATCTATCTTGATAGAGCCAACATTTCTCCATATTGGATGCAAACTTACATGTGCAGAATCTCCCTTCTCCCCAAAGTTGGATCAGAGCACTCGCCCATCTCGCTCTCATTTAGCCCTCTAATGGCCAAATGGAACTTCCCTTTCCATTTTGAGAAGATGTGGACTTCCCACCTGGATTTGAATACTAAGATTTCCTCCTAGTGGAACTTTGAGGTAGAAGGTACAACTATGTTTAGGATTTCTAAAAAATTGAAAAATGTGAAAAGAAAAATAAAAGGCTGGAACAAGAGGGACCTTGGTAATATCTTCTAGGACACAAAGGAGAAGACAGACCAACTTTTAAATGTCCAGGAGATGATACAATATGAAGGTTACAATGATCAAAATAGAATCAAAGAAAGGTCAATCCTTACAGAACTCCACAATATCTCAGGTAAGGAAGAGCACCTTTTGGAAGTAAAGTTCCAGAATCAACTAGCTTAAAGAGGTGGATTAGAACACCAGGTTCTTCCATCTCTCTACCTTAAAGCATCGAGAAAATAATAAGATTTTGGGCATAAATAAGGGTCAAACTATTTTGACAAATGATAGTGAGATTGCAGATGAGGCAGTGCAATTCTTTTCATCTCTTCTTTCTAGGGACTCTTTCTAGGACCAAAAGGAAATTTTGGCTTCAATCCCCAATTTGTTACAAGACCGTCATAATTCCATGTTAAACACAATTCCCACTATGCATAAAATTAATCAAGCCCTATTTTCACTCCTAGATGATAAAGCTCCAGGGACAGATGACTTCCCAACCTTCTTTTTTCAAATATTTTGGGAGATGGTCAAAGGGGATGTGGTGAAGGCAATGCAAGAATTTTTTAGGGCCAAAAATCTATTGCAGGAACTCAATGCTACCTTCTTGGTGCTTATTCTAAAATCCCAGGGGCTGATTAGATGGATAAGCTCAGACCCATTAGCCTATGCAACTCTTTCTATAAAATCATTTTGAAAGTGTTGACCAGTAGGATTCTCATTGTGCTCCCTTTGATTATCTCCATGCAACAAATGTGCTTTGTCCTAGGAAGAAAGGTCCTAGACTCAATAATGATGGTTCATGAGGTGATCCATTCCTTAGAGGTAGGGAAAAGGGAGGGCTTTGTCCTCAAGTTGGACCTCTCCAAAGCCTATGACAAGGCGGACTGGGACTTAAGGATATTCTCCTAGTTTTTGGATTTGATGCCCAAGTATGCAAAATTATTCTTCAACTTGTCTCCACCCCCTCTCTTGCTATTATAGTTAATGGTGCTCCCTCCAATTTCATTTTCCCATTGAGAGGGCTTAGATAAGGTGATCCTCTATCCACAATTCTATTCATTATTATGGTAGAGTGTATTGGGAGGTTAATTCAAAGGAAAAGATAGGAAAGGATCCTACATGGTATTAAGCTCTGCTCCAAATAGGTTTCTTTCACCCATCAGCAATTTGTGGATGACACAATGCTGAGCAGGGAAGCTATGGTTTAGGAGGCTAAAGAGTTAAAGAATTTTCTAGACACCTACACGAGGGGTGTAGACCAACCAATCAATTGGGAGAAAAGTTTGTTTTTCTTTGTTAATACCCCAAATGACTGACAAAGAAAGATTGCTTAAATTCTTGGATGTGGAGTGGGATCTCTCCCATCTAGTTATCTTGGAATGCCATTTGGGTTGCAACCTCAAGAATCATTCTAGAATGAAATTATTAATAGATTCAATAAGAAGTTGGTGGGTTGGATCGCAGCTACCCTTAGTCAGGTAGGAAAATGCATCCTGGTGAAATCTACTCTCCAAAACTTCCCAACTTATGCTCTAAGCCTATTTGGAATTTCGGTTAAATATGGTGGCAAAATGGAGAAAATCCAAAGGTACTTTTAATGGATAGGATTAGAAGGAAAAAAAAGATATCATTTGGTGGAATGGGATAATGTCTGCCTCCCCAAATGATATGGTGGCCTGGGTATAAGAAAAATCAAACAACTCAATAATGCTTTGTTAATGAAGTAGATATGGTGCATTTTTTAGAGCAATGGAGAATGGTGGGATATCATGGTGGAGAAGTACTTGAGAAGGCCTTCCCTTAGCTTTCTACTTAGTGATGCTGATATTCCACGAGGATCTTTTATTTGGAATGGGATTCTTAAGGCAATATCTTTGGCCAAATCAAAGGCAAGGTGAAAAGTGGGCAATGGTGAAAGCATCCTTTTCCGGTAGGATAATTGGTCAATTCAATTGCCTCTCATAGATTTTCCTAATTATGAGAGATGGTCTAACTCATTTATAGGAAGATTTGGATTGAAAGTTGGAAACTATAGGATAGACCAAGGGTGGAATGATCTATCCTTAGTGTCACAAGACCTCAAATCTCTAATGATTATATTGAATGCTACGTTTTTAAATAACTAGAGGGATGAACTTGTATGAGGGGACAATATAAATGGGTTATACTTAGTTGCTTCTAGCTATTTATTTCTTTGGATCAAGATGGAAAAACCCATCTAGGCTAAGGCTTGGATGACTAGTCTCACCTCTAAAATCAACATCTTCTTTTAGTTGATGTTACAAGATAAAATTCTCACCCTAGACAACCTAGCTAAGAGAGGTTAGCATATTCCAAATAGGTGAAATCTTTATAAGCATAATTTGGAGATAGTTAACCACATTTTTATTCATTGTCCCTTTCCCTCGGAGGTTTGGGAACTTATGACCAAGAGCTATGGGTTCAACTAGTGTAAACCGACAAACATCTAGGATTTCTTTAGTCAATGAGATTGTTTGCATAAAGGCATGAAGACACAAATAATATACTCCTAGACTTTTCCACATTTCTACTAGGGAATATGGAAAGAGAGAAATAATCAAATCTATAGAGAAAGGGAAGCTCCTGCCTTTGTTCTTGTAGATAAAACAGATAGTATTATGAGAGAAAATTATGCTATTAGAAAGGGGGGAAATATTGAAGGAGGAAAAAGTACGGAAAGGAAAAAGGATAGTGAGGTGAAAAGATAGGAGGTTAAGTGGTCTTTTCCCCCTAAAGAATGGCATAAAGAAAACTTCAATGGCATAACCACAGGGAACCCTAGCCCAGCTGGCTATGGGGGTATAATCAGAAATTGTCATAGGGTTGGTGTAGCAGCTTTTTCCTATCCTTTAGGGACTCAAATGAACCATTACATGGAGGCCAGTGTGAGTCTTCAAGCTATCAAGCTGGTTTTTGCTCTCAGGATTGGAAATCTTTGATTGGAAGGAGACTCTTTAAATATAATCAAATGTTTAAAAGGATGTTCGCATCCTTCCTAGACCATTGCTAATGCAGTGAAGGAGATGCAATTTGATTTTGGAAAATTCAAAAGGGTCTATGTTAGCCACATGTATAGAGAGGCAAATTCAATTGTAGATTGGTTTGCAAATGAAGCGGTGACCAAAAATATGGCAACAATGTGGTATAGCGGAGACAACTTTTTGGTGGGCATGAAAGAAGTTTTAATGATAGAATGAATCCAGGGGAGTACGAAGGTAATCTTGAGTTAATAATGGAAAGATATGTAAGATGGTGTGAAAGACATGGTTTTAATGAGAATCATGAGAACGTAATGAGATACCATCATTTCATGTACTTTTGGCATGTTTTATGGGTCTCATTTGGATCTTCCATTAAAAATGACATAGGCAAAAAGGAATTTGTGAATCAAACAGTTTAGAAAGTAGAAGATTGTGAAGGGTCAAAGAACTGGTGTAGGGTTTTCACATAGCAGATCAAGATGGTTGGTGAAAGGAGCAGGAAGGAGCCAGCTAGGGAGGCAAAAAATGGAGAAAGAGAACAAAGGTTTGGAACAAGCTAGAGAAGGGGAAAATAGTGAGCTACATTGAAAAACTCCATGCTTTTGACAAGGAGATTACTAAGCTCATGGTGAACACCTAGAAGGATGGGCATGTCAAAATCGATGGGGTTTCACACCGAGTGAGTGTGAAAATGATTTCTCTTGTCATGGAGATTCCTCAGGAGGGGATAAATTTTTATAGGGACAAGAAAATGTTGGCAAATACAGTGAAATATTTCATGAAGGATGTAGAAGAGAGGAAGACGTTAGTGAAAGTTGAGACTTGTTATGAAATGGATTCAATAAAAAAATTATGAAGGTATCTCTTAAGGGATGTCATCGAATTTATTTCCCTAGATAGTAGATTCGACAAAGTGAGAACACACCACTTTGTTTTGCTAAATGATTTTAGACATGGTATTAAAATTTCTTTTCCTTTCTTTCTATTTACTTCATTGAGCAAGAACATTGTAGATTTCAAGAAGAAACCCAACGCAAACCCAACTCTTCATGAGGGTTTGCTCCTTCTGCTTTATGAATATCTTAAGACTAAAACTAGGGGAAAATCCTTAAGCCACTCTGGCGATGCTCCAAAGGTTATGAAGAGTTCAAATTTTTTAGACTCTGAGGAAAACCAAAGTCTTAGCTCGAAGGAAGAGGATAATACCCCCTCAATGGGTAAGAAGTGAAAGGAGGATAAAAAATTTCTCCTACCACTAGTAATGTTCCAAGTAGGAAGAGTCCCAAAGGATTAACACCCAAGCTATAAGGAAACTTGGCAATAAAGAATATAACCATTTCCACATAACCCATAATAGGTCTAAAATAAATGCAAAATTTAAATCCACATGCAAGAGAATAGAGAACATACCCACAAAATTATGACACAAGATATACCCTGAGAAACCCTCATTGAGGGAAAAAACCCAACCTCCAAAAGCATCCATCACCATGTATAATTCAGCAAAAATGCCATTTCCATACAACCATGGAAGCCTTTATGGCCATAGCCACAACCGAGCAAACTATGTGAACAAGCATGAATCCACACATCCCATGCCATGCTTCCAACCTTCACAAATGCTCCCTTGGCTAACCTGTCAAGCCTTGTCCCACTTGACTCTTGCCTTTCTCACACTCTTACTCTACAAGAACTACCCTTGTGGCTACTTATATAGTAGCAAGTCCCACAAAACCACTAAGTGGTATTACATAAACCATGTGCTACCTAACCCACTGACCCCACATTTAATTTTGGGCATTTAATTCTTTTCCCCAATATTAAATAATTACATGAAATATATTCACAATGTTACAACACAACTCATCAAGAATATTCTATGGGAATGTTTACATGTTGCACATCCATCTAGATGCAACATTACATAATAAAATAAAATAATAAAATGTAACAATATTATGCAATGTGTGCAACACCCATTATCTCAACAATCTCCCACTTGTTGTATACATTGCATAGGGTCAATCCGTAGCCACATAAATGAACAAGAGAACAATCTCTCCAAGCACATCCACCATCATGGATCAAAGTACATCATGTGCTCCATCTTGGTACCCGCAACAAAATCAAAGTATCCAGCATCTCAAACATGAATGATCCCACCTCCTACTATGCCACTGCCACTGGACATATATAGAAGCCATCCAAAGAGAAAGCCACCCAACCTGTCGCATTAGAAGATCATAAAATCTTGTACCAACTAAAATTCTAAGCACAAATAACCTGATCCAAAGGTAATCACATGTATCCGTATTTGTCAAAATATCCATAGCTGAAATAGCACCCATAGCAAGTGCCAAAACCATCCAACTATCCATACCTCCAAAGGTATGCCAAGTGAATCTCATATCATCAACATATCCAATTTGTAACCTGCAATCACAAGCCTTAAGAGAAATACCTGCCACATATATACCAAGAAGCTCCCATTGTAAAAGATAATGTCAAATCTATAACCAATCCACTCAACACATCTCAAAGAAGTGAATCCATGTAGTGTCAAGGACATCTGCAATACATAAACTGATATCCTGCAAGAACAACTCTTGTAACAAGTCTCCAATAGTCTCCCAAATTCTCCACAACCAACAGAGGAAAGAGATAGAGTAATAACCATGTCATCTCTCACATGACATACATGAGAACAAACTAGTGATCACAATCTCTAACCAATCTCAAATCCAATGTAAGCAAAATTGAACATCCAGGAAGATAACCAAGACCAGAGAAACCATGCAAATGATAACTTGTATCATGTTCTTCTACACACACCTCTAGATGTAAACTATGCAAGTATGATCTCCTCCATAAAACCCCAACAAGAAGCCTCAACAACACCCAATCCATACTATATAACTAATCATAGATGTAAGCCTCTCAAGTATCAAACCATCGAGTAGAACAAGAGTGGGGAATGAGAGTGCTCATCAAGATACCCAAGTTTCCAACCAAGACTCATCTAAGAACAATCTCCTCTCAAGTCCATATTAGGTGATTGCCCCTCAGACTTCCTACTAAAAGCATCAACCATCCCAACAAGTACTTTTCTAATCCAAGATAAATCAGCATCACCACCGTCTCTAAGTATCCATGAGCACCTGTAACCAATCAATCCATGCCAACTCCAAATGCAACATAGCAATATCATGAAGTATCCGTCTTTGATCAGTGTACTCAATACCAAGAAACTAAATCAAGATCAATGCCAAAGTTCCAACCATAGCCTCAGGAACATAAACATGACAACATAATCTAACCATCTCAACCAAAGAGATAACATGCTCTATCTGAACATACCATAACATGTCACAACTCTAAACGCATATCAAGAGTATACCATGACATAATAATGAAACCATCCTCATACCAAGGATAACATGTCAAATAAAAGCATAAACCATACATTTACCAAGAACCCTATGAGTCCTCAAGATGCAACCATCTCCACACACCATGAAGATAACCAAGAACCCCATGAGTCCTTAAGATCTATCCATCTTCACACACTATGAAGATAACAAGTGCACCATGCAAATGTCAAAGATTCTTTTGCAGCAACAGGATCTAAGACAAACCTCCAACATCTGTAAACACTCAATAAATATATCAATGCCAAGAACTCCCACTCAACTGTGGTACCAAGTCACCCATGGCATCATATAATCCATCTCTTATATGAAGATCCAAACCAAACTAGGAATTAATCCTGCACTGTCACCCCATCACTGTCACAAGCTCCCACTAAACTGTGTATGCAAGCTATCCATGACATATGATGAAGAACCATCCTCTAACCATGAGAATCACAACTAAGGCATCAAACCATCAAAGAACTCAAAGTGCATGTCATGAGCTCCTAAAAAAGAAACCAAATAACCATGATCCTCAACCAAGAAGATATACCACCATAACTGAATAAAAAAATCCAAGCTAATGAACATCAAGGATGTACCTGTATAACCAATCAAATCATACCAAAATCCATGACACCATGATCACATCCATGAACCGAGCATCTGTCTCTCAATCTGTCCAACTTGTCAGCATAAAATAGTCAACCACAATCCTCTACCATGACTATACTTGGTAACAACATCTCATCCCTTCTATGAGAAGAATAAAATCAGCAAATCATGTGACTTAGGGCATAGACAACTCAAATCCAAGCCACCAATCTGAATATGCATCAATAATGAAAGATCAATGGGCAAAGACAACCCATAACCAAGTCATAAATGTAACCTAAAAGTATAGACTTCTTACATCACTGCACAACTTGTAGATCCAACAAGTCATCATACATATCCAAACCAAACACTGATAACTATATCATCATGAGACCAATCTGAAATAATGAATTGAGTATACAATGATATCAAATCTTAAATCTCTAATGCCATAAACTCACAATATTACCATAGTCAAAATATACTATAAATTTTTCAGATAAATATATCAACAAATAAATTATGTCAAACTTGCACCAAATTTGAACCGATGTATAGAGCTCTCTAAGAGCTTTCTATTGACTACTCGAAGTCCAAAATCTGACTCCGTATGCCCAAGTTATGCCCTAATCTGTGCTCAAAATAAATAATATCTGACTTTAGGGCTCTTAAAAGCTGACAAAATATCAAAATCATAGAGCCAAATGTATACTATGTTGTAGTGTTTTGAATTAGCTTTCCAACACCTATAAGAACTCTGAAATCCAATATTTCGAGAGAAAGTTATGGCCATTTTACTAAGATAGTCATTTTACCATTTTCAGTGTGATTTTTCATTTTTATATTTTTTCTGTGACAAAAATTCCAATGGGATTAAATTTGACGTCCATCATGGGCTGAAACCAAAAAACTCTTTCATTTCCTCTTAACATAGCCAAACTAGGGCATATTATATATCAAAATTTATGGAAATGTCAACCTGGATCCAATGGCGAGGTCTATTTTTACCCAAGAGGTCATTTCTGCAAGCTCCCCCCAAAATCTGCATTTTAAATGAAACATCTAAAAAATCATTTTGTCCAACAATTTCACATGCCCAAATATTTTAACATCTCATCATAACAGAAAATCCAAAACCCTCAAATCTACAATAAATCACTCGTATATATCTTGCCCTTTCTTTTTTCGTCTCACACATTCCCATGGATTCAATCTAGGGTTACAAATAATAAAACCATAGCTCTGGTACCACTTGTAAGGAAATTTGGCAATAAAAAATATAACCATTTCCACGTAACCCATAATAGATCTAAAATAAACACAAAAATTAAAATCCACATGCAAGAGAATAGAGAACATACCCACAAAATTGTGACACAAGATATACCCTAGGAAACACTCATTGAGGGAAAAAACATAGCCTCCAAAAGCATCCATCACCATGTATTATTCAGCAAAAATACCATTTCCATACAACCATGGAAGCCTTCATGGCCATAGCCACAACTGAGCAAACTATGTGAACAAACATGAATCCACACATCCCATGCCATGCTTCCAACCTTCACAAATGCTCCCTTGGCTAACCTGTCAAGCCTTGTCCCACTCGAATCTTCCTTTTCTCACACTCTTACTCTACAACAACTACCCTTGTGGTTGCTTATATAGTAGCAAGTCCCACAAAACCACTAAGTGGTATTACATAAACCATGTGCTAAAACCATGCACTACCTAACCCACTGACCCCACATTTAATATTGGGCATTTAATTCTTTTTCCCAATATTAAATAATTACATGAAATATATTCACAATGTTACAATACAACTCATCAAGAATATTCTATGGGAATCTTTACATGTTGCACGTCCATCTAGATGAAACATTACATAATAAAATAAAATAATAAAATGTAACAATATTATGCAATGTGCGCAACACCCATTATCTCAACACAAGCCTATGGAATAGGGAGAGGATGAGTATAATGATGATGAGGAGAAAATGGAGTCAGAGGGTGAGAAGAAGGGGGAGGACATCACTATTATGCCTGGCAATCCCAATAAGAGGAAGGATAAGGAGGATATGCGTTTGGAAAGGAGAAGTAATGAGACACTTGATCTTCTTGGCCCTCCCCCTTCCCTATATTTACCCCAAGGGAAGATAAAGGAGATCTTGGTGGAAGATAGTGGTGAGGAGGTAACCAAAGAAAAGAGGACGTTGTGGAGAAAGTTTCAATACTAAAACTATGAAGATGGGGATCGTCAGAGAGACTATGAACCCTCATGTTCTCAAAGACAAGGAGGGAAAAGTTCATTTTGAGGAACTCATAGACCTAGCTTTGGTTGCAATTTTGGACAATGCAAGGGAGATAGGGCTCAACCTACTCAATAATACCAAAAACAATATAATAGACAACTTTCAATCAATTAAGTGGCTATTCGATGAGATTGAAGAGCTTAAGGAGAGTAGGAGGAAGGCCAAAAGAAGAGTAGTGACCAAGGTTTTTTAGCCATCTAGGAGGATTGTCTTTCTAAGGTTGAGAAAAGGGTGCAAGGGATGGAGATATCAAAACAAAATCTTTCCAATTAGGTGATCACCACTCTAAACACTCTCAATGAAAATGAAATTAGCCTAGGCAAATCATTGAAAAATGCAAGCATTGATGGGGAAAAGGATGAAAGGGTCATCGAGGAATCCAAGTGGACTAATGGGGAAATGAATGAGACCAAGGGCCTAGTTGAACATTCTAATGATCTCAACCAAGAGCATGCAACCAAGGAGATCTAGAGTGTTTATGAAGCAATTGAAGTAATGCAGGATCTTGATTGGAAGATTGAGTAGTAATGGTTTTATTTCCTGTCCTATCCTTTTTATGTTGGGTCTTTTGGCTTTTCCTTTTTAGTTGTTCGCCTATCTTTTGTTATAGCCTTATGTAGGTAGAATTATTGAGTTAGGGCTTTATTTAATATTATGTGGCTAACTTATTTGTAAAAAAATTTGGGTTTCAAGATCCCTATAAAACCTATTTTTCTTTATCAAAATTTTTTGATAAGGCAAATTATAGTTTTTCTATCATGTGATAGATTTCGTAAAGTACCAAAGTCTATTTGACTATTGACACTACTAAACTTAAATCAAACCATCATGCCAAATCATACAAATTGCAAACAAAATTCAAAATCAAAATGACAAAAGGATGAAGAAGGAGGCAAACACAACCTAGAATAAAATCAATAATTGAAGTGCGATGAGGAGTGATGGATGCTAGTTGGGCTAGGGCTCAATTCCTAGCCCATGTTTGTTGTTTGTCCTTTTTGCTAATATTCTTCCCTATTCTTTTTGGATTGAGGGATGCTGGACAAAGTTAGTGTGGGTTCCAATTTTTGCAGAGCATTTGTAGACAATTTTGGGCTTTGGTTTTATTGTTTGCTTGATAGGGCTTGGGATTTATTTTGCATTGGTGAGGATAGATGTTTCTTCTCCCACTATGCATGCAATGAGATCTGAATCATTTTATTCAAGGTAGAGCTCCAAGATGAAAAAATTTAATGGGTGTTTTCTACATAGTCATGATCGCCCTACTCTGGTTATTCCTCTAGTGGTGGTGATAGAGGACATTGAATATTGGACCAAGAATTCTTTGATATGAAAATTTCTTGGAATCTAGATTTCCTTATTTGCCCTTGAGGCATGGATATGTCACTCTTAGCAGGTGGAAGCAGATATGAAGATCATGCTAGTACAAAATAGCTATTTTTTTGTTGTCTTCTCATTGCATACCTGATTGTTATCATGTATTTGAAGAGGCCCTTATTTCTACAACCATGTGGGGTTATTTGTTAAGCCTTGGCATTCAGGATTTAATTCTACTAAGTATCTCCCTTTAACTATGCCAATTTGGATTTGCTTGCCTCTCCTTCCCGTAGAATTCTGGTGCGAAGACATCCACTATCAAATTGCTTCTTTGGTAGGAAATTTGACTATGATTTCACATCAATCCCTTGACAAAAAGGTTATTTCTTTTGCTAAAATTTGTATTGAAATTAATATGAATAACCATTTACCAGATTCATTGGAAGTTTTTCTTGGGGCTTCTTCCTGGGTGCAATAGTTAGATTATGAATCCCTCCCTTTCCAATGTCAGCTATGCCATGAATATGGTCATTTACTGCATCAATGTCTTCAAAACTTGACTTCCAAAGGAGTGGATGGTTCTACAGCTGGCAATGGTTCTAGTCTGGCAAATACTATAGGAAAAGGACAAGGCCAGATGAATAATAAAACCAAGGGGAAGAATCAATCAGATGTTATAGGAAAGGGAAAGGCTCCAATGCAAAATAAGGATGGATTTATCCTTACTCACACACTAGCTAAGGGGTGTGGTCAAAAGAGGCCTTTGAAAGATAGAATATTTAGTTTCCATTATAGTCACTTTGAGGTGTTGTATATTATGGTTCTAGAGGAGGGTATTCCTTCAAATGTCTCTTCTGACCTAGTTTGCCTAGATGAGGGACTTTCACCTAATGACGCTTGTGGGGAATCCTAGGTTGTGGTACTTTAGAACTATGAGGTTCCTATAGGTCTTGTGTTAGATGCTCTAGAGAGGATAAGGGTTAGACATAATTAAGGATGTGCTAGAATTTGGTAAAGGTAAGGGGTCTCCTCTCCCCTTGGGGTTGATGCATAGACTCTTTAAGCAAGTTTCCTTTACTCCTCCTCTAAGGAGTGTGCACAAAATAGACCAAGAGAAGATTAAACTCATAGGAGATATATTGATACATTTTGGGTCACTAAAACCATTGGATGCTTATTTTTCCCATTCTACTCAATGATGATTATTCTCTCATGGAATGTTAGGGGGTTGAATACCATCCCTAGACAAAAGACTATTTAGAATCTAGTGGTTGATAATTCTCCTAATGTTTTTTGTATCCAAGAGACTAAGCTCTTTGTGGAGTCGATGATCCAATATACCTCTAGTATTTGGACTCACGGGCAATGCCAGTGTGTTGGGGCTATGGGCAGTGTTGATGGTTTTGCTATCTTTTGGAATCTACGAAAAATTTCTCCCCTCTATTGGGTGTCTTCTTGCTTATCTCTCTCTATGGTGGCTTTTGCTTTGGACTAAAGAGAGGTAACCATGACTACTAATGTGTATGCACTTGTTGATTTTTTGGGAAAGAAGGAACTTTGGAGGAATATTTGGTATGTTAGAAATTGTCACCCTTTTCATCCTTGGGTGTTAGCATAAAACATCAATTTAGTTTAAGTCTATAGGAGAAGCAAGGCAGTTTGGCTAGATTGGGGCCTTCTTCTACTCTTCTTTTGAAACACATATCACTTTCGCATCTCTCTAATGTTATGCCTTCTAATGGTCTCTATACTTGGAATAATCAAAGGACTAGGCTAATGCTATCTCAAAATGTCTAGATAGATTTTTTGTTTCTTCTTTCTGGGTTAGTGGCACTCTTACTTTATCCTCAGAAA
Source organism: Cupressus sempervirens (assembly GCA_028749045.1). Lineage (NCBI taxonomy): Eukaryota > Viridiplantae > Streptophyta > Pinopsida > Cupressales > Cupressaceae > Cupressus > Cupressus sempervirens. The sequence continues at coordinate 47,439,822 of CM053789.1, read as the reverse complement.
TCCTAGACTGGAGGGGTTCTGATCATTGGCCAATCAAGTTTTCTACTAATGGAGCTTTTATTCAAAATTGTCCACCTTATAAGTTTTGGTTGATGTGGCTTCTTGACTCCTCTCTTGATGATGTTGTTTTATGTTGGTGGAGAGATAGCACTCCAGCATATGGTACTACTATGTTTTCATTTTCTAAAAGGCTTCAATATGATAAAAGGCAGCTCAACATATCAAATAGATATTGTTTTGGGAATATTCACTCTATGCAGAGACTTTCTTAGTAGGATCTTAATGTCATCACCAGGAAGGTTAGAGATTGAGGTTTCTCAAAGGATCTTGGAAGGCAGAATCATCAACAAATTGAAGGTGAGAAAGAGTAGGTAAACCATTACCCCACCTCAACCCTAAATAGAATCTTGGGACACCTGATACTTAATAAATTTTCCCAAGCACTCAACCATGATGATGAATAGATATGGGGAGAGTGGGTCACCCTAGTGGAGGCCTCTTGAAGCATCAGATAGCTATGAAGGTTTACCATTAAAAAGAACTGAAAAAGAGGTAGAAGTAACATAACTCATAGTGCAACTTACCCAGTCAAAGCTAAAGCCAAAGGTAAGAAGAAAATTTTGTAGGAAACTAGGAAAATTATACTAGTTTCCTAGGTATCCTAAATATATTTTGCATCTTCTCCTTGAATGTCTCAAAATAACTATCCATGATATTATCAAAGTTTTATCCTATCTCTCCTATAAATTCATTGATTTGGTACAATACTAGAGTATCTTTCTTCCATACTACAGTTCCTTTAGAAGTGAAAAACTTCTAAACATAGAATAATATTAATGTCAATAGAGAACCAAACTTAGATGGATTGTTCTTTGATTCTTAGATATTGTCCATGTTCTTGCTTAATTGATTTAGTAGCAACAAGGCAAGGTCAAAGGACCAATTGTTCTCTACCACCACGTATGCTAGGTCAACTACTTCACATGATACATTGTTCAACCAACTTGAGCTATAGATTTTGTGAGAAATAACATGGATGCCAAACTTCAATTTCATTTCAGTTACATCACTAAGTTTCATTTCTCTTCTATCCCATTTGGCAAGAGTTCTCTTTGCCAACTCAACCTGACCTAGGGCTTTAGTGGTCTTTTTTTTATTCAACATGGGAGATCCAATAATCCTATATAACATCTTCTTGGTTATCAAAATAGGATGATATAACCATAACTATTTGTTATGAACACAATTCAAGATTATTCTAATCCACTTCACTTGAAAATCCCTTGACATATGTAAAATATGCGTCAAACACTTTGTCTCTAAATGTTTGTGCTCAACTTTTAGAAAACCATTCACAAAAAAGTTTGTTAAATGCCTTATTCACCTCTAGGGTTACTAGCTCCTGAGTATCATAGTGATAAAATGATTGGATTTCATGAACACGAAGTACCTTAGGTGGAATTTGGGATTTTTCTCGAGCAAGGTCAAGTGCCTCTACAATTGGTGATGACAATTTGAATGTGGGAGCCTTGTAATCAACTCCATGAACCAAAATTTTAGAACCTTTCTTAACCTTGCTACTAGAAGATGCCATTTCTTGGTAGGGTTTCAAATAATGAAGAATCTTCAATAGAAATTTCTTAAATTACTTAGACACTCTAAACTCACTCTATGCTCTATGCTATAAAAATTCATGGTGAAACAATACATTCAATTTCTTACTTTTAATAAATTTAAGTCTTCACAATCATAATTAATGTTTCTTACACATATCCACTTGGTGAAAGGTTGTCCTCTACTCAATTCGGTATTTAATGCTCAAAAAGTACCTTCAAATTGGTAAGGTCTCCCAACTTGGTAGAAACTACCAACTCCACATTTGCATGTTGATAAACATATACAACCTGACCTTGCTTGGTAAGGTCTTGCGACTCAGAATTGCTTGGTAATGTCTGGAACTTCATCACTCGGTGATCATTGTGCATCTTAAATGTTGATATAGATCTTTCTACTCGCTAGCTTGAAATCATGTTAGATTATTTCTTCTAAATTATAGTTCTAGTAATCTCCATACTAAACTAAGATGAGGTGATTGTGCCACCCAACTCATTGACTTGGGTGTCAATAACTTTAAGAATTTGACTTCTATTCTCTAGATATTTCTATAGCCATTGTTGCCTCATTTTTTTTATGATATTTCTAGCTTTGGCTTTCTTTTTATCTTCTACTCTACCTATATTTCTATAGTTGTGGGCAAGATGTCAAAGGTCTATACAAACAAAGCATCTCTTTGTACTGTCTCTTTTCCTCATGTGGTGTTTCATATTTTTTGCACCAATGTTCCCAAACTCACAATAGTAGTGACATCTACACAATGTATTGTAACCCCAACCAAATATTGCCTTCACAATTTACTTTGTTAAGTTCCAGTTCTTGGTCTTAGACTCTAAAGATTTGTGTCCTTGGTCATTGCAAATATGAGACTTTCCTCCAAATTTAGGTTTCTCTATGCATTCACTTGCTCTATGACCATGCTTATTAAGACTATAACACCTTTCATTGAAATTTTCATTGCCATTGTTCAAACGTTTATTCGAGGTATGACCTATCTTACCAGAATGATTGCAAGTAGCTCTTTTTTATTTTGTGCTCCTTACTGAGATGAATCACCTTCATCTATATATCCTAATCTAGCTTTGCCTTTGTATCTATCTTGCTCATTCAACTGATTCATGTTTTCTTATGATTTTTTCATTCTTTCATTGGTTTGTTTTTCAATATTGGGATCATTCTATAGTCTTTCATTCTCTTTCCTCAGATTTTATCCCATTACTCCATTCCCTCTTTTTGAAAGGCAACATTTGTTTCTCATTTCTAGCAGGGAAAATAAATAGTTCATCGTTTTGTGACAACAGATGGATACATTCATTGATGATCTCAGGTCAACTATTGTGAGACAAGAGAAGACGATAAAGTGTAGAATAAGATTTTTTCTAAATATACACTAACATTAGGAAAAAAAATTCAAAAGAAGAAGTAAGAAATCTTCTTAGAGTTCTGCAAAATTTGTATGGTAGCTTTTTTTTAATAGTGCACTATAGGATACTTAGTTTCCCTATTATGACCATTACATTTATATTGACTACAATAACAAATGTTAAACTCAACCATTTCAATATTTACAACATTCCTATCAATATCAATTGCTAAATTATTAGTGATAAAATTAAGATGGTTACTAGTTGGCTTAAAAGTAGAGTTCATTTTAACTCATGCAACATTTGTATGGTCATTTCTATTGAATAGGCCACAAGTTAATTTGCACTACGAAGACATTTAGTTCACTTGTTATGACCATAATTATTAATTTTAATAAAAACATGGGTATTTTTCTCTAGTTATAGAGATTTCAAAAGAAGCCAAAATATTCTAGATCAATACAAGATTATGTAAGGAAATGTTATAAAGAACTTTATGACTAAAGTCTTTGTTATGGGATTTTTTCTTTTCATATTTGTGGTTTTCTTTGTTTTAATTTATTTATTGATGGTAGTCCAGATGATGGTGGATTACATAAGTAGAAACAATAGTGTTGTAGGAATGGACAAGGATGAGGAATGGACTAGTATATTTTTTCCCAAGCCAAAACATCTAGTCCTAGCAAAGATGAATGCTCCCAAGAAGCCAAAATCTGAAAAAGCTCTCAATGATCCACCTCTATGCCTCTACGAGGCCAACCAAATGAATGCCTCCATCTATAACCAACAATGGGTCCCAATTGATAAGGATTCTTGTAATGAGCCACTTTATCCCATCCAACAACATGAAAAGAATTAAAAAGAATCTGAATGTGAGGGTACATGGATAATATGGATGGAATCCATCCCAAGTTTTAGACTAAAAAAAAGCCTTACAACGTCCCTTACATATCCAAAACAAATCTATTTTGACTAACACAACACTAGTTTTCAAAGTATGCTAGAGCATAGAGCCATCACCTTCAAGAGAAAGTGCATTAATAGAGTAAGGATCAGCACCACAAAAATATTTATGGGTGATAATACAAGCCCAAAGTTGATATTTTCTAGAGTACCATTGGTAATAAAGATTAGTAGCCAATGCTTGACTACTCAAGAGAGCTAATTGAAGACCAAGACCACCCTCCGTTTTAGGCCTACAAATAGTCTTCTAGCTAATCAAACTCCATTTAGTTCTACACAAATTACTGCTTCAAAGAAATTGTGGAGAAAGAGTATCAAATTCCTTGAGAAACTAATCAAGAGCAACCTAAACCATGCTTATGTAAGTAGGAAGAGCTTGAATAATAGATTGAAGAAGAGTAACCCGAGTAGTAGTAGAAAGCCATCTACGAGTCCAATGATTTACATTATCCTAAAGGTTGGTAATCAAATTTTTCCAAATGATTTTTGGCTTCCTAGAAACAAAAATAGGGATGCCAAGATAAGTCAAAGGGAGCAACCCAATCTAAAACCATAGGATATCAACAATCCTTTACTGAATAGATTTAGGATTGTTAAGAAAGTAAATGGAAGATTTGTAACCATTAACTTTTTCTCTTGAAGTTGCCAAATAAATATCTAGAGTATGTTGAAAGGCTTTAGCTTCCTTTATGCTAGATAGGCCCGCAAGAGCAAAATCATCAACAAATTGAAGGTAAGAAGGAGTAGGTAAACCATTACCCCACCACCACCCTTGAATAGAATCTTGGGACACCTGATACTTAATGAATCTACCTAAGCCCTCAACTATGATGATCAATAGATATGGGGAGAGTAGCTCACCTTGGTAGAGGCCTCTAGAAGCATAAAATAGCTATGAAGGTTGACCATTAAGAAGAACTAAGAAAGAGGTACAATTAAACTAAATCATAGTCCAACTTACCCAGTCAGAGCTAAAGCCAAAGGTAAGAAGATTATTTCTTAGGAAACTAGCAAAATTATACTAGTTTCCTGGGTATCCTAAATCTATTTTGCATCTTCTCCTTGAATATCTCAAAATAACTATCCATTATAGTATCAAAGTTTTATCCTATCTCTACTATAAATTCATTGATTTGTTACAATACTTGAGTATCTTTCTTCCATTCTATAGTTCATTTAGAAGGAAAACCTTCTAAAAATAGAATAATATACATGTCAAGAGAGAACTAAACTTAGAAAAAATTGTTCTTTGATACTTAGGTGTTGTTCATGTTCTTTCTCAATTGATTTATAATCAGCTTGGCAAGGTCAAAGGACAAATTATTCTTTACCACCGTGTATGCTAGGTCAACTACTTCACATGACATGTTGTTCAACTAGCTTGAGCTGTAGATTTTGTGAGAAATAACATGGATGCCAAAATTCAATTTCATTTTAGTTACATCACTAAGTTTCATGTCTCTTCTATCCCATTCGGCAAGAGTCTTCTTTGCCAACTCAATCTGACCTAGGGCTTAGTGGTCTTTTCTTTATTCAACATGGGAGATCTAGTAATCTTGTATACCATCTTTGTGGTTATCAAAATACGATGTTCTAACCATAATTGTATGTTATGAACAAAAATCAAGATGATTCTAATCCACTTTAGTTGAAGATCCCTTGACATATTTAAAATATGTGTCAAACTCTTTGTCTCTTTTTGCTCAAGTTTTAGAACACATTCACACAAAATTCGTTAAATGCATCATTCATCTCTAACATTCCTAGCTCTTGAGTATGATAATGATAAAATGATTGGATGTCATGAACAAGAAGTACCTTAGGTGGGATTTGGAATTGTGCTCCAATAGGGTCAAGTGCCTCTGCAATTGGAGGTGACAATTTGAATGTGGGAGCCTTACAATCAACTCCATGAACCAACATTTCAAAACCTTTCATAACCTTGCTACTAGAAGATGCTATTACTTGGCATGGTTTCAAACATGAGAGATTATTCAATAAAAATTGCTTAAATTAATTGGAGGCTCTAAATTCACTCTATGCTCTATGATCTAAAATTTCGTGGTGAAATAATACATTCAATTTCTTCCTTTTAACAAATTTAAATCTTCACAATCATAATTAATGTTTCTTACACATATCCACTTAGTGATGGGTTCTCCTCCTCTCAATTTGGTATTTAATGCTTGAAATGCACCTTCAACTTGGTAAGGTCTCCCAACTCAGTAGAAACTACCAACTTGATGTCTACATCTTGATAAAGATATATAACTTGACCTTTCTTGGTATGGTCTTGTGACTCAACCTTGCTTGGTAAGGTTTGGAACTTTCATCATCATGCAATGATCATTGTGCATCTTAAAAGCTGATATAAATCTTTTTGCTTGCTAGTTTGAACTGATGTTAGATTATTTCTTCTGAGTAATAGTTCCAATAATCTTCATACTAAACTAAGTCAAAGTGATTGTGCCACCCAACTCATTGAGTTGGATGCCAACAACCTTAGGACTTTGACTTCCATTCTCTAGAGACTTTTGAACCCATTGTTACCTCATTTTTTTTAATGATATTGTTAGCTTGGCTTTTTTTTTAATCTTCTACTCTACCTGTATTTCTACAGTTTTGGGCAAGATGTCAAAGGTATGTACAAACAAAGCATCTCTTTGTACTGTCTCTTTTCCTCATGTGGTGTTTCATATTGTTTGCTCCAATTTTCCCAAAATCAACATAGTAGTGACATCTACACAATGTATTGTAACCCCAACCAAATATTGCCTTCACAATTTTCTTTATTAAGTTCCATTTCTTGGTCATAGACTCTAAAGATTTGTGTCCTTGGTCATTGCAATTATTAAACTTTCCTTCAAACTTAGGTTTATCTATGCATTCACTTTCTCTATGACCATGATTATTGTAATTGTAACACTTTTCATTGAATTTTTCATTACCATTGTTCAAATGCTTATGCGAGGTATGACCTATCTTACTAGAATAATTGCAAGTAGGTCTTTTTTATTTTGTACTCCTTATTGAGATGACTCACCTTCATCTATATATCCTAATCTAGCTTTGCCTTTGTATCTATATTACTCATTCAACTGATTCATGATTTTTATGATTTCATCATTCTTTCATTAGTTTATTTTTCAATATTGGGGTCATTATACAATCTTTCATTCTCTTTCTTGAGATTTTATCCCATTACTCCATTCCCTCTTTTTGAAAGGCAACATTTGTTTCTCATTTCTAGTAGGGAAAAGAAATAGTTCATCATTCTATGACACCAAATGGATGCATTCACTGATGATCTCAGGCCAACTGTTGTGAGACAAGAGAAGAAGATAAAGTGTGGAATAAGATTCTTTCTAAATATCCTTATTGAGATGACTCACCTTCATTTATATATCCTAATCTAGCTTTGCCTTTGTATCTATATTACTCATTCAACTGATTCATGATTTTTATGATTTCATCATTCTTTCATTAGTTTATTTTTCAATATTGGGGTCATTATACAATCTTTCATTCTCTTTCTTGAGATTTTATCCCATTACTCCATTCCCTCTTTTTGAAAGGCAACATTTGTTTCTCATTTCTAGTAGGGAAAAGAAATAGTTCATCATTCTATGACACAAAATGGATGCATTCACTGATGATCTCAGGCCAACTGTTGTGAGACAAGAGAAGAAGATTGTGCATCTTAAAAGCTGATATAAATCTTTCTGCTTGCTAGTTTGAATTGATGTTAGATTATTTCTTCTGAGTAATAGTTCCAATAATCTCCATACTAAACTAAGTCAAAGTGATTGTGCCACCCAACTCATTGAGTTGGATGCCAACAACCTAGGACTTTGACTTCCATTCTCTAGAGATTTTTTAACCCATTGTTACCTCATTTTTTTTATAATATTGTTAGCTTGGCTTTTTTTTTAATCTTCTACTCTACCTGTATAGGAAATTTTATTAAAAAGAAGAAGTAAGAAATCTTCTTAGACTTTTGCAAAATTTGTATGGCAGTTTTTATTGAATAGGTTGTATGTTAACCTACAATACTAGGATAGTTCATTTCCCCTATTATGACCATTACATTTATATTGACTATAATAACAAATGTAAAAATCAACCATTTCAATATTTGTAGCATTCCTATCAATATCAGTTGCTATATTATTAGTGCTAAAAGTAGGAGGATTAATAGTTGGCTTAAAAGTAGAGTTCAGTTTTAACTCATGCAACATTTGTGTGGTCACTTCTATTGAATAGGCTACAAGTTAACCTGCACTACCATGACATTTAGTTCACCTGTTATGACCATAATTATTAATTTTGATAAAAAACTAGGTATTTTCTCTAGTATAGAGATTTCAATGGAAGCTAAGATCTTCTAGATCAAGACAAGATTATGTAAATAAATGTTATAAAGAACTTTACGACTGAAATCTTTATTGTGGGATTTTTTTCTTTTCATATTTATGGGTTGTTTTGTTTCATTTGTTTATTGATGGTAGTCTAGAGGATGGTGGATTATAGTAGTAGAAAATATAGTTTTTTAGGAATGGACAAGGATGAGAATGTGAGTGGAGTTGCATGCATACAAGCCTGAAGAGCATGGAAAGGCTCATCAAGATTCTCTCATAGAAACAATACAGTAGTAACTCTTTTTCTTCTAGAAGGAACAAGATGAGTTCTAAAATCTAGATGGACATGGAATGCAACACTCATTAGATGCAACATTTAACAAGTTAAACAATATGGTTTCCCTTCAAGCCAGCTTCAAAAGAGGTCCCAATGTCAATGGGCATCAAATACAACACCATAATTATTTTTCGGAGCCTCAATTACATAACCCAATGCAATTTTGTGTGATACTAATATTTCCACAAGTCACACAAATATTCCTAGGCCTATCACATTTCTTTTGGACATTGCATGCTATGGTATTGCATAACATATCAATATTTTTTCTTGGATTAGTTACTACCTTACTTGTATAACTAAGGGTGTAGACTCATCAAAATTTGTGTTTTGAAATGCTAACATACTCCACAATTACAACACATTCTCTGCGGTCTACTTGGAGAGCTAATTATTTCTTACTTCTAGCTTACTATAAATATTTATAGGCATCCATTTTCTATATTTTGGGTAATTTCCACTCAATTGGAGATTGCACAAAATAGATTTGATGCTCTATCACCTATATTCTTTTTCTTCATGAATGGAGCTTATGCATAGGTATATCAAGTGAAATACCATGAGAAAGATTGCTCAAGATTTTCATCTCTACATTTTTATACTTTGTGTAGTTTTATTATTTGCCTCTTTCAAGAGTATAATTGGGTGGGATTACTTGCTCATCTAAATATTTATAAAAAATAAATATAATCATAATACATGTTAATGTTATAATTTTGTCCTAATACAAAGATTGAAATTCACATGTCCTACTAAAACATTAATATCACTTCGAGATTTTATACTAATTTTTGGATTTCAATTGTCCTAATAATGCACTTTCAGTTGTCACAACATTGTAGGATAGGGAAGTTTGAGATGTTCAAAGTGAAGGGATAAGTCATAAATGAGTCATCGAGAAGATTTATCACTAAATTGACAAGGCTTGATCAATTATCTAATATCAAAGTTTCTTATAGAACATTTAGTAGCATTGTCTTCCTTGTGAGCAATAGGTTTATGAGCATGAGTTTTGTGATAGATAGATAGACTTGTAATTTATATAGACTCATCTAAGAAAGATTGTTGGTAATTGTTATATATATGTCACATTATGTCCGTAAAACTATATAGGTTGGAGTGTTGAACTTTAGAATTATAATAAGGCTCTTATTTTGACACTTGATTATGAATATTGATATACCCATTTGGGTCAGATATCCCATTTTTTTTATGAATAGCCCTTTTCTATTAAAAAAAATATACTAAGAATACAATTCACAAAAAAGGGTTAGTGGACACAAGATCACCCTGTGAATGAGTTCACACGGCCATAGCTAGAGCAAAGACACATGGTTGCAGCTTGAATTAGACACTATTCATTAAAAAAAACATATATAAGGAAACCTCAGGCAGCCAAAGTAGTGCCAGCCAGAGGTGGTGGTTCATCTCTATCATGGAAGCCCCAATCATCTTTGGGATTAGAGGGTGGGCTAGGAACAGTCTAGCCATCTTTAGTAGCAATAGCAGGAGGATCAGTGGTAGCCTTTACATCTTTGACCTTTGGCTATAGAGGAAAAATCACCAGATCCAAGTGAGGCTATTTTCCAAAAAATGCCCAATGAGCACTAGGAGGAGGACCTAGGGACCAACTAGAACCACCATGGGGTAGGGAAGCTAAGCGGTGCCTCCATCCACCATTGCCACCTCTAGGATAGCAATGGCGGGAAGCCTGGGAATGTGAGGTGTGTGAGTGGTGACTTGAAGAATAGCGCCATGAATGGAAGCCATGAGACATTAAGGTTTCTATCGAGGCATCAAGAGGAACTTTGACAATAGTGTAGAGGGCATTGCCCTAGTGGTTCAGTAGCTCCTGCAGGTGAGCTCCCTTAAGGGAAACTTTGTTAGCTTGCACCTGAATTTTCATAATTACATTATTAAAAATGCATACCTTAGTGTACATTGCAATATTAATATACAAACAGTTGTGTATGAAAAGAATAACATTCCTATCTTTCCATAGAGTAAACAAAATTTCCATCCTGAAAGTATGCCAAATTTGGGTGAATTTTCAAGGGATTCTGGGAGAATCACCTAGCAAAATCATGTGCCAATAAAATGGTTCAGGACTAAATGGATTGAAGAAATCATGAATCCAATGCCAATCATTTTAGGCACACATACAAAACTAGAAGATATGCAAGAAAGACTATGGTTGTCCACAAAAAGGGCATCTAGGATCTGGAACCCCAATATGTTTGAGCCAAGACCCTGAGAGAAGACCTTGGAAGGCAAGGTACCAACAAAAATGAGCAATCTTAGGTTCTATTATAGCACTCCAAATGGTATCAAAGTGTTTTCTCCATTGAGGGAGAGAAGATTGCAAATGCCATCTTTGGTTGAGTGTGTCCACCATCAAAAGATGCGGTGAAAGCCATTGATATCCTAGACTTGGCTTATTATTGGAAAATGGAGTAGTAGCATATCATTTCCAATCATGCCACCAAGTCAAAATAGATTGAATACCCACTTTATGAATTAAGTGCATTGGAATTAAAGAGAGCAATAGGTCAAAAGTTTGTCAATTTGAATGGATAAGGTGGTAGTATACTTGCATATCTTCCTATGACCTAAAACTCATGGAAACCCTTGAGAAGAGGTCCTTGGGAGTTCTCATGCCCCATTTGAAAAAATACAGAGCATTAGCACCTTGAGTATTGGCAAGGGGAGTATCTTGAATGGAAAACTAGGGAGCCCACCAAATGTTCTATTGATTCAAGGAGAGGCCAATTGCAGAACTCATCCATAGCCCATCGAAGCCAAAGCTTAAGAGCTTCCTAGTCTTTCCATATGCTCTTGATGGAAAATGAGCCCTATATGGTCACTAGCTCATGCATGATGAGAAGGGTGTGGAAACCAATCGCCTTCCAAGTAGACCTATTGATGGGAAAGCCAAAAGATATGCAATGTTTATCCAAAATCTTTCAGGCTTCATCTTCAGTGATAGCATGAATAATCCATTTACCACAAAGTGCAAGGCCTTGTTTCTGAGTGGAAAGTAGGCCAAGACCACTAGATTCTTTTGGGAGAAAACAAAAATCCTAGACAACTTCGTGAAACCCATGATGATCCAAACTAGAAGCCCAAAGAAAATCCTTGAGCAATCTTTCCAATTTCTGATAAGAAGCTTTGGAGGGAGCCCAACAAGAAGAATAATAAACATAAGTAGTTGCAAAAACCTTCAAGAAAATATGGAATTTTCCAACAAGGGAGAGCATTTTTGTAATCCAATAATCAAGCTTCTTGGTGATCTTGGCAAGTACAACATTCTAAAGTTCAATAGGAAAAGCTTGGAAAGCAAAAGGAATGCCCGAAAAGTAAAAAATCTCCCCATGTGTAACCCATTTCCATTCAAATTGGCTAAGCAAAGGTGGACCTGGCAAGAATGACTAGTGGAAGCAAAGCATTTTATGCCATTGAATGGTAGATCCAGAGGCTTGGCAAAATGTGTCCAAGAAGCTTAAAGCATTGTTGATGTTTTCTTCATCCTCTAAAAGAGTGAGAAAAGAATCATTTGCAAAGTGGCTATTGACTAATTGAGAAGATGATTTAGGCAAGGAAATTCCATGAACTAGTCTAGAAGATATAGAATGTGCTAGAAAATAGACAAAACCTTTAGTAGCAAGGACATAAAGCACTAGAGCCAAAGGGCAACCTTGCCTGATTAAGAAAAAATGGCCCAAAGCCTCTAATTACAAATTATTGATGATAATGCAAGCATTAGCATTGCCAAAGAGTATCTCCATAGACTATAAAAATTGGGACCAAAACCTAGAGACTGGAGCATAGCCAAAATAAAGGGCCATTCAATGTAATCATAAGCTTTAGCAAACTCAAACTTTAGAAAGAGGGCCTTTTGGTTGGACCTGCGAGCCCATTCCATGCCTTTCTAGGTGGAAATAATGTTGTCCAGAATGTATTTGGGCTTATAAAGCCAGTTTGCTCAAGGCACACAATTAAAGGCAACATGTGCCAAATTTTGAGAGAGAGTGCCTTGGAAATAATCTTATAAGACACATTTAGAAGGGCAATGTTCCTCCAATTACAAATGTCCTCTAGATCACTAGCTTTAGGTATGAATTTGATATTTCCTTTATTTATAATGGATCCTAATCTTTTAGAATTGTAGGCTTCAAGGTAAACTTTGTGCAGGTTAGGACCTATATGCTCCTAGAGGTGTTTGTAAAATTCCTAGGGAAACACATCACACCTAGAACATTTGTCACTAGCCATGGAGTAAACTACCTCTTTAAGGTCTTGGAGGGAAAGAAGTTGTTTACAGAAAGCACATTGCTCAACTGCTAAGTAGTTTGGAGTAATAGAGATACACATTCTGAGAGCTTCCTCCTGAGCAACCGAATTTCCTTGCAAACCAAAAACATTTTCATAGTGATGAAAAAATGCCTGCAAGATGTCAAGGAGACTGGAAATAACAATAGTTTCTTGTTTGATCATTTTAATCTCAACATTGGTATGACATGAACGAAGAGCTTGAAAGAACTCCTTCAAATCTTTATTGTCGACCTCTAGCCAGTAGAGACAGGTTTTGATTTGGGCTCCTCGAGTAGCATAGTTATCAAAAAATTGTTTTTCATAATGATGTTTGGTGAGGTGAATTTCTAAATCCACATTAAATAGATTAAGAGTGAGAGCCTAATAGGCTTTTTTGAGTGCAAAAGTGTTGGCTTCATATAACCATTTTCTAAAAACTTCCAATTGGTGCCAATAGATGTGCAAAAAATGAGCAGTTCTACAACTGGCATCATTCCACCATTGAATCCATCCCTTCTAAGAATTTAGATGTGGCTCCAAATTCTAGACGCATAGGATATATGCGATGCTGGAAGCATGTATCAGCATAGACGTGTTGAGGAAGAACTTAGACTTGGCATTTGTTGGGACAACTATTTTTCGTGACATGAAAAAATAAAAGGGATAGAGGTTAGATTATGTCACATTTGATAGGGGTATGATAGGTAAATATCAATCCATAGAAAAAGAGAAAAAATATTGTGCAATAGTCATGGTGCAATCGAGACACTTTAATATGCGGTTAGAGCTAGCTCAAAAGTTGGACCAAGTGTGCCAAACTCTACTATCTTGGTGGTGGTTGATATTAGAATCAAAAGGGCCCAATCTATTTCACATGTAGTACCAAGCTTCCCTTTCCCTAGCTATCTAGTGAAAGGGCAGAATGTCATCTTTTTCAGAGGCCACTTCGACCATATTGAAGTCAACACACATAACCCAAGTAGCTAGAGGCAAGTTTTCAGCTAGCCAAGCCACACTATAAGAATCTACCTTAGGGTAGAATTCACCCAAGACCAAGGAACTCAAAAAACAAGCACAAATTAGACTAGAGTATGATCAAAATAATTGTATATTATTCAATTCAATGTACAAGTACACTAGGAGTGCCTGAATACAAAGTTTTCTGAAATACATCTGAAATGCCTCAGAATCTGCATCATGATAAGTCGTACAACTAAGTACATGTCCACTACATATGGGTTATCCTCCATCAAGCACAAAAGTAAGTATGAAGATGAGAGGATAAGCCTACAATGGTGTAACATGCAAATTAGTGTTGTAGATAACATGTGCTAAATTAGGAGTGCAAATAATGGTGTTTGGAAACTTAGTGAATGATGCAAACTCCTAAGTGTCTCATAAAAATAAATAATAAAATAATGCACTAGCTAAAGTAAATTTAAGTAAAGTGTAAATAGTAAATACCTATCTACACCAACACCCCCCCTTAAGTGCAACTTATGGGAATGTACTTAAGCTCACAAATGCATGATGGATCCTAATTATGAGGCCATGTTAGGTACCCATGTAAAAAAGAAATGATATAGAATGATGCAATGCAATCTCTCATATAGTGGAGAAAGTGGGAAAACCTCATGAGAAAAACCTTCCTCCAAAAAGAGAGATAAGTACAATAGAGAAGATGAGAGAGAAAAAGACTTTAGATGAGGAAAGATTCCCTCGTAGAAGAAGAAGAAGAGAGAAGTCAAGGGACTCCCCTTTTTGCAACATCCTACACCCCCAAGAGATCTCACAAATAAATATGCTTGACCTCAGTGAAGGGTTTGGTGAAGATATCAGTGACCCCCAATCCCTGTGCTTAATCAACACATTTGTCCCTCTAAAGTGTACATTATACCCCCTATCCTAAAGAACAGATACAGAAATCAAATTCATACCTAAGCCTGGCACATATAACACATCATGAAGTGGGATTATCTTTCCATTCTCCCTCTAAAACTAAACAGTCCCTTTCCCAACAAGGTTGAGTTTGGACAAGTTTCTCATAGAAATCTGGATGTTGGTGTCCTCCTCTTTGTCACTAGAGAAGTACTCTCTAACTCCTATCATATGAAATGATGCCCCACTATCTATATACCAAACACACTGTGAGGTTGAGCTAACCATACAAGCTATGAGTGCAAACTCATCTTTCATTCTACTGGAGAGTTCTTCTGCACTTTTTGAAGCTACCACCTACTTCTTACCCTTGTTCCTCTCTAGGCAATCACTGACATAGTGACCAAACTCATGACATCCAAAGCACTTGACCTTAGAAAGGTCCTTCTTCTTCTTTTCACTTTGTGAATTTGATCCTTTGCTAGATCCCTTCTTTGCTTTCCCTTTACCTGCCAGGGCAACGTTGTCTTGTTCCACCTTGTTTTTTTGACTCTTGTTGGCTCCATTGACAAGACTTAGTCTGAAATCCTCCTAAGTGAAATCAGTCCATAGTTGATCCCAACTCGGTAAAGTATCTCGTCCACTGACAACTTGAACAAAGACACTCCATTGTTTAGTAAACCCATTTAGGGCTATTCTCACTAGCTCGTCATCACTAGGGCTCTCTCCAACAACTGCTAACTCATCCTTGACAAGTCTAAGCCTGGTAAGGTAACTTGTTACGTCTTCTCCCTAATTTATTCAAGTATTCTTTAGCTTCTATCTGAGAATCAACTTCCTATTGGTGGTAGCATTCTGGTATAGATTCAAAATGGCATCCTACATCTTCTTTTCTATATCTAGCTCCGAGATATGTGGAACAATATTATCCTTGACACCATCAAGGATAATCCTCCTCGCTTTGGCATCATCCTTCCTATATGCTGCAGGCTGTGTTGCATTCATTGGTACAGGTACAAAACTGGTAGCATAATCCTTGATACCACTCTCTTCCAACAATAAAGAAATTTTGGCCTTCCAGACACCTAAATTTGAGGCACCATCCAATCTATCCTGATCTCTCAAACCAGCTGAAGCCATCTCAAGGGTTTAAAGCAATAATAAATCTAAAGAGATCAAAATTTCTTTCCTAGGGCAAAACTCTTCTACCCTTAACAATGCTCTGATACTATGTAAAATTTAACTTTTGCAATCACTGATTATTAATCTCCTATCATAAACGATTATTAAACTGCTGAAAATAAATTCCCAGCTAATATCGAAAAATAACACAATTACAACTTCGCTTATAAAATACGGAAAGAAATGTGCAACACAATGAACACAATATTTTCAGACAAATTGTCCTTGGAAAAATCCCTAAGGGAAAACCAGTTCTACAGATGAGAAATTATATTAAACTTCAGCAAATCAAGAGATACAAAATTCCTTGCCTCTTACTGGCAGAATTCCGACAACCTCCTAATTTATCCCGCTGATATTCCCCACTGCTATTCCCACGCTAACACCGCGCTCTTGCTAACACTGCAAGACCGTTTCCTAACATTGCAAACGTTTCTCCAAACTTCATGTTCTCCAAATGCCCCCCTGACCTCCTTTTATACTACTCCTATTGGTAAACCAATGGCCGAGATTGATTTACAATCGACGGTTGAGATTAAAACAACTTAACAACCCTAACCAAGTTGGTTTCTAGTTGTTTCCAAAAGTGGTCAATTAATTAACAAATATTTGTTTCTAATCTAACCAATTAGTTAGCAAAACAATTACTTGCTAAATAATAGCAAATGGACAAACAGCTGTCCAAAGCTAACAAAACTAACATGAGACTTAAGGAAAAACTTAGAATTATGAGGAGAATACCATAGTGTATAGAAAAATCATATGGAAGAAGATCTGCACAAAACAAATAGAAATACATGTCTTAAATGTGGTAAAGAATATACTTGGCATATAGAGGAATATTAATGGCTTGGTTTTTCAATCGCATCTTCACCACTGATTATGCATACACAATGACAGAGTACAGAGGCATCGTCCAATATGAATTCACACAGTAAGCAGATATCTCCTCTTGGTTGCAGTTAATCACTACCTCGCATCGAGAACAGTTCATGGATCCTCTGTTGCAAAGGAGATCCACGACACAACATCTACATTTTGTGACGACCCTTATCCGATAAACAACGGTATCCGGATCCATGTGTGATCTAACATCTAGTTGGTATCATATTCGGATCTGACATTGAGATATACAACCTTTCGATCTGCCCAGCTTGGCATTACTCTATCAAGTGGCGACATTTTCCAAGTAGCCCACATTTTAATCCATAGCGCAGACTTAAAATCATATTGTACCATTTGTGCAGGTTTGCAAGCTATCAGTAAAAAATAGTATTAATGTATCATTGAAGAGGAGCAAAAAAGGTAAGTGAGAAATCAAAATATCAGTAAATATGTCAATGACATAAGAAGATGGTCAAGCCTGGTGAATGAGGCTTCAACTCAGAAAGTTATGATCAACCAGAGTGTCTATTTCTTGTTGCTAAAGTTGAGACACATACAGACTATATATAAAGTAATATTGTTTTTTAACAAAGGATAGCACTGCAATATCACTCAGATCAGTATGTATACATACGGTTAGAGATTGAGTTTGTTAAATTCTTGGACAGAGTTCTAAGAACGTATTGAGTTTTATCCGACACACATACATATTAAAGGGGTGACCTAATTTTAGTGACCTTCAAATTATTATTTAAGTTCTATATTGATTCATTTTCTTTAAAAATTCAAGGTTAGCCTTATCTATAAGTGTGCTTCTCTATTTCAACTTCAATCAATTAATTCCTTTCATTTATTGGACCTTATCTTACCATTTATGACATGTATTTTCTCTCTAAACCCAAAAATAAGTTGTTAGATCAAATTTCACATGCTCTAAATATCTTGGACCCACAATCAAAACTTGGGTTGGAATTGGTGGGTATAAGATGAATTTGGTGATATTTACTTGGGTACAATATTTTTGTTGGTGATATGTGTATTTATAAGTGATTATATTTATTGAATTGTTGTAGGCTCTCGTCACGCTTGATCGTCCATGAGCATTTCAGGTGAACTTACAGAGTGACTATTTGTTGGCAGTAAGAAAATAATTGATTTTGTGTGTACATATATTTGATTTCAACATATAATAAATATTGATTCACATTTACTTTTTTTGTATCAGTTGGAGTTGGAGAAGAGCCTCAACAAGAGGTCGAGTGAGCATGTCAGGAGGGCCCTGTCATCTCTACTGTCTCCCTCCACACGATGGCAAAGGACATCGAGAGACTTGTTTCCTTCCCCTCGTGGGAAGGACAAGATGTAGTTGATCTAGACATGTATATATATAGGCATCAATGGACATATTCGATACACATTTGATGTATATGACATTCTATATTTGATGTATGACATTTATTTGATGTATGACATTATTCTACTTATGACATTATTGGTTAATATATGATATGTTTGTTCATATATGACATATGATATGATATGTTTGTTCATGTATGACATTAAATTAGATATGTTCATGTGTGACATTAAATTAGATATGTGCATGTATGAAATTAAATTCAATATCTAATCTATTGAAAGCTTTGATAGAATATTGATTAACAATAAACTTTATCATTGTTTAAGCATAAGTTAATCATTTGCAATATGTCATCATCATATGATTTATGATCTTGTTCATGTTTAAAGTTTTCATTCTCTATCATTTGTTTATCAAGTTTAATTCAATACCTAATTAGTTTGAATTTTTGATACAATATTGATTGGCAATAGACTTTATCAAGCAATATTCGTGGATCTCCTAGCAATTGGTCACCTAAATGAGAACCTTGAGATTTATTAGGAACTCCATTAAAGAAATCAGTAGTTTGAAATTACTCTATCCAAAAAAATTAGATCAAAAGTTCTCTAAACATTTATGTTAAAAATAAGAAAAAAATTTGATCACAAGTGGTCACAAAGTTTGTTTAGAAGAAAAAATCATTGTTACAAAAAGAATATAGACAAGAAGAAAAAACACAATTAGCTTGTTGAGCTTCAATACATAACCACCATTCTTTATCATCAATTGAAAAATGTCAAAGATAGTAGAGAAAAGATGGATTATTTGCAAAAAAAAGTCATTTTAAAAATCATAAATGTAACATAATCACTGATAGTTTTATGTGTTTTCATACATTAATGATTGTAACATAATCACCAGTTGATTGGAATGTGTTGTTATTATTCTATAGTAACTAGATTAAGGTAAAAATAAAAGTTTAATAAATAGTTGTGATGTATAAGAAAGAGAGATATCTCACATGAGAGGGAGGAATCTAAGATGAAACATAAGATACTTGTAAGAGGGACCTATACTTGTTAATGAATCTACAATGCATGTTATGGAAAATCATAGAGCATCTTTAAAAGGAAATAAAAGAGTATGAAAAGTAGAAGGAACATGTTGTTTTTTAGGCTCATATTCAAATTTGGGTGTCAATTTTCTAATGAAGGATTCAAGCATTGCAATTTGTTAGTTTTGGCTCATGTTATCCTTGTATCTCACTCTCTCTTGTATCTCACTCTCTCTTATTCTCCCCTCCCCTCTCTTCGTATTTCTATTTTTTCCATATCTATGTAGCCATCTATCCTCTTCATCTCCCCCTCACTAATGCAGAGATGTTAAGCAAGAAGTGAGGTTTAAGCACTTTCTTCTTCCTAATCAACCAAACTAAACTTGTGGCCTTCCTAATATCTTACTCCTTTAGGATATCATTTTTGTGGCCTATCTAAAGCAATAGGGTCATTTATGAACTCCTCCAAGGTGAGTATTTCTCCAATCAAGATTTTGCATCTTTTTGTTTTAGGGACACTAGCCCTATTCCAAGCCAATAACTGTAACTCTTCACCAAGGGCTTCACCAACCCCAAGTTTCTATTGGGACACCTTCCTTATGTTGAACTGATTGAGAATCAACTCTTGGTTTAACCCTCCAATTTTCATACAGTACAAAATGTTGACTATCATAGAATTCCTAGTAGGTCTCCTAATCTGATTTTCTGGACTTAAATTCCTCTTAGGTTGAAATCTAACTATTCTATGGGTAGATTCAGACACCCTTTGGAAATTTATTTAAGACTCCAAAGCCTAGATTCTCAATTCCATTCCTATAGCACCTAACCCATGTAAAGTACATAGACCTAATAAGGTCACACTAGGTTTGGTTTTCAAAGTAATTACTAGATAATTGGTACATGGATTGGTGCATGGCATCAGACCTCCTCTATTCACCAATATTTATCATCTTCAAATTATGATGAAACACAATAATTTTTCCACTTTTTTCTATTATATATTCCCCCTTAATGAAAATACTCATAGAACTAATAAACCATTCATCTCCTCCTTGCAACACTTACTCTACTTCATGTCTTTTCGTGACTCATATCTTAACAATAACACTTCTCTTCCTAAGTAGCATTCACCAATAGTTTTTTTTATCCCCCTTTGTCTCATATCTTCTATTTTTACATCACTACCTTTGATATAAGTCCATTCAATATTTTATCTTCATTAACAATTTATCAATGTTTTAAACTAAATTTCAAATGTTGTTAACTAAATTTCCTCTTTTCTTAACATCTTTAAAGTTAGTCAATATTGATTATCCATTGTCACATAGGAATAAGATGAGGTTGGGGATAGGGTTTACTTAGCTACCCGGAGCTAACAGAGTAGACAATTCGATCCCATGATGAAAGGTGAGAGAGATTTGGCAGTTGGCAACTTTGTACTAGCCAACACTACAAGTTTCAACATCACCCAAGATGGCGTTTTAAAATAAAAATGGAATGTGATCTCAAAAAAGTGAGAGAGGTTATTATAGGACTCTATAACACGGTCTTGTAGGAACTAGAATCACATCCATACCTCATACGAGCTCCGAGATATGCCTCATCAAAGATCGCAGCCCTATGGGATTTAGTGACCCTTGGGGACATTCCAGTTTGGCATGCCCGAGAATGTTTGAGCACTGAAGGAGACAAGATGAGGTTGAGGATAGGGTTTACCCGACCACCCAAAGCTAACAGACTAGACAGTTCGATCCTGTGATGAAAGGTGAGAGAGATTTGGTAGTTGGCAACTTTGTACTAGCCAACACTGCAGGTTTCAGCATCACACGAGATGGCATTGTAAAATGAAAATAGAATGTGATCTCTAAAAAGAGAGAGAGGTTATTTTAGGTCTCTACAACACGGTCCTATAGGAACTAGAATCGCATCCATACATCGCATGAGCTTTGAGATATGCCCTGTCAAAGATCACAACCCTATGGGATTTAGTGACCCTTGGGGACATTCCAGTTCGACGTGCCTAAGAATGTTTGAGTGATGAAGGGGATAGGATGAGGTTGAGGATAGGTTTTACTTGGCCACCTAGAGCTAACAAAGTAGACAGTTCGATCCCACGATGAAAGGTGAGAGAGATTTGGCAGTTGGCAACTTTGTACTAGCCAACACTACAAGTTTCAGCATTACCTGAGCAGGTATTATAAAATGAAAATATAATGTAATCTTCAAAAAGAAATAGAGGTTATTGTAGGTCTTTGAAACATGGTCTTGTAGGAACTAGAATCGCATCCATACCTTGCACGAGCTCCAAGATATTCCTCGTCAAAGATCACAGCCCTATGGGATCTAGTGACCCTTGGGGACATTCTAGTTTAGTGTGCTCGAGAATGTTCAAGCACTGAAGGGGATAGGAAAAGGTTGAGAATAGGGTTTACCTAGCCACCTAGAGCTAAAAAAGTAGATAGTTTGATCCCACAAAGAAAGGTGAGAGAGATTTGGTAGTTGGCAACTTTGTACTAGCCAACACTGCAAGTTTCAGCATTACTCGAGATGGCATTGTAAAATGAAAATGGAATGTGATATTCAAAAAAGTGAGAGAGGTTATTGTAAGTCTCTACAACATAGTCCTGTAGGAACTAGAATCGCATCTATACCTCGCACGAGCTCTAAGATATGCCCCATCAAAGATCACAGCCCTATGGGATTTAGTGACCATTGGGGACATTCCAGTTCAGCGTGTTCGAGAATATTCAAGTGCTGAAGGGGATAGGATGAGGTTGAGGATAGGGTTTACCCAACCACTCAAAGCTAAGAGAGTAGACAGTTTGATCCCATGACAAAAGGTGTGAGAGATTTGGAAATTGGCAACTTTGTACTAGCCAACACTATAAGTTTCAACATCACACGAGATGGCATTGTAAAATGAAAATAGAATGTGATATTCAAAAATAAAGAGAGGTTATTTTAGGTCTCTACAACATGGTCCTATAGGAACTCGAATCGTAGCTATACCTCGCACAAGCTCTGAGATATGCCCCGTCAAAGATCGCAGCCCTATGGGATTTAGTGACCCTTGGGGACATTTCGATTCGACATGTTTGAGAATGTTTGAGTGATGAAGGGGATAGGATGAGGTTGAGGATAGGGTTTACCTGGTCACCTAGAGCTAATGGAGCAGATAGTTCAATCCCACGATGAAAGGCGAGAGAGATTTGGCAGTTGGAAACTTTATACTAGCCAACATAGCAAGTTTTAGCATCACCTGAGATGGTATTGTAAAATGAAAATGCAATGTGATCTCCAAAAAGTGAGAGAGGTTATTCTAGGTCTCTACAACATGGTACTATAGGAACTAGAATCACATACATAGCTCACACGAGCTCTGAGATATGCCTCGTCAAAGATCGCAGCCTTATGGCATTTAGTAACCCTTAGGGACATTCTGGTTTGGTGTTTCTGAGAATGTTCGAGTGCTGAAGTGGATAGGAGGAGGTTGAGGATAGGGTTTACCCAGCCACCCAAAGCTAATGGAGCAGATAGTTTCATCCCATGACAAAAGGTGAGAGAGATTTGGCAGTTGGCAACTTTGTACTAGCCAACACTGCAAGTTTCAGCATCACCCAAGATGGCATTGTAAAATGAAAATAGAATGTGATATCCAAAAAGTGAGAGAGGTTATTGTAGATCTCTACAATATGGTCCTATAGAAACTAGAATCACATCCATACCTTGTACAAGCTCTGAGATATGCCCTATCAAAGATCACAGCCCTCTAGCATTTAGTGACCCTTGGGGACATTCTGGTTTAGCATGCCGGAGAACATTCAAACATTGAAGCAGATAGGATGAGGTTGAGGATAGGGTTTACTCAGCCACGTGGAGCTAACAAATGATACAGTTCAATCCCACAACCTTTTTTCCACTAAGTTGCAAATTTGAGCAACTTTTACAACTTTCAACAATGCAACTTTGCAGAAAATGTGCATTTTTTATATTTTTCACTTGATTCCAATTCTATGACTTAGAAAAGGTTTGGAAATAGTAAAACCTCAAAGTAATATAGGAATATAGATAGTTTTATTGTTATTTCCTAAAAGTTGCTGAATTGTTGCAAAAGTTGCTAATGCAACTTTGCAATTTTTGCATTGACAACATTTATGTGAATTATGCATTTTGGCTTGGAGGGTATGGAAACTGAAAGGTGTTGATGGGAACATGCTAGATAGGGTAAGAAAAACTTATTAAAGCCTAAAAACATCTTAGAGTTGACTATTTGTAGGATTTTCCCATCAGGACCTAGAAGGGTCACTCGACACATTGTTACAAATTTGCTCATTTTGGGTTGTTACTTGGGTCCATCACGCTATCCTCTTCATCAGGATTGATCCTAGGTTAGTGGTGGATAGAAAAGACCTATAAAGGTATTAAATAATGTAATAAGGCTATTGAAGCCTCTAAAAGATGTAAAAGGCACTAAAAGTGCAATATTTTGTAAAATTGCCAACAATGGCAATATAAGCCAAAATGGGCTTAATCAAGTCATGTAAAGGGTCCAAAGGGAGGTTTCATTTGGTGTTGAGAGTGTAAATGAGTTTAAAACCTCATTCCCATGTGTGGGAGACAAGTATGGGTAGCCAAAATTGATTGTTCTAAAGGTGGATTTAGTGTTTTCTCTGAACAAGAGTTTCATTTTACATTGGAAGTCATCTAATATAACGAAAGTGAAGGTGTTTGAACCATTTTGGGATTCTAGAGACATTGTAAAGTAAGATTTCTAGAAAGCCCTAGGGTAAAGGGGCTAGAAAGGAGGGTTTTGTATTTAAACCATTGTAAATTTGATCATGAGACCAAAAAAATAAAAGAATCCTTGCATTTGAGTCATCTCTTAAGACTATTTTGGGTCATTGGAGTTCCAAAAGTCAAGGGATTGTGAGTTGCTTTCTAAATGACCTTAAACTAGGCCTTGTTGGAAGATTGAAATAGCTAGTTTTGAATCTTTATAATAGTTGGTATGTACTAGGTGCATGGTGCATGGTAATCTAGCCTTCTAGTGTTGTCAGTTTTGATTGTTCTAGAAAATCAGTTTCATTTTGGTATTGGAAATAGTTTGGAGTTGGAGGACAAATGATGGGTAGGATCTTGAACAAGGTTCTAGCTTCAACTACTAGAACTCACTCCAGGCTTTCTCCTAGCCTCTTAGGGTATTTATCCTATACCCTATTCCAAGGGAATCTTCTCTTTATTCCCTTATTAAACTAAATCCTCACCAATCAACTCAAAACTCTATTTCACCATGGGGTCTCCCTAGTGCTCTTATTGCACCGTTCTTCACAACTGGCTTCCAAGAGTGCATTCTTGGCTATATTGAATTCCAAGGCTCATATTAGGTCTCATTCAATAGTTTTTAGGATCACTAAGTGGATTGGAGTATTTTGTTTCCAATCAATTTGCAGATTGCATAGTTAAGAGGGCTACTAGGACTAATAACAAATTAGGCCTCCAAAACTGATTTTTGGCTTATATCTCCTCAAACCCTTAAGAAGAACTCAAAAAAATTTATGATTTGGGTACCCTTTTGGCTCCCCTTCAATATTTTTCAAGTCTGCAACACCTAGGTCATCTGTACAAGGGATTCCCAAAAATATGCCTATTTACAAGGGTTTCTTGTTTGTATGAACAGGAATATAGAGGGTTTTTCCTTCCACCACTCAAATGGACTCTAAATGACTAATCTTCTAGAATGAATTTCCTTCACTCACCACTCTTGCCTTCCATGAATTTGTATTCCACCCAATTGATAGGGAGAGAAGGGATGAATCAATCACTGATTCATGTTTCCAGTCTACCTCTGAGACTTAGGGTGTCCTCCAAGATCACCACATGGATTTATAGGATCTTTTTCAAGCAAATATCCCCCAATCCTAAACCCTTCTCCACTATGTTGAGAAGTTTTCACTTCTTGCTACGTGCCAGGCTGCCATTCTCAATGAAGATCATTCAAAACCTTCAATCAAACTAGGTCTTCTTGACCAATCTTAACAACCACTTGTATTATCATGGAAGGAGTCTCACACCCTTACAATTTAATCCATTATCATTTCAAAATAGGTTGTCTAAGCCTTCTTCTTTACCGATTTCACCAAATTGCTCCAAAATAGAGCTATAAGGAATCAAAGGACAACCTGTTGTCCCATCTTGTTTGTTGGCCAAATGGATTGGTGGAGCACTATCCTTTCACCCAAATAATCTCCTTTAACTGCTCTTCCAACCTCATTTAGAAACCTGCAAAAAAATCCACAATATTGCAATGTAAAATGCTTATTTATGCAACTCTTCCCTAACTGGGCTTGCTTTGGCTCGCCTAGGGCAAGAGATTAAAAATACTTGCGAGCATTTTGAAGGGTCCTAATTTTTCCTTCATATAGTAAATTGAGTGTACTAACTATCCCCAAAATGCCATACAATTCCTTAGGTGGGATAGTGAGTTATCTCATTTTCTTTACCAAGTGTTGTAAACTGGACAGCAAACTACCAAAAAACAAAAGATTTTTATAACTACCAAATGAAATGGTTTCAAGCCAAAATTACTAAATAAAAATTGTTCTAAATCATTCCATCTAACATTATATCAGGTACAAAATGCAAAAAAAATGAATTAAAACCTCAAAACTCAAAAAAAAAACTAGTCTTTTTGCTCTCAAAATGCATGCTACAGCACTTATTTTTTTCAAAATGACAACTTCTTCCTCAGTTTAGGGTTTGGGAAGTTAGTTATACTTCCTCCTAGGTATTTTCGTCCCCTCATAATTTTTTTCAACAGCCTCTTTATGGTTTAAAGGAGAAAACTCCAATTTCTACCAAAGGACTGCATTTTTTTCAAAAAATGCAAAATTGCAATAGAGCAACTTTTGCAATTTTTTTTGCTTACATGCCTTTTTACACTTCCAACTTGTCAAATAGGTCACCCCTTATCAATTTCATGCTAGATAGAGACACTTTCCTAAGTTAGTTACTCATCACTTAAGCTACCCATTACTCCATGGTAAGGTATACCTTGCCTTTTAGGCCATTTTGCACTCTACCTAGGACATTTTGACTTCCTACACCCCAACTACCACACTTAGGTCCAATGACCCTTATTATTATTTACAAGAGCTCTCTTGGAGCACAAGACAACAAAAATAAAAGGTGAGGGACCTATGTTTCAAGGTGCCCTTGCACCACCAACACCCCATTCTATGCTCCTTTCAAACACTTATTTGTTGAGTTCATTGCCTAGCCGGGTATGCAAACGTGCCTAGGGCCTCTTGGAATAAAAAAAAACCTCTGCAAAACAAGACCAAAATATATATTTAAATTTTTTATATAGTCTATTACTTGATTCCAAAAATCTATCATGGTTCCACCATTGGAATTCAAGTTATAGAGGTTTCTTTACTGATTGCTTTGTATAGACCAACGAACTGGCAACTTTTAAAAAAAAATTCAAACTAGTAAAGAAACTGATAAAAAAAATCCTAAAATTTACCAAAGAATCTAAATTCCATACACTATCAAACCACATGAAAACAACAATGCTATCAATCCATTAAAGGTGTGGATGAAGGGTGAAATTAGAAAATTGTCATCAAAATGCTTAATTTTCTCTTTATTCCAATGCCAAAATTCATACAAAAGCATGTGCCAACCCTCAAACTGACTTGCATTGGTCTTAAATACCTCTTACCCACATGAATCAATATATCTCATAGGTTTCCAACTAATTCTTGAAGCCCTTATAAAGTTTTAGCACTTCTTGTTAATGTTGTCAAGCAACTTTGCAAACTTGCAAAGTTGCCAAGTGCAACTTTTGCACTATTCTGCATTTAATGGATCCATGACCTCAAACATGGTTAAATGAACCTATTTCCATTTAATTAAAAATTTTAACATTTTTTCCATCTTTCCCATCCTCCTAGGGTCTTGGTTAATGTTAGACCATTCTAGGCTCTAACAAGCAATTTAAGCAATTTTGCCAACATAGAAGCAACTTGGAAAGTCAAACACAACAAAAACCTATTTGCAAACAAAACTCACACACTTAGGGCTTTATCACATAGCCCTTATTCATGTGGTCTTGCCAAGACCACTACAAGCCAAAAATGATTTAGGAAACTTGGCATATTTCCTAGGTGCTCCTGCACCAACAAAGCTCAAAGCCAATGGCTAGAAGTCAATAGTAGGAAGAAGAAGTTCTTGACTACTAGCCCCTTTTTTAACATGGTTACTAAGAGAAAGTAAAAACCTAATGTGGAAGGTAAGAATTATTTTTTGGGTAGGAAGAATAATAAAGAAATAAGCGAATTGGCAAGTAAAGTTGATATAGTAAATGGGAGACAGTTCACCATCTAGGAGAGTTGTAAGAAAATTTATAAAAGAATATCATATCATACAATATTAGAGGATTAAATTTTCCTCATAAGAAGGATATTTTGTGGAATGTGGTTTGGTAGCATAAATAGGATGTGATTTTGGTGCAAGAAACTAAGATGACTAGAGATAAAGGGGAAATGCTTTCTTTCTTCAAAATTGAAATTGTTGGTTTGTAGGTGATATTTTCCTTTATAATATGTCATGTATGTTCAAGGAAAGGTGAAGTAACCTTTGTTTTGATTTGGAAGTGGTTGGAGAAGGCACTCTGAGAAAGCCCTAGTTTTGAGGGCATAAGACTAAGGGTTTGGTAGTTAGCCTATCAAATGCCCATGGCTAGGAAAATGGGTGTGAAAATATGTTGTTTTAGATCATGATAGAATATAACCATAGCCCGTATATGGCCTTGGGTTAGAAATAGTGAGAGTTTCTTTGTAAGCGAAGGGTAATTAGGCCTATTTTGTTGAATCCATAGTGTTGGATCAAATAGTTGGTCCAAAGGAACTAAAAATGAGATTTGTATATGTTTTCATACTCTAATAGTAGTATTTGTAACTATAATTTACTTGTATGGGGTTTGGGAGAAATTGGTCAAAATAAGGAATTACCTGATTCAAAGCGATACTAAGATCAAGCCTAGATAATGTCCAAGTAAGCGGTTTTGAATAAACCTATTAAAGATATGCATTTAGACTATTGGAAAAACCTAATTGAGATATTTTAAGACCTTAGAAAGAGTTGGGACAAGCCAAAAAATTTGGTAACCCAATTTGAACATTTGGAGGGACCCTTGTGGAGAAGGGTAGGTATTTAGTTTAATGGTTTGAATCTATTCTTGAAACAAGTCATTTGCTGAATGTTTATTAATCCTTGGGGATCTAGTCTAACTCCTCCAATCATTGGTATCAAATCTAGTAGATCTATTAAGGGGTGAAAAATTAGTTACTTGTGTTGTAGATTTTTATATTGAGAAGATGCCTCCAAAAAAATATATAGAAGGAGATACAAGAGCTGATATAAGCTACTAAAATAATGGATAGAGATTTGAGGAATAAAAGAGACTAAGATGCAATAAGGTAAAGAGAACTGAGACAAGTAAGCAAGTAAAACACAACCATCTTGGAAATCTTGGAAGCTTTGGAAAGGATTCCTACGAGGGATGTGCATGAAGAATAAGAAAGTGATGCTTAAGTACTTGAGAATCCTCATGGAGACGATGGAGGGAACTTAGATCTTGAAGAAAGAAGGATTATAAGGTTGTTGAAGATATTTCAATGTGGTAGAAGAAAGACAATAACTGGTTTTCTTATCTATCATGGAAAGATAGATAGTGAAGAGGTTTTGTGGTTGATAGATTCCGAAGAGAACTATTATAATTATAGAGATATAAGTGAAGTAAAATAAGGTAAAGCTATAAAAAAAATAGCTAAGAGGGACAACATTGACATAGTGGAGTAGTGTAATGGAAAAGAGGTTTTGTAAGGGTCGAACAAACATGACCAAATGGTGAAGGATGTGCCTCTTCCATCAAATAATACAATCCAAAAATAGAGGATAAGGAATAACTTGAAAGAAAACGAGATGGGTTTGATGACATACATAGACAAATTTCAAAAGTTGAGTGTAAAAGGTTGATAAGAGCATAAAGATGAAAATGTTGCAAGGTATCTTAATGGGCTCATATAAAACTTGTAAAATGGGATTACCTTGATTTTTCCTAAGATGCTTAGAGATAGTTTCCAATTGGCTATAAGTGCATAAGATATGGTCAATAGGAAGAAAGAGAGACAAGAAGGTGGTAGAGGAAATGAAAATAGAGGAAGGGGAAGAAAAACCAATAATATGGGAATAGGACAAGGAAGAAATGACAAGGGTAATGAGCCTTTTTTTCTTATCACAGAGGAGGCTATAGAGCTGGAGGAAGATTTTGTTTAGGTGGAGGAACATGGATTTTTACAAGAAGGGTAGGGAACACATCAATTAAGTGTCAATTAAATGATCAAGGTGAAAGGAAGATTAAGAAGAGGGTCAAGAAGTTAGAGCACATAGAGGTTTAGATCCTTATGTTTAACTAACTTTAGAGACTAAAGGATAAATTTTGATTTTTATAAGGGGAAAACAAAAAAAGTGAAACCAAATCTATTAATTTTTAGAGCACAATATAAGAGTCAAGATAAGTTACGAATGACAAGAATTCATCTAGGTTCAAATGATAGTTTAGTTTCATATGAAATGGTGAACAATATATATTTGGAATGGTCACCACACAATAGCTCGTATAGAGCATCACATGTAAGTAGTGATGATTTTCTTAAAAGATAGATGACTATGAGGTGACTATCCTGAATTGAATGACATCTCTAGGAATTGATTGGAATCCAGTTCTATATGATTTTGCTGTACTTTAAACAAATGGAAGTTCTGAGCATTGTAAATCTGTTTCTAGTCATTAGAATGTGACTTCCCAAAAGTATGTACTTATAACTATTTTAAGCTATGTCAAACTCTTCGTGAAAGCTATGACCCAAATGCATCACCATTGTGTTGAATCTTCTAATATACATCTCCATTAAAATATGTTTGCTAGTGTAAACCTTTGATTAATAGTTGGTCCCAATTCAGTTGTGTGTCAATATTAGGAATGTGATCAACTAATGTGACAACCTCATCATATGTCACTTGAACAAACTTGTGCGTCAACTTTATTAGCCCTCTTCTTTGGTGACCTACAAATGAAGAATTAGCACAATAAAAAATCTAAGATAAGATTTAAAAAATTGGTCCTATTTAAGAATCTAATAGCAATTCAAATAATGTATCTAGATTCTAAAAAAGTAAAAACTAAATCTCATCACTTACACATCATAACAATACGGTCCACCTTAGTCATGTGATAGTCTTGGGGAAGAGGTTGTAACACCGTATTTGGATCCAATTGATCACTTTTTATCTCTCTCCCTCTCTCCCTATTCAATCTAATGAGCCAACTAGATCTGCTTGACATTTTAATGTCTCAAGTATTGCCTCATGGTCTGACTCGTGAACTTTCCAAAGAATCTTATTATGTGGTTTTCCACCATATTTTATCAAGTGGAAATTTGATGTGACAACAAGGTTTGAATAATGAAGAATCTTCCTCTTTGTTTCCCAATCCTCAAATAACCACAAGTTAGGATTCTTCATAGGATATTGTCTAAGCCATGTACCTATTACAACCACTACACTGACATGGTACTCTAAACCTTCACCATCGATAACTGAGTGATCCAATTTTTGTTTGGCTTCAGCACAATGACACAAATAATAATCTATCCCCTCTTCATTGTCTTCAGGTGTAATAATAGCAAAAACTGTTGGGTGATGCGACGCGCTCCCTTGCCCATAGGTGGTTAATTATGTGGTGTTCCATGTTCACTAATAGTCATGGCTTTTGGTGCAATGGAAAATGGGCCCTATAATTGGTATCAGAGCCTAGTTTTGGCCTGGTCATGGGTTCAAATATCTTCGGTGCCTTCCCGACCCACCTAAGCACCTGGTATGCGCGTCGAGGGGGAGATCGACGTGCATACCAGGTGCTTACGCGGGTCGGGAAGACACCGGGAAGATTTGAACCCATGACCAAGCCAAAACCAGGCTCTGATACCAATTGTAGGGCCCATTTTCTGTTGCACCAAAAGCCATGACTGTTAGTGAACATGGAACACCACATAATTAACCACTTGTGGGCAGGGGAGCGGGTCGCATCACCCAACAAAAACATGACCTGCAGTGACAAATGTACAAAATGCGGTCATTAATTCAGAAAATACTTAGGTAAAAGTTATAAAGTTACATATTGAAATTACAAAGATATATATATATATATATATATATATATATATATATATATATATATATATATATATATATATATATATATATATATATATATAGATATATATATATATATATATATATATATATATATAGATATATATATATATATATATATATATATATATATATATATATATATATATAAAACTTGGTTGCACTAGATCTGACAAGTAGTCAAAGTCAATAGACGAATCCATCTCTACCATTTTTAGCGCTTGTGGGGGATGATAGGTATCAATTGAGTCCAATATCCATATATCCCATTTGTCCACCCATTCAGTTGATTCACACTCATCCCAATTTTCCTCTGCACATGATGGACAATAGCATGCCATTTTTCGTGTGTGGATACTCCATGAACCTGCATCAAAGCTTCTAAAAGAGTGTAACTCACTAGATCCTATTAGTGTGCAACAATCCTAATATAGTGTAATGTTAATATTATCTATCAACCAAAAAAATCTACAAACTATAGACTCACGTTCCTTACCTAGACCCATTGTAGCGTTACACCATTGGACGATGGATTTTTCACCTATCAATATTGCTCCATCTTTGTACTTTAGTTCTTCATGAGCCAAGGCTCTTTTAATGCATGCGCTTGCACCATCGTGCTCTCCCTTACCATGACTAGCCTCTGTGAAATTTCACATATATTGAATTCTACACAACCTATGCATCCTGCTCAACCAGTAGATCATCCGTGCATTCTTGAATTGAGATGCATAATTGTCTGACCAAATAATGTGCTGACGATATGATATGCCCCTATTACCAAATCTCCATAAAATAGTTGAAAACAACCATGTACGAACTCCGTAGACTGTGATCAATCATCACTGATGTAAAAATGGTACTCCCTCAAAATCTTCCTATCATCCTCTGTACTTGTAGGTGAATACATGAATGTTATGTGAACAAATATGGAAACCTATTAAGATGTATAATACTTTGCTTGCACCTCATTTTGTGGTTGTAGTGTGTAGTTCTCTGCAAAATCTACAACCAAAATAATGGTATCCAATGGAAATGTATCCTTGTACAACTTGAATTGCAAATCCAACCATCAAGCTCTATGGGTATGCCTTGCATACTCGTAAATAATCTTTTCAAAAAAAATCTTTATGAACTCATACACTAGAATCTTTTCAATGACTAGATCACATCTTTTTCCATGTTTCCCATCTTTTAGAGCATATTTCACTATCTTGAATTTTTTGTAATCTACTATTTCATTTCCAATTGCATGTGTACTATCTATATGTTGACAAGTTGATAAAAGTTGCAAAGAACCACAAAATAAGCACGTACCATCCAAGCATGATGTCTTTTAAAATTTTTGGTTGTCCCCTATTTCACATAAAATGTTGGATATGAATTCCCTTGAAGATCTTTGTGGCTCTTTTATGTCACAATCTTGCAAAACAAATTGAGAATGCAAAACTACGCATATATGCCTTAAACCATCAAAATGGTTAGAAAATTCAATATGTATCCTACAAAAACAAGTTGTGCATGTGTGATTTATCTTCAAATAAAAAAGTTTACCCATCTCAAAAAATCTTTGACTTATTCAAATTTGAGGATATATACCAATAAATTTTGCAAAAAATTGTGTTTGAGTTGAGTCCAAAAAATGTTTCGCATGTGGCTTGCCATTTCAGTGACCAATCCTCCTTCTTACAACATCTCTTTCATTAGGAGAAACACATGTACTATTTTTCCAAAAAGCTTCACTAATTTCTTTATCCTTTCGCGGTAGTCTACCGCTAAATGTCCATAACTCATTTTTTGTTGGATCTTCTAATCTCTCATGCCTTAGCATGGCTCTCCTTAGGGTACCTCTATGAATTTTTAATGTTTTGCTTGTCTTTCTCATGAGTCAAGCTTCCTTCATTTGGCTACTTACTATTGTCGATGTGAGTACTTGTCTTGTGATATTACTATCTTTCGTGCGTGATTTAGAACCCACTTTGTCATAAGAACTCATTAGATTCTTTACAATATTTATTTCATTTGAATCATCCATCATTCTTAGCCCAAGAATCTTCATGATAGGCCTAAATTTCAAATTTCTCATCATTTCAACAAATAATTGGCATTGACCTGTAATATTTAATTCTTCAAAAAATAATCTCCACATACTATTAACTTTTCTTTGACAAGTACACTTGCTAATCTTGTCAAGCATTGATTTCAAAATATTAGTATCAATATCAACCAAATATTTAGGTCTTCTAAAACAAATTCTAGAAGTTGTTCTAATCTCTTCAATTCTCTCAACATTTTGAACATCAATATAAGGTTGAGTGTATTGTGTACCTTGAACCAAAGATGATGTGCCTTGGCAATAAGATGTAAAAGATGGAATATCACCTACTTGATGTGTTGATGTTGTGCTTTCAACATGACATGATGGAGTGTGTATATCATCGGATCTACAAATTAGTGTCTCTTCTACATGAGAGGATGATATGCCTTCAACATTGGAAGATGGTACTCCAACATTGGACGATGGTGTAGTGGACGTTATGACTCCAACATTGGAGGATGGTGTAGCTTCACAATTCAATTGTCTTCTTGAGTGTAACAATCTCATTTGTTCTCTTTGTCTTTCTAATTCTTCCTCTTTGTTTCTTTGTACTGGTGGTTCTTGATCCTCTTTGAAAGTCAATTCTTCATTATTGCTTTGTAATTTTCTTTGTTCGCATAGTAATTTCATTTTATCGTTTTTAATTGCCAAATCTCTCTCCCTATCTTCATTTGTTTTAATCTGTGGTTTCTTCCTTGGCATGATGATGATTTCTACATGTCAAATTATTCAAACATCTGAATTACTTAAAATGTGTAAATTACAAATTATTCAATTACATATAAAAATTATAATTATTTGAATGAATACACAATATATATCAAACGACTTGTCAAATTTCTAACCATTTTGAAATAACATTTCATTCAAACATACAATTTACAATGAATTCACTATATATTAAATAACATGTCAAATTATAATCAAATTTGTATCTATATAAACTGACAAATAATATTTAAAATGAATTGTAGTAACCTTTTCTATACAAGGAATATTCAAAAACTCTTCAAATCACATATCCAATGATTGAATTTGGTGTTTGCTAACTTTCAAAAGTGTTGAAATAGTGTTTTCTATGTTGAAACCCATTATTTCTATCAGAATAACAGAGTGCATAATAGACCAAAAAAAAAAAATGGATGAAATGGGCCCCAAGGTTGGTTTTTTACCATTTTTAGGTGATTTGAGATAGTGTGTACGCACTATAAAGTGCATACTCACTATGTGAAATCACATCACTCCCCATCCTCCCTACTCCCCATCCTCCCTACTCTCTATCCTTCCTACTCTCTCTCCCATCCCCTCCCTTTCTCTCTTCCTACTCTCTCTCCCCTCTCCCATCCTTTACTCTCTCTCACTCTCCCTCTCCCACCACCTACTCTCTCTACCTCTCTCACACACACTCTTATCCCCCCTATCTCTCTCCCCCTCCCTCTCCTACCACCTGCTTTCTCTTCCCAACTCCTACTCTCTCTCTCCTCTACCATCCCCTACTTTGTCTCTCTTACACACATTCCCATTCCCCCTATCTCTCTCCCTCTCCCTCTCCCACTCCTACTACCTACTATCTCTCTCTCAATTTCTCTCTCTCCCTCTCTACTCTCTCTCTCCCATCTTGTACGAGCTCTCTATACTACCACCTACTCACTCTCACACTCTCTCTCATTCCCTACTCTGTCTCTCTTATACACACACACTCACATTCCCCTTCTCTCTCTCCCTCTCCCACCGCTTACTTTCTCTCCCCCATCCTGTTCTCTCTCTCTCCTCTCCCATCCCCTACTCTCTCACACTCACACTCTCCTCCATCACCTACTCTGTCTCTCTTTCACACACACTCCCATCTCCCCTCTCTCTCTCCCTCTCCCACCACCTACTTTCTCTCCCCCATCCCCTACTCTCTCTCTCCTCTCCCATCCCCTACTCTCTCACACTCACACTCTCTTCCATCCCCTACTTTGTCTCTCTCTCACACACACACTCCCATCCCCCTCCTCTCCCATCCCCTACTCTCTCACACTCACACTCTCTTCCATCCCCTACACTATCTCTCTCACACACACACTCTCCCATTCTACCTCTCTCTCCCTCTCCCACCGCCTAGTTTCTCTCCCCCATCCCCTACTCTCTCTCTCTCTCTCACCCCCATTCTGTATGATCTCTCTCTGCCACCTTCTACTTTCTCTCGAACTCTCACACTCTCTCCCATCTCTTACTCTATCTCTCTTATAAATAAATACACATTCTCATTCCCCCTCCCCTCTCTCTCTCACAGTCCCTGTCCCACTACCTCTTCTCTCCCATACCTTAGTCTACCTCTCTTACATGCTTCAATTCCACCTATCTCTCCCTTTGACTCCCTCTCCCACTGCCTACCTCTCTCTCTCTCTCTCTCTCTCTCTCTCTCTCTCTCTCTCTCTCTCCCATCCCTCTACAATTTCCTACTATCTCTATCTCTCTCTCCCTTCTCATTCTCCTCTCTCTCTCTCTCTCTCTCTCTCTCTCTCTCTCTTTCACACACACACACACACACACACACCCATCCGCCCTCTCTCCTCTTCCATCCCCTACATTTTCTCTCACTCGCTCTCCCTCTCCCACTCCCTCTCTCTCTCTCTCTCTCTCTCTCTCTCTCTCTCTCTCTCTCTCACTCTCTCTCTCTCTCTCTCTCTCTCTCTCCCCCCCCCCCCCTCTCTACTCTCTCTTACATTTTCACACTCTCTCCTATACCCTACTCTCTCTCTCTCTCTCTCTCTTTCTCTTTTACACACATTTCTATTCCCCCTTTCTCTCCCTCTCTCACTCCCTCTCTCATTGCCTACTCTCTCTCGCTACTTTATCTTCCTCCTCTCCCATTCCATACTCTCTCTCTTTCACACACATGCACTCCCATCCTCCTCTCTCTCTCACTCTTCCTCTTACACTCCATCTCCCATCACCTACTCTCTCTCTCTCCCTCATCCACTACTCTTAATCTCTCTTTCCCAACCTGTACTCTCTCTCACACTTCCTCTCTCTCCCATCCCCTAATTTCAATCTCTTTCCCCATCCCTCACTCTCTCTTTTCCACCCCTACTCTCTCTCACACTTCCTCTCTCTTGCAACTTGTACTCTCTCTGCCACCCCTACTCTCTCTCCCATCCTATACTCTCTTTTCCACCCCTACTCTTTCTCACTTTCTCTCTCCCCTCTCCCATCCCCTACTTTCACTCTATCTATCTCACACACACACACATGGACATTGCCTTATCCCCCCCCCCCCCCCCACCTAGTTCTCTTATGCAATTTAGGTCTTAAAAGTGTGTATGCACTATAGCGCACATGTGCTACTGAGAAATCATGTTTTAGATAGCATGTGCGCACTATAGCCTGTGCACACTATTGAAAGCTTATTTAAACTAAAGCCTAAGGGTTGGCTTTGCCTTAGAGATCCAACCCAAAGGTTTGAAGTTTATGAATAGGTTTGAGACGTGTTTTCCAGCAAACATACCAACAATGATTGTTATTTCTTGTGTACTCCCCTTCAAGATTCCTCATGGTTGGGTATCAATAAGATCAGGTTACATAGAATTATAGGTCTTTGTGTTAGCTATCTAACCATATAATTTATTTTTAATTTGAACTATTTCAAATATTTCATCTATAATTTCTTTTGAATGTATGTTCATTTTTTGTCAAAAATCACCATGTACTAATTGGGCTATAGATTTCAGCTCATTCATCGAATTTTGCAACTTAGGTTTTTAGAAACTAGACTCCATTCTACACACTTTGAAAAAAGAAAGTTTTGATTTTATATTAGTTTTCAATTATTTCTAGCGGGAGCACACAAATATTTCATGTTTTTGGAACATGTCTAGTTAAAAAATTAGACATTATAAAATTACCCAAAAAATTTGGGATAAACTACATAGTGTTAAGTAACTTTTGACCAAAGCGATTAAAGAATTTAAAAAAAAAAAAGTTAAAATTTTAGGGGGGCCATACTTTGTACTGTGCTATGTTTTTTTGGAATAAATAGTACCACTTTTTATGGCCCCCTTTTTTGAGGACCTAAAACTAAACCATTTTGAGAAAAAAATAGTAGTTTAGAAACTAGATTCAAAGGACTACGACTTTTGTTTTTTTCATATCTTAAAATTTTGAGCGTAACTATCTTCAAATTCTTGTTGAAGTTCAAAATTTGTAGATTTTAGGAAAAGGTGTCCACTTATACCCCCTTTTCGCACCACAACTTTGTGCACTTACCCCCACTCATGATCCACAATGATCAGATAAATATATGATCTAGAATGATCTAGATAGCAAACTATTATAGTCAAATAACATGTGAATAATATGGCAACTAACAATTTATTTGGATGATGCTGGAAACTTCCATATTAAATATGGTAGGTAGAAATTTGTTGGTAGTTCTACATGGTCAGTTGGTGGAGAACTCTGGCACATGGTAGAAATTATTATGCCAAGAGGCATATACAATGGGAGCAACAATTCCTAGCACAACAATATTCCAAGGAATAATCCATGTAAGGAAAAATGATTTGATGAGAGTTACAAACAAAAATCACTTTTAAAAATTAATTTAAAATAGAAAATGCCATTTGGCATTTACAAAAATTTTGAAAACCAAATTAAAATTTGTAATGCCATTTGGCAATCATAATTATTAACAAATAGAAATAAAAAATAAATCTGATGAGAGTTACAAGCGGAATTTATTTTTTAAAATCAATTTAAAATAGAAAATGTCATTTGGCATTCACAAAAATATAAAAACCAAATAAAAATGTGTAATGTCATTTGGCAATCATAATTATTAACAAATAGAATAAAAAATAAATTTGATGGGAGTTACAAAAAAAATTTATATTTAGAAATTAATTTAAAATAGATTCTTTGTCAATAAGAAAGAAAATGTAGCAGTTACAAATTTGTAATTAAATATTAAATTATTAAATAATAAAACAATAAAGTATTCTTGAAATAAGAGTTGGCCAAAATAAAAGGAAGCCAAATGGAGGCTGAAATATTAGGCCCCAAAAAATAGGACCCTAAAAAATAGGGGCTGAAAAAATAGGGCTTAAATAATTTCATTTAAAAATTATTATCATTATTTTAAAGTTACATGCACATTCATGCCTATTTTTTGGGGAGTAGTGGAACTTGAAACAAATTCTTGGAATGTGAAGAGACATCCATTGGGGGATATGAAGATCCCCTCATAAGTTATAAGAAAGGCTCATCATTTCATTTTGTGTTTGTAGGGAGGAAGAGGTGGAGATTATTGGAGTAGATTGAAGTTTTGGAGTAACTTTTCTACATGTGAGATTTCTACTTTTATTTTTAAAAATATTTTTGTTTAGTTTTGCATTTAGATTTAGATTTAGTTATGTATTTAGATTTAGATGCAAATTTAGTTTTAAAATTAGTTATAGCATTCTACTTTGGTTTAGATTTCAATTTTAATTAGTTTCATTTAGATGTAGAATTGCATTCAAAATTGTTTGGATCTACATATAATACTTTAGCCTTGCATGTCTGATTTAGATTTAGAATTGCATTCAAAATCTTTTTGATTTATATATTTGATAATATTTTTCATTTGAATATTTTAATATACATGTTTGAAATTAGTTTTATATTTGCATGTTTCATGTTAGTTTTAGATTTGCATTTTTCAAAATAGTTTTAAATTTGCATGTTTCAAAAAACTTATATTTTCATGTTTCATAATTAAATGTTATCATTAATGTGGATGGAAATGTCACCATTCCAACGAAATTTATATTTTATTAAAGGTAATAATTTTCTTAAAATAGACAAATCATATATTTAGTTTATATTTTTTCATTATTTAATTAGATTACATGTGTATCTTATTTAAGTATTTTTCATTAAAAAAAATGTATATAATGTTTATGCTTGTAATGTTTGAAAATTGGAAGGCAATGTCACCATATTTTAAACATTACAATCTAAATGTTTCAGTCAAAATAGTTTTGATTTTGATTTTTCTATGTAGGTTAATATTTGAGTAAAGGATGCTTTGAATAGAGAATCAAACAATATTGATACTAGCCTGAATACTTTAGTAGCCTTAAATTTCATACAGAGTTTGACAAATGCTGATAAATAATTAAAATGTCACACACAAATATAATTAAAGTTGTGGAGAATGCAATATTGTCAATTCACAATGTTGAGGAAATGAAACTAATGTAGATGAAAGATACAGAAAATCTCATGCATGACACACTGACAAAAGTGGATGGGTTTCCCTCAATGATGAAAGAAGTCTTTCATGATCATTGTTCAAATAAAGGCTACAATACAATCCTAATCATTGAAGAATGTGACATGTATTTACACCATTACAAATAATTGTTATGTATGTAGTTCATTCTTGTCTCTAGTTTTAGACTTTGACTTCTTCTAATTACTTGTATTGGGAGTTGTGTTTCACCATTGTTCTATGTAACTTTCATGAAGAAGAGAACAAGAAAAAATAAATTTATTTTTATAAAAGATGTCTTTAATGGATTTGGCTACTAAATATGTTAATTAAGAAAGAAAATCACAAGTCTACATAGATTTCCTTCATGATAGGCATGTTTATTGATTATAGTTCTTAATCATTCCAATAAAACTTTCAATAGCATTATTAAAAGTTCAACAATATATAATGTTCTTACATCATCATAGAGAAATATTTTCCATAAAATTGATTCTTATCTATTTTTTCACACTTTTTACATCATCTAAATAGTTGTATTGGGACTTATAATTCCCCTTTCATGAATAAGATACAATTAAAAATATTCA
Source organism: Cupressus sempervirens (assembly GCA_028749045.1). Classification (NCBI taxonomy): domain Eukaryota; kingdom Viridiplantae; phylum Streptophyta; class Pinopsida; order Cupressales; family Cupressaceae; genus Cupressus; species Cupressus sempervirens. Next base: position 47,399,332 of record CM053789.1, on the reverse strand, counting down.
ACAATTAGAGTCATTTTAAAAACCTATTTCCCAATTTTGACCATAGTTCTACTCAGAATACTTGAACACTACACCTAAATCTCATACTTCCCTTAACCACATACCTTGTTTTTATGTAGCATTTAACCACTTGTCAACCCTAAACATAATACTAAGTGTCATAGAAATGAAATTGTAAACCTTGGATCTTAACTCTATATGTGATTGTACTAAGCATTTAGTAAATTATATACCTAACCTTAACCTATATCTACTACTAAATAGAAATATTATGATATTTTTCATAGGGGGGAATACACACACACACACACACAGATTAGGTGGCATATCTAGAGACAAGAGGGGGCTCATATTATGGTTTTTATAGAGAGATGTTTTCAGTAGAGAGAGAGGTTAGAGATAGGGATATGAAGGTGTATTCAGAGAGAGAGAGAGAGTGAGAGAGAGCATGGGGTGTATACAAAGAGTAGGGAGAGAGAGATAATGGGGTGTATCTAAAGAGTAAGGAAAGAGTGATAATGGGGTGTATTTTGATATCAGAGAGAGAGAGAGAGAGAGAGAGAGAGAGAGAGAGAGAGAGAGAGAGAGAGAGAGAGAGAGAGTAATGATTAAGGGAAATATCTACAGAGAGTGGGAAGGGATGGTAGAAGTGAGTACATTATAAAAATATATAATAATATGTGTCACAATAGCTTTAATGATGAGCATTTTAGTAGGACTAACTCACATAAAAATTTTAACCTAAAAGTTACCATAACACTAACTTAAATTGTAATAATAGTACTAATGTCAATTGTGATAGGAGTAGTATATCCAAAAATAACATTAACCGCAATAGTAATACAAACCCTAACTCTATCTCTAATCCTAACCCTAACTCTAACTTTAATTATAACATTAACCCTAATCCTAACCCCAACCCCAACCCCAATTCTATCTCTAACTCTAACCCTAACTCTAATTGTACCCCTAACTCTAACTCTAATTATACCCTTGACCCTAAATCTAACCCTATATAACCCTAACTCTAATCCTAATTCTAACACTAACCCTAATTTTAAGCCTAACCCTAACTATATCCCTAACTCTAGCCCTAACTCTAACTCTAACTCTAACTCTAACTCTAACTCTATCCAACCCTAGCCCTAACTCTAACTCTGACTTGAACTTGAACCCTAACTCTAACTCTAATTCAAATTCTAACCCTAATCCTAGCACTAATTCTAATCCCAATTCTAACTCTAACCTTAGATCAAAGCCTTACCATAATTCTCACCCTAGAACTCTATCTCTAACTCTAACTCTAACTCTAACTCCAACTCTATCTCTAATTCCAACCCTAACCCTAATCCAAAATCTAACTCTAGCCCTAACTCTAACTCAAACTCTAAATATAACCCTAACACTAACCCTAATAGTAACCCTAACTCTACCACTAACCCTAACCCTAACTCTACCACTAACCCTAACCTTAAGTCGAACCCTAATTCTTCCCTAACCCTAACTCTATATATAACCCTAACCCTAACCCTAACACTAACTCTAACTCTAACTCTAACTCTAACGGTAACTCTATATCTAACTTGAACCCTAACCCTAACTCAAATTATAACTCTAACTCTAACTCTAACTCTAACTCTAACTCTAACTCTAACCCTAATGCTAACCAACAATTTCACTATAGCCCTAATGCTAACCCTAACTCTAAACCTAACACTGATTCTTGTTAACTTCACAATGGTTTTTGACACTTGAGTGCCAATACACTTACCTACTTTCTATATTGGAAATGAGTACACCATGAATGTGGAGTGATCTTCATGTGCCGAGTAGTTTTCAGATGCCGAGTGAAGATCAGGTGTCGAGTAAAGTTCAAGTGTCAAATGACTTTAAGTGCCGAGTAGAATAAAGTGCCGAGTGATATTCAAGTGCTGAGTCATAGATGATGCCGAGTAATATAGAAATAAAACAAGTGCCAAGTAAGCCAATTTTGTTTAGGTGCCGAGTTATCCATGAAACAGCATGTGCCGAGCATCAATAATGCTTTAGGAGCTGAGTAACTCAGAATATCAGCATAAGAGTTTGTAATTGCACAAACTATGATGCAAATAGTTTTTGTAGCCAACATAAGGTAAATCTTGAAGGATTAAATGATAAGATCAAATCATTTATCTTTCCTATGCAGTCTACATGCAACCAATAAGACAAATGATGAAGGCATGCAACCAATGGAAGAAGTGCAAACAATGAGCAAAAAATAGAGATTGAATATGGATCAAAGATTCATACTTAACCCTAAATCCTCAAATATCTTTATAAGGAAGATGAAATTTCATTGTAAAATATACAAGCGGATATACAAGGGTGTATAAGGAAATCTACTTTGAGAACAAGGGTTATTAGATCACAAAGGGTCAAGATCAGAGAAAGTAGAACAAGTGCTTGCATTTAGCAATCAAGGATTGTAATGTATCAAGTTCATTGTACCTAATACTTTCTAGCAATTGTATTAGAATGAAAATCCTATGGTGATAGGTTAGCTTAACAGCTATTTCATAGATCCTTTAAATAGGTGATTAAATCCTTTAACAGTGTGACACTTCATGTAAAGTGTTTGTAAATCCTCTAACTAGGTCACTATTGACACAGTGTAAAGCCTTTAATAGGGCAGGTCTTTAATAGTGCAGACCATCATAAGTGGTTGAACAATATTGCTACAGTAATTTTTGTGGGTATCATCCCCACCACATTTTTACCTTCTTATTCCTGAAGGGTTTCTGGGTTACCGAATTCCAGTGTTATGTGTTGTTGATGCATGTCTTAGTTTCATGTTTACTTGATGTATTTACATGCATGCAATTTACTTCCACCTAAAAGTTTTATTGGTTAAAGTGTGATACTTCTGATTCACCCCCCCCGCCCCCTCTCATAAGTATTCTTCCTATTTGAATATTCCAACAATTTGTATCAGAGCATCCAGGTTCTCACAAGGAAAAGTTTGACAACTTGGAGAAAAAGATCTAAAGATGGAAGTTTTCAAACTTGGAAAGATCATTGAAAACCAGGTGATTGATGTGCATCTCGCTCTACAAAAAGTAGAAGAAGCAAGATTGGAATTAAGAAAATCTTTAAAGAGAAGAAAGGAGATAGCCATAGGTGAAAATGATATACACTACAAGGAGGTTGATACCACACAAGTGTTTTCCAATGGAGACACTAAAGAATTTTATGTAGCAATAGCAGAACTGATGGAGAAAAACAAAGTTCAAGCAGAGGAGATAAGATCTCTCAAGATGGAACATGAATCACAGGCCATAATGATATGTGAAATTACTAAACAAAACAAAAGAGTAATTGAGAATATAGTCATGATGGAAAATGACAAAAGAAATCTTGCAAACAGACTTGAAGAAAAATGTATTGAATTGACAAGGATCTCAAAGATGCAGATGGATAGACTTGCCCAAATGATGAACCTTCATCATGAACTCAATGTGAAAGATATTGAGATCTCTACTTTGAAGATGCAGAATGAGCAAATACAGAATGAATTGAACAGAGAAAAATAGGTAGCAGAGAATCTCAACAAGTCAAGTGAAGCCATCAAGTATTTTGAATAATTGATTAAATTCCCAAGATCCGCCCATGATACATCAGGACTTGAATACAACAGCACTAAAGCTGGAGAATCATCAAAGAGTGTTGAACAAAGAAGTGACAAAGGTAAGGATTCAAAACCCACTTGTCATTAATTTAATAAGAAGGGGCATACATCTAATGTTTGCAGGAGTAGAAGATTCAGTCAATCAAACACACACAAGAGTAAGAACTTCTGTCACAAGTGCAACATGCAAGGACATATGACACAAGATTGCAGATCCAATGTCACAAGGACTCAGAGATTTGATGGACATTGTTATAATTGTAAAAAGTATGGACATAGGGCATTTGAATGCAGATCAAAACCTATGTGGACATCAAATCAACCAGCAAAATCAAAAGGAAATGGAAGTCATTATCATTGGGATTACAACACCAGGTATAGTTGTCATTATTGTCAAGAATATGGACATATGCCCTAGAATTGCATAAGAACACATTTTAAAGGGAACTACAAGAGATGGTTGAACCAAAAGACATGTTTAAGTTGTCTAAAAATTGATCATACCAGCAGAAACTATCCTACAAGGTCAAAGGCACCAAAGACTGAAGAAAATAAGGGCAAAGAAAAGATTGATGTCGAAAATATAAGAGGGAAAATGAATAAAACTTGGAAAAAGAAAGATGAGTGCAACACACCAAGTGGAGGGATCAATTCACCCAATGGATCAAGTGATCACACTTCATGAAACTAAGCATGAGAAGTATACGAGACTAATATACAAAGCTATATCACACATCAGTCCCAAGACAAAGAAGCTATGCAAAGTATAAATCTGCATGAAACAAGATGTCAAGACAAAATCTAAATGATGTTGCCAAGCTATCTTTGGATGCTAAGTTAAACTCCAACACATGTCAAGCTCCTAACAATGATCGAGTTGATAACTAATGTCGAGTTAGGTCAATTTTTTTTTCAAAAGTTGAGTCGGTAGTTGAGCATTTAATGGAATGAAAATAGGGCATATTATCGTGATTTTAATCAGTTTTACTCATCACGATCAAGAAGCAAAGAAAAGAAAAAGAGCAAAGCAACTTCACAGCAAAGAATCCAGCATTTCAAACAGATTGCAACCTCTCCCAACGTGTTTTCATTGATCTTGAGGTATTTTTCATTTGTGCCAAGCTACGTAGTTTTATATTTTGTAAAAAGGAAAACCTAGTTTGCATAAATTGCATCAAGTTCCAAGAAAATCGAGGACAAAGAGTCATTTGAAGTTCAGTTAGTGTCCAATGAGGTCAAGCACCCTAATTTTCATCCCATACCTGAAGTTGCGTACAAAAATGACCCAGCTGAAGCTCTCTCCCAAATACCCCCAAAAGTTGTAATGGTACAAGATGTTAGGAAATGCTACAATTGTAACATAGGTGCCCTAGGAGATATGGAAATAAGGCAAGCCTATGAGAAATTGTGCGTAAAAGGAGTCTTCAGAGATGAATTCAAAATTGTTGAAAGAAAGGGTTTGACCTGAGTTTTGAGCTTTCCCACCATATTCAAGACAGAATGGGTTAGACTTGTGCTGAGAAGAATTTATGGTGGTAGTATGTGGTTAGAAGATATTCCCATCAAATTAACCAAAGAAATCAAACATAGAGTAATAGGGTACCCAACCCTAGATCAGTTCAAAACCTTGAGAAGTGAATCGAAGGAGGTTATTGAAAAGAACATTGGTGCTCAGTGGACTAAGAGAGGAATGACAATTCACACCATATAGGATCATCTAGTTGAATTTGTTGTTAGAGTCATCGCCCATAAGTTCTACCAATCCAGTAGACTCAACAGTGTACCATGTATTGCAGTAGATGTAGGCTACAAATTGGTGAAAAAGATCATACTTATGATCTTGCAGAACTGCAACTACAATAGATTAATGAAAACCTAGCTGCCATAAGAAGGACAAAGGGCACTCAATGCAAATTTGGAGCAATTCTAGTTTGTATATTATTCTATGTTTAAAATGAGCTTCCCTCTTTTGGCAAAGTGACATGGAGGAATGATAGAACAATCATTGCCCAAATCAATGAATATATAGAACAAATGGGAGAAAACTTTGATACCCTGATGATAAGCTATTTTGAAGATTTCAAGAAATCCATGAAACAAAGGGTGAAAATACTAGTTACTTTAGGAGAAGAACATGTTAATGATATATGTTTCTTGGTTGATATTGACTTCACATACATCCAAGCAGCAATTCCAAGAGTAATATGGCTAAGGCCATTTGGATATGAAATCAATGTTGATGAGGCATTTGCAGCAATAACTACATTATTGGCAGAAGAAACATATAAAAGTGCTCCATATTTTGGCACTTATGATGTAGTAAGGTCAAAAATAAACATGGAATTAAAGACTGCTTCCACATTAAAGAAGACAGACAAATTGTTAAAGAAGATTAAGAAGAAATTTGGTGAAGAAATTGAGGTTGAAGTAGAAGAAGAAGATGACAATGATGATGAAGATGAGCAAGAACAAGGCCCAATGGAATTAACTCAAGGACTGGGTGAAGACAAGGAGGAAGGTGCATAAGACAAAGAAGCCAAGGAAGCACCAACTGAAGCTGAGTCAAAGAAAAGAAAGGCAACAGAACAACCTCTAGCTTAGCAAATACCAAAGAAATCTACCATGCCATCACCTCAAAAGCCTACAACACGAGCTGCAACAAGGGCCTCCACTCAAAAGGCTAAAGAGGAAGTTGCAAAGAAGAAACAAATCAAGGAAACACAGGAAGAGCCGAGGAAAAGAAGAAGATATGTAGCTCAACCTGATACTGATGAAGAAGATCAATCTGAAAAGGTAAGCCATTCTTTAGTTGATATTTTATGTAAAAAGAATGGAAATGGTGATTTAAGCAACTTAAATAAAGTTGATTTCAATAAGTTTACCAAAGAAGAACAGAATAAGATAGACGAAATAGTCTATGTAATGATGGCACAGTTAAAGTACACTCCACTTGAACTAGATGGACAATTGCCAAAAGAACTGTCTAATATTGTAGAAGACAGATGACATTTTTGTTTGAAAATGGAGGATATGAGGGAATCAACCCTAGAAAGCGTATTGTCGGATTTTCCTAAGGAACAAGTAAAGAAAGCAATCAAAAGGCATAATAATAGGTTTACACCTAAATAGAGGGCATTCTTCATACTCCAAAACAAGATGGAAGAAATTGTTCAAAGAACAATGAAATCATGGAAAAACTTGTACAATAAGATTGAAGATTTTCTTGAAGAAGAATACAAGGAAGAAGTTGTTGCTCCACTAGAAGAGACGAGAAAAAGGAGAGAATAGAAGACAATAGTAGAGAAGGGAGAAGAAGAAAAGAAAGTAGAAGAAGAAAAGAAGGAAGAAGAAAAGAAAGATGGAGAGGAGGAAGAGACACAAAAACAAGATATAACGGCAATAGCTAAGAAAGAGTAGCAACCAGATCAGAGTGTGCAAGACACATAATTGCCACCCTCTAGCCCTCCTCAAGTATCCATCACACCATCACACATTATTGATATTCCTGATACTTCTGGTCAGAATATCAATCCATGAACTGTAGAAGATCTCAAAAGAATCCTTGACCAATCTACACAACAAGCAATATTATGTACAGATCTAGTATTGGTTAGTATGGATGAATTGCAAAAACTAGTAGAAAGCACAATTAGAGATAAGGTGAATCCACAAGAACTACCTTCCATCATCTCTACAGCTACTAGTAGTCAACTTCAAATGCCAATGGTTATCTCAACAAGCATAGTTGATACTACAATACAGAAGTCGAGTGTAGCTATAGAAAAAGGAACAGAACAAACATGACAAATAGAACAACTAGGACAAACTATTACATCTGATCCTATAGCACAAACACAAGGTGCACTTCCTAATATTACCATAATTGATCAAGATAGAAGATAGCAGGAGGAGGAAACAATGGAAACCCCTAAAGAGCAGGAGGCAATACAAACATTGATAAATTTGCCTACCTTGGCAACTCCTTCACACCAGCCATTGCAAATATCTGTACCAACATCTAGTACTACAAAAGTTTCAAGGGTACTTCATTATGGAGACCCTGAATTAGATGAGGAGATAGTCATACTAGGCTATGACTCAAAAACTATAACCATTGATCAAATAAATGAGGTACAGGAAGCACTATATAGGAGAAAAAGACAAGAGATACTCAGGAAGGAGTATAAACAAAAGCAAACACTACATGAGATTAAGGAAATCTTCATGGATGCCTTCAGTTTGCAGTCACCAGATGAGTCAAAACATATCACAGAGCAATTATCAAATATTGTTGACCAGGTGACAAATGAAGGCCAAGAAACAAATGCAAAACTTATGGAATAGTCTGAAAGAAAATTCTAGGGAAAAGTAAATGAGCAGATATCAACTCAAATTGCACTTTCTCAGGTTGAATTGGCAAAGCTAATTGACAAAGTGAAAAAGGTACTTGAGATTATATTCTCATTATACAAAAAGTTATGTGACTTTTCATACTTCACACATGAGACTAGCCAAAAGACAATGAGCTTGGAAAGAAATTTAAATGTTTCTAGCATGCAGCTACCTAAAGATCTAGCTCAAAGTGAGAAGCATTTTGCCTAGACGCTTCACACTCAAAAGGAAATAGCTATGTTAACAGTAGAAGAGGCCAATATCAAGGCAAAATTGATACAGCTCTAGTCCTCCATTACCCCACATTTAGAAATACTCCATAAAGAGCAAGTCTATGTTGAAACTATTCTCGAAAAAGACCCTAGTCTTTCTAAATTAGATGGACTTATTCATCTTGCTGCAGAGACTACCATCCAACATAAGTCACTAAAAATTGCTTTAAACAATTGGGATGCAGCTCTTAGGATGATTATGGAGGTAAACAACACATTTTTTGGCTAAATATGGTCTTAACCCTTAAACATTCTTTGACATAATTGTCAAAAAGGGGGAGAAGAAAAGGAGATATAATAGGGGGAGATACAAACATTATGAAGAGGAATTAATGGGGGAGAAAAGATAAAAGTAGGAGCATGATATACAGATAATGGCACAATCAACTCAGGGGGAGTTACAAAATATTTGATGTATATATTGTAAGTTACAAATTTTGATCAAGTTTTCTTTAAACTATGTATATACCAAACAGATTAGTAAATCTACTCATTAGGTCAGTTAAGTGTTTTTGTCACTCATGTCAAAGGGGGAGATTGTTAACTTCATAATGGTTTTTGACAGTTGAGTGCCAATATACTTACCTACTTTCTATATTGGAGCCGAGTACACCATGAATGCCAAGTGATCTTCATGTGCCAAGTAGTTTTCAGATGCCAAGTGAAGATCAGGTGCTGAGTAAAGTTCAAGTGCCGAATGACTTTAAGTGCCGAGTAGAATAAAGTGCTAAGTGATATTCAAGTGCCGAGTCATAGATGATGTTGAGTAATATAGAAATAAAACAAGTGCCGAGTAAGCCAGTTTTGTTTAGGTGCCGAGTAATCTAGGAAACAGCATGTGCTGAGCATCAGTAATGCTTCAGGAGTTGAGTAACTCAAAATATCATCATAAGAGTTTGTAATTGCACAAACTATGATGCAAATACTTTTTGTAGCCGACATAAGGTAAATCTCGAAGGATTAAATGATAAGATCAAATCTTTTATCTTTCCTATGCAATTTACATGCAGCCAATAAGAAAAATGATGAAGGCATGCAACCAATGGAAGAAGTGCAAACAATGAGCGGAAAATAGAGATTGAATATGGATCGAAGATCCATACCTAACCCTAAATCCTCAAATGTCTTTATAAGGAAGACAAAATTTCATTGTAAAATATACGAGTGGATATACAAGGGTGTATAAAGAAATCTATTTTCAAAACAAGGGTTATTACATGACAAAGGATCAAGATTAGAGAAAGAAGAACAAGTGCCTGCATTCAGCAATCAAGGATTGTAATCTATCAGGTTCATTGTACCTAATACTTTCTAGCAATTGTATTAGAATAAAAATCCTATGGTGATAGGTTAGCTTAACAACTATTTCGTAGATCCTTTAAATAGGTGATTAAATCCTTTAACAGGGTGACACTTCATGTAAAGTGTTTGTAAATCCTCTAACCAGGTCACTATTGACACAGTGTAAAACCTTTAATAAGGCAGGCCTTTAACAGGGCAGACCATCATAAGTGGTTGAACAATATTGCTGTAGTAATTTTTGTGGGTATCATTCCCATCCCAGTTTTACCTTCTTATTCCTAGAGGGTTTTTGGGTTACCAAATTCCAGTGTTATGTGTTGTTGATGCATGTCTTAGTTTCATGTTTACTTGATGTATTTACATGCATGCAATTTACTTCCACCTAAAAGTTTTATTGGTTAAAGTTGATACTTCTAATTCACCCCCCCCCCCCCTCCTCTCATAAGTATTCTTCCTATTTTAATATTCCAATAGATTCTAACCCTAACTTTGACCCTAACACTAATTCTAATTCTAACCCTAACTCTAATTGTAACCCCAGGTCTAGCTCTAATTCCAACTCTAACTTTAATTCAAACCATACAACTCTAACCCTAATTCTAAACATAACTCTAACTCTAACTCTCTCTAATTCTAACCCTAACCCTAACCCTAACCTTAACCTTGACCCTGACTCTAACTCTAACCATAATCCTAAGCCTATCCCTAACTCTAACTCTAAGTCTATATATAATATTAACCATAAGCCTAACTCTGACCCTAACCTAATTCTAACCTTAACTCTCATCCTAACTCTAACTCTAACCCTATCTCTAATTCTAACCCTAATGCTAGCTTTGATTCTAACTCTAACTCTAACTCTAATTCTAACTCTAGCTCTAACCCTATTTCTATCTCTAACTCAAACCCTACATCTAACCCTAACCCTAACCCTAACTCTAACTCTAATTCTAAGTCTAACTTTAACTCTAATTTTAACCATAACCCTATATACAATCCTAAATCTAACCCTAATTCTAATCCTAACCCTAACCCTAACTCTAACTCTAACCCTAACTCTAACTATAACTTTAACTCTAACACTAGCTCTAACACTAACTCAAACCTGAACTATAACTCTAATTATAACTCTAATCCTAACCCTAATTCTATCTCTAACTCTAACTCTAACTCCAACTCTAATTGTAACCCTAACACTAAGCCAAACTTTAACTATAACCCTAATGCTAATCCTAACTCTAATGCTAGCCTCGATTCTAACACTAACTCTGACCCTAACTCTAATTGTAAGTCTAACACTAACTCTAATTATAACCCTAACTCCAACTCTACCTCTAACTCTAACTCTAACCCTAACTCAAACCCTAACCCTAACTCTAACTCTAACCCTAACCCTAACCTTAATCCTAACTCTATTTCTAATTCTAACCCTAATCCTAACCCTAACTTTAAATCTAATCCTAGCCCTAACCCTATTTCTAACTCTAACCCTAACCCTAACTCTAACTCTAACTCTAACTTTAATTCTAACCCTAATGCTAGCTCTAATTCTAACCATAACTCTAACTCTAGCCCTATTTCTAATTCTAACTCTAACCCTAACTCTAACTCTAACTCTAACTCTAGTTATAACCCTAACCCTAATTCTAGCCCTAACCCTAGTTCTAACCCTAATTCTATCCCTAACTCTAATCCTAATTCTAACCCTAACCTTAACTCTAACCCTAAACCTAACCCTAAACCAAACCTAAACCCTAACTCTAACTCTATCTCTAATTCTAATTCCAACCCTAAACCTAACCCTAACCCTAACCCTAACTCTAACTCTAACTCTTACGCTAACCCTGACCCTAACTCTGATTCTAACTCTAACTCAAATTGTAATCCTCATCCTAATCCTAATCCTATCTTGAATCCTAATTTTAATCATAATGCTAACCCTAACTCTAATTGTAACCCCAACTCTAGCTCTAATTTTAACTCTAAGGGCCCATTTAGTGAGCAGAATAGGAATACGTATTCTAAAAAATTTGAATTCCTTGTTTGGATGCACCAAAATAGGATTGGAATACGTAGTCCATTTTTGGCCCAAAAAAGGGGGTTTTGCAATTCCACCAAAATAGGTGGTATTGGAATACATATTCCTATTCCATTTTTTTAAAATTTTAGAAAACATAAATTTTCAGGTCTGCGAATTCCCATCAAATATTGGCTGAACCAAACAGAGAATAGGAATACATTCTATTCCAGAATACGTATTCTAGAATATGTATTCCAGATTATGTATTCCTATTCTGCTCACCAAATGGGCTCTAAGTTTAATGCAAACCCTAACTCTAACCCTAATTCTAAACCTAACTCTATCTTTAATGCTTATCCTATATCTCTCTACTTATAACCCTAACCCTAACCCTAACCTTAACCCTAACCCTAACTCTAACCCTAACCCTAATTCTAAGTCTAAATATAATATTAACACTAACCCTAATTCTAACCTTAACTCTCATCCTAACTCTAACTCTAATAGTATATCTCTAACCCTATCGCTAATTCTAACCCTCATGCTAGCTATAATTCTAACCCTGACTCTAACTCTAATTGTAACTCTACCTCTAACCCTATTTCTAGCTCTAACTCAAACCCTACATCTAACTCTAACCCTTACCCTAACCCTAACCCTAACTCTATCTCTAATTTGAACTCTAATTGTAACCCTAGTCCTAACCCTAACCCTATATATAATCCTAAATCTAACTCTAATTCTAATCTTAACCGTAACCCTAACTCTAACTCTAACCCTAACTTTAACTATAAGTTTAACTCTAACACTAGCTTTAACTCCAACTCAAAGCTTAACTCTAACTCTAAATATAACTCTAATCCTAACCCTAACTCTATCTCTAACTCTAACTCTAACTCTAATTGTAAATATAACTCTAATCCTAACCCTAACTCTAACTCTAACTCTAACTCTAACTCTAACTCTAATTGTAACCCTAACATTGACCCAAGCTTTAACTATAACCCTAATGCTAATCCTAACACTAACTCTAACCCCAATTCTAATAGTAATTATGACCCTAACTCTAATTCTAACTCTAACACTAGCTCTAATTATAACCCTAACTCTAACACCAACCCTAACTCAAACCATAACCCTAACTCTAACTCTAACCTAACCCTAACCCTAACCCTAATCCTAACTCTATCTCTAATTCTAATGCTAATCCTAACCCTAACTCTAATTCTAACCCTAACCCTAACCTTAACCCTAACCATAACTATACTCATAATTGTAACATTTTACGTACCAATATCCTTAAAATAATAATTTTATAGTAACTTTATACAACTATATTTAATAATAAAGAAATAACTTGGTCCTAGCCATAACCATCTAGAATTCTTTAAAAATGTCTTCAACGGTGCGCGATGATTGCTGCTAGCACATGTGTGTGTGTGTAGAGAGTCATCCTTCTTGAGGCACCTATTTTCTTTAAATCCTAACCTTAAAAAAAACCTAAGATTTGAATTAAAATATTTGCCTCATAAAGGATGACTTTCTGACATATTAATTATATATATATAAGAGCTAGTCTACCAACAATTGTGAGGTTGACAAATTTTGTTGTCGCTGATACTAAACATGTTGCAATATAATATCAGACATTTCTTTTTCACGCATTTCTTTTTCACGAAGATAAAAATCTGTTTCCTTTCATGAATACCAAACTATATTTTCATATGCGGAAAACAATGTCATATATCTTTATTTTCTCCTTTACTGTGATGTTGAAGTTTCAATATATAAGAAAATACTATTGTATAAAATCATCTGCTTGACTGAAAAAAACGCTTTGCTGGACAGATGGGAGAATAACGTGTCCTAAGAGAATCCCAAGACAAACAAGATAAAAAACACGACAACGAGCTGGCCAAGTTTATTATTCAACATTACATTATAAGGAGCCTATTTCGAATCTATATGCTTCGTTTATAGGCGAGTGCGTTAAGGCCGGCGTGCAAGAGAGCAGAAAACCCAATTCAGCTGACACTTTCGGAATCAAAATTTCACATAATTTTCTAGCCAATGACAAAAGTAATATTATTATTAATTTTCCTATTATGATCTAAGGAACTTCCAAGACATGATGCTCTTGCCTGTGATTATCATTGTAGAGTTCTTGATGACAATTACAGAAAAACAATTGTAGGTTTACAACTTCTCTTGTACTATAATTCCCATCATAAGATGCCAAGCTTAATAAGTGAGAAGATTACAATGTTATCTAATACAATCCCCAACTGTTTTCTACAACTGTTATGCCCCCATCCACCACTATATTGTGACCACTCACACATTTGGATTCATCACTGGCCAGAAACAGAGCAACCTTTGCAATATCCTCCGCTTTAAGAATGGCTTCCTTCAAAGGAGTAATTGCCTGAGCTGCAGCCTCTATCCGGGCCTTTGCGCCGTGACCCACATAATCCAATACAAGATCTGTCGCCATTAGAGCAGGAGAAAAACAATTCACTCGTATACCATTTTTCCCCAGCTCCCCTGCGCCGTTCTTAGTAAGCCCAATAATTGCATCTTTGGAGGTAGTGTAGGCGTAAGGACCAACTGCTTCCATTATTCCAGCAATACTAGCCGTTGAAATAATGGTGCCCTTCCTGTTTGGTATCATTACTCGGGCAGCCTGCTTTATGCCGTGCATTACTCCTTTACATTGATGTTTATCACTCGCTCGAAGTCCTCCATATCATACTCTGTTACGCACCCCTTTTGCCTGTTGGCGATCCCTGCGTTGTTGTACATTATGTCGAGCTGTCCGTTCTTTCCCATGGCCAAATCTACGGCTGCGCTCACATCTTTCTCTTTGGTCACATCACAGTGAATATATGTGACTGAAGTAGAAAGGTATTCAGCGAGTTTGAGATCCGCGTCGTCTTTAATGTCTGCAATAATGACTTTGGCTCCATGATTTACAAATAGGCGAACAGTGGCTTCTCCAATACCGCCCGATCCGCCTGTGATAACTGCAACCTTGCATTGCAGCCTGCATTCAACAAATACATTTTTGTTATAATATACCTTGAAAACAATTGGGTCATGGGTGTTAGATCAGCATATATGTTGCTTGTGGAAGATATCAGATCATTACAAGCATGAGCAATATTCAAACGAAAAGATTCAAAACTTTCTGCAGACAGCAGCTGCAACATTTCCTGTAGACATGGTCTCGAGCTAGAAGATAGTCTGGATTGCTAGCTTTCGAAGAGCCGGCTCTACCTTATAGTGGACATGTAACCTACGAATTGTTTTTTTGTTCAAGCGTAACAGCATCTAAAATTGTCACGAGCTAAAGCAAACTATTACAGTCAAATGACATGCGAATAATATGGCAATTAACAGTTTATTTCGACAGTGCTGGAAACTTTCATATTAAATATGTTGGGTAGAAATTGGTTGGTAGTTCTACATGGTCGGTTGGTGGAGCCTGGCACATGGTAAATTATCTAACAACAAACGTGAGGCTGACAAATTTTCTTGTCGCTGATACTATACATGTTGCAATATAATATTAGGCATTTCTTTTTCATAAAGATCAAAATCTCTTTCCTTTCATGAATATCAAACTATATTTTCATATACGGAAAACATTGTCATATATCTTTATTATCCTATTTTCTCCTTTACTGTTATGTTGAAGTTTCAATATATAAGAAAATACTGTTATATAAAATCATCTGCTTGACTGGAAAAACCGTTTTGCTCGACACATGGGAGAATATCGTTTCCTAAGAGACAAACAAGATACAAACCACGACAACGAGCTGGCCAGGTTCAGTATTAAACATTACATTTTAAGGAACCTATTTCGAATCTATATGCTTCGTTTATAGGCGAGTGCGTGAAGACCGGCCTGCAAGAGAGCAGAAGACCCAATTGAGCTGACACATTCGGAATCAAAATTTCATATAATTTTCTAACCAATGACAAAAGTAATCTTATTATTAATTTTCCTATTATGATCTAAGGAACTTGCAAGACATGATGCTCTTGCCTGTGATTATCATGGTAGAGTTCTTGATGGCAATTACAGAACAACAATTATAGGTTTACAACTTCTCTTGTACTATAATTCCCATAATAAGATGCCACGCTTAATAAGTGAAAAAATTACAATGTTATCTAATACAAACCCCAACTGTTGTCTACAACTGTTATGCCCCCATCCGCTACTATATTGTGACCACTCACACATTTGGATTTATCACTGGCCAGAAACAGAGCAGCCTCTGCAATATCTTCCGATTTAAGAATGGCTTCCTTCAAAGGGGTAATTGCCTGAGCTGCAGCCTCTATCTGGGCCTTTGCGCCGTGACCCACATAATCCAATACAAGATCTGTCGCAACTGCAGCAGGAGAAACACAATTCACTCGTATACTATTTTTCTCCAGCTCCTCTGCACCGTTCTTAGTCGTCCCGATGATTGCATGTTTGAAGGCAGTGTAGGCAATACTAGCTGTTGAAATAATGAGTAAACCCTCCAGCTATTCCTGCAATACTTGCTGTAGCAATAATGCTGCCCTTTCTGTTTTGTATCATTACACGGGCAGCCTGCTTTATGCAGTGCATTACTCCTTTTATATTGATGTTTATCCCTTGCTCAAAGTCCTCCATATCGTACTCTGTTGCGTACCCCTTTTGCCTGTTGACGATCCCTGCGCTGTTGTACATTATGTCGAGATTCCCGTGCTTTTCCATGGCCAAATCTACGGCAGCGCTCACATCTTTCTCTTTGGTCACATCGCAGTGAATATATGCGACCGAAGTAGAAAGGGATTCAGCGATTTTGAGACCCGCTTCGTCTTTTATGTCTGCAATAATGACTTTGGCTCCATGATTCACAAATAGCTGAACAGCGGCTTCTCCAATGCCGCCTCATCCGCCTGTGATTACTGCAACCTTGCCTTGCAGCCTCTATTCAAGAAATACATTTTTGTTATAATATACCTTGAAAACAATTAGGTCATGGGTGTAAAATCAGCATATATGTTGTGTTGATGTGTGTTTTATGACTCACCAAGCAGTAGAACAAAATACCAAAATATCTTATCCTCTCTTGAATAAAGTCTTGTCTATGCTAAAATTGCTAGAAGATCATACAATGACTTCAAGGTTCTTTTAATGCAAGGTCTTGATTGTGGATAAGATCAGTGGTTGATGTGATTTGCTAATGATCATAAAGGGCCTTATGTGTTTATTTAGATTCATTTCAAGCCATACTGGATGTGGGAGCTATCTTAAGGTTTTGCAATGAACTGTTATTTTTGGAGTTTTCACAAAATATGCAAAAATTCAATAAGATAGGGTTCAGGAACTCTATTCTAATCCTAAGGGTAGTGATAACAACAAATAGTATTCTAGTGGACAAATTCCTCAATTTACCGAATTCCACTTTGCCAAGTTATACTACAGCTATGCGTGAATCAGTGCAATCTTCAAGGGTTATGCCAAAGATTTTCATATCACTGCATACACCATCATAAAGAACAATGTATACGAATGATAGAAGTTGAGCATATGCATGAAAGGGATTCAGGCTAACTTTACTCAACGAGTTAGAATCACTAAAATGTCAAAAGTATGAACAAAAGGAACTCATCAATACACCATCATATTCTTCAATGTAATCACCACACATTGACTATGCTAAACTTAATCTAATTGAAGAAATTTAGGAGAACAAGCAAGCACTAAGACACGTCAAGTACACCAAACTCCAATGAAAAATTTATTATCTCAGTAACTCATAGCAACAATATCATAAATAATCGCCCTTTACAAATGAGAAATGAGGCCTTTATGTAGGTCCTTGGTTACAACAGGTGGCCAGGATGATCACAATAACTGATGGCCAAGATCATGCCACATTAGCCCTAATTAGGGTTAGGGCAAAGAAAAGGAATCTACATTAATGCAACAAGGAATCCATTACTATAGTGGGTAATAAATGCCACTATGAATGCTTGTTTAGGAAGGAGTGAGGTGTAACAAATGATCCCTAAGAACACCCACTATGCATTTAATGCATCTATCTTTGATTTCTTCGCCTCTGTGCTGATACTTGGTGCAGATTCTTGCTTGAATTCTAAAATTGCAATTTCTCTCTCTTCTTTTTCCAAGCTTTCATCCCAATCTGGTAGCAAGTCCTTCATAGTGTGCATTGTATTTGAGAAGATGGAGAAGTTCTCAAAACAATATCTTCCATATACATTTAGTTGAAAGAATTCCTCTAACTTGACTTTTAGATTATCAGTTGTCATTTCTTCTTCCACCAATCTCTGTGATAACAAGGATGCAACTACATTTGATATTCCTCTCTTGATGCTATCAATAATCTTCTTCCATCAACTGGATTCCCTAGTAAAGCTCTCAAAAATTTTCTTAGCTATGATCACTACACTCTAGCATCGAATAAAATCATACACATCCCCCTCGCTGATAACTCAACCATCAATCAATTATTGCTTTGGGGTCTCCATTAGATTTTGAATGTCGGCAATCACCTCTTCTTGGTAAATATGCTCACCCACCCATGATTCCTCCATGCACTGTATCCTAGAGATTGCATCCAATGCCCTATTGTGCACTTGCACTAATTCTTCTACATGTTTGAAGGCTACCTTCTAAATTTCTTAGATCCAAATCTTTACACCCTGAGAAATCCACTTGATTCTATCAACATCACCTACCACTTCACTGGAAACACCTGTTGGAGGGACAAATGATGGACCTTCCTCTCTTACTGGATGAGGCAAGTTATTGATGTACTGACATAAGGCCCAAATTTCTCTTTTCTTCTTTTCATACCCTTCTTCTACTTTCTTCAGCCTATCCTTCAAAGCCTATGTAGAGTCATCAAATTCTTCCAATATTTTCTCTTTGGAGGCTCGACCAAGATTTACTTCCATAACATGATATTCATCCGAAGCAATATAATTTTTTTCCTTTGTCAACTGTGGGAGTCGCAATTTGCAAGATTCTGGATCCTTATTCTCCTCTGATGAATTTAGTATATCTTCTTGCTTTCCCTTGTTCTTCTGATTGGTTTGATTGTTCCAAAATTCTTTGTAATCCAATTGCTGGATCAACCTCTCTTTGTTGACACAATAGAATTTGTTGCCTCAACCATTCTGGAATGGGTATACTTTGGTCCCCTAAAATTACCAATTTTTCTTTCCTTTGGACTACTCGAATGTCAATCTCGTCTTCACCTCCTAGACTATCCATTGTAACCTCAGGAACTATGGCTTCAACACTTGGAAGATGTATTGCTACTCTTGGTGTTTCTTCCTCTAGTGGACCATCTCCATCATTAATCATTTTTCGCTCTAAGATCATGATGAGACTTTCCTCTGTAGAAATATCTTGATCTCTCCCTCTTTCTTGCATGGACTTTTCATAGGCATTTATACTCAACCTGTCATGAATTGGCCTATCCAAATTCTCTTCTTGCTCAAATCTCCTTATAATTGTCCCTACATCCTACCTTTCAAATTTTTCTATCTCTTGGACACTTGGAATTTCACTCAGAGAAGAGGGAGCATCTCCATGTTTCTTCTTCTTATTTTGAGGTTCTTGGATGACTTCTTTGATTCTCAGATGCTTTTCTTGAGGTACCTCCTTCCCTTTCTTGGTTCCTACATCTTCGGATGGAGTTCCTCTTTCCTCAATAGTCCCTTCAAATATTTGTCCTAATCTTTCATCCCTAAGTGGTCTATAATTGGTCAAGCAACCTATATGTGAATCCATTAGCTGGTGCAACTAATTTTTCAAGCTTACACTCAATCCACCACTTTGTATAATCTAAGACTAGTTTTGAAAGAGCTTCAAGATATGTAATTTCTTTCTTCTTCCAATCATATGGTTGAGCTGTCATTTATGGATTGAATCCTTTTCACATCACATTTGGGTCCTCCTCCTTTTGATTAGGGACCTTGGATATGTTGCATGTTCTAATAATGTTCAATGATAGTCTTGAATGTAACCTTTTTTCTAATCTTGTTCTCATTTGTGAAATTTGCCCAAAAGTCTTCAAGGTGAACCTTGTGTTGGTACTTTGATCCTCCTATTGATGAAATGTTGTTGTAAGGATCAAAATCATTCCTTTTTGGACAAAGCGGAAGGTGGAAGAAGTGGAGCTCATCTGATGATCTCTTTGTAGCTTTTAGACACGGGCATACCTCAGTTTTCCCTTCTCCTATGGAAATTAGAAACTACAATTCCAACTTCTTCTTCCCTTTCTGAATCTTTTCATAGGCTATAAGTTGTCGAGTAAGCTCTAACAAGACCATCTTGTTCCTTGGGTACCTAGGAAGTTAGTATGGCTCTATGGAGAATCCTTAAACTCAGATGTATGAAAAGGTGGGAAACTGAATGAATCAGGCACCATATTCTTCGACCAATTTCATCACACTTATTGACATTCTTATATGTGGCCTCTTTTGTAGTGTTCTCACTATGCACATGGAAAATATATCATTAACCCTCCTGTAATCATCCTTTGAATACAAATGCAACTATGGGTAACATTCATGGACTTTGAGGAGTTGGCTTCTGCTTCCAATCGATCCTTTGCATCATAGTCCATCATAATTTGTCCTTTGTGCTAGCATGTAGATGACATAGGAGCTCATGTAAAATTTCCTTGTATGCTCTAGATTCATCAACTGTTCATTTAGATTATCACTTATGAGCCCAACCCAATCTATTACGTTGCCTTCCTTCGTCACCTACTCAACAAAATACCACATCCAAGATTCAAATCCATAAGAATAAGGCATGCCAAATATGCAAGTCAACATCATGACCATGTCACTATATTCCCTTTGCAAATCAAGCCATACTATTTCCTTAGGAATCTTGGAATGATGTGATCTATTCTTTTTCAACCATCTTTTGTTGACTATTTCTTCACAGAAATTGATTCTAGATGTGTAGATTCTCAGTGCTTACTCCTATGTCTTTGTGACCATCCTTGGGTGAGAAGGCATTTCAAATGCTTCAAAAATAGATGCCGAAGAAAAGTCTGCCAGAATATTTTGTTTAGAATCCCTAATGGTTCTGTCCCTAGGACTGTAGTGTCTGGTACATTCCACAATCAACTCTGGATGTTGAAGAGGGAAACTAGCTATAGCAACAATTCCACTTTTCACAATCCTTGTGGCTAGGTGTGTTGGGTGATGGTCATTGTATCCGAGCATTCTCTAGTTAAAATCTTTCCAATCAAGGCCACGAAGGCCTGTATCTCTGATTTCTACCCACTTTGACACAATTTTGAATTCAGGATAGAATCCTATCCTTTCATTCTTTATCAGTTGTCCTCGCATTTCTAGTGTTCCTCTGGGCTCTGCCATTCTCCTTTCCTACAAAATAGAAATGTACACACATAAGACTATGCAAGGAAAGTATTAAAGACAAATAGATACAACTTGTCCATAAGACAAAGATTTTGGATTTGTGCCAAAATTTCCATACTCCTTTCAAGATTCACTTTTCAATACTTTCGTGAGAAATATGCAATTTTCCACAACTCACTACAAAAAAAAATTCCTTTCTAATAGGATTCAAAATCCTCTGTCATGAATTTCTAGAAAACTCAACAATTTTGGAAAATTTTCCAAAAAATTCATTTCTGAACTCCTTGAATCTCACTCCTATCCTCAATTTTCTCTTCAAATTTTTGTGTGAGCATGAATGAATGAGAGGGTTTCTTATATAAATCATCCTTTGCCATCAAAGTTTTCATCTTTTGCCACTTGTCAGTTTTTTGCTGTTTGTTTCAAAAAGTTTATATTTTGATGCTCTTAGCTTCATAATGAAGCTAAGTATTTCTTTATCCCATTTTGATTTTTGATTTTATTTTTATTAATTAAATATCAATTAAAATCAATATTTAATTAATTTCCATGTTTTAATGAAAAAAATCAAACTTTTTTGCAACTTTTCTCCAATATTTATTATTGGATTTATTATTTAAACAACAAAATTAAATATTAGTAAAACTAATATTTATTTTTTTAATGTAAATCCAAAAAATAATCTTTTTGAAAGAAAATTATTTTCTCCTTTTCTCTTAATCCAACTTTTCATTTCATAAGGAATTTTCATTCTTTTGCCTTAAATTTTGTATTTTTCTCAAAATTTTCCAATATTCCCGCTTTTCATGATATTCACAAGCTAGCAACTTGATTCCCCTCTGGAGTAGCTTATGCATGATATATGCAGAACCAAGTTTCAAAATAAACTCCATAGAATTTGTTCTTGCTTATCCACTTTACTAAAATAAGCTTCTGGCTCCTTTTGACTTCTCTAGCAATTTCACTATTGACTTGGAATCCATATTGGAAAAAGCCTTTTTTTTTTAAGGGCATGGATCCTCTTTTGTCTTTTAAATTGAGTGAGGCAGTGATATGAGGAATTTTCACTAACACATTGATAACCTCATAAATTCCTCCTATAAGTATGTAGTGCAAGTCTTCCATGCCATTTTCGTCCCGAGAAACCACTAAAGCACCACGATCAAGAAGCAGCTTGCATGCATCTACATCTCCTTTCTCTAAAGTTGTTTGAAGAGTAGTCTCCCCTTTCTCATTTGCAACATTGAAAAACTCATTTATTCTTCCCTTATCACATTTATCTAGCAATGCTTTTGTAATCTCTATCCCTACAACTATCGCTTTATCAATCTCGCTTTCAAATACATAGTGCAGGGTTGTCTTCCCTTCTCCATCTTTAGCAATCATTGAAGCACCTATTTCCACAAGTAGCTTACACATATGTGCATTTTTGTTCTCTGAAGCATAGTCTGATGATGATGAAGAAACATCTGAGAGCCCAATAGAGTCATGCTCTGTGATTTATGGAAAGTGGCTTTTTGAAGAATGAAGGATTTTGTCCTTTCTCAAACATTCCACAAAAAATCAAATCTGTGCTCTGCGATTTATGGAAAGATGATTTTTCACTGAATTAAGGATTATATTTTTCCTTCACATAAATTCCTCTCCACATTAAATCTATGCTCCATGGTATAAAGCGAGCTTTTTACTTACCGAAGGATTTTATCCTTTGCCAAACATTCCATGACTAGCCTAAATCTACGCTTCATGATTTAGGGAGTGTGCTTTTCACTGAATAAAGGATTCTATCCTTCATGAAAATTTCTCCATTGCCACAAAAAGATGTTGCAAGGAATGATGAAGGCACAGTTTTAAAATAGTTGGGGATTTTATCCAGTTTGACCATTTCTTGGGTCCTACTGACTTGTGCGCCACGAAATATGAGGGTGGGGTTTTTCCGAAATGAAGGATTTTGTCCTTCGTAAAATATTTTTGCACTATCATAAAATCCCATTGCATGGAGAGTTCAAAGCATAGTTTTAAAATATTTGAGGATTTTTTTAGTTTGACTTTTCCTTGGGTTCTGCTAACTTGCACTCCACAAAATACAAAAAAAAGCTAGCATAGTTTGAAAAATAGGGGTCCCAAGCATGGGTGATGGTGACTACTAGTTCACACGTAGTTGTATTATAACTTGGTGAAGAGAAATTTAGTAAATTGAGGAATTTGTCCACTAAAGTAATGTTTGTTGTTATCACTACCCTTAAGATTAGAATAGAATTCCTAAACCCTATCTTATTGAATTTCTGCATATTTTGTGAAAACTCCAAAAAGTACTTCATTGCAAAACCTTAAGATAGCTCGCACATCCAGTATGGCTTGAAATGAATCTATATAAACATGTAAGGCCCCTTGTGATTATTAGAAAATCACATCAACCACCGATCTTATTCACAGTAAGGACCTGGCATTAGAGGAACCTTAAAGTTATTGTATGATCTTCTAGCAATCTTGCCATACATGTGACTTTATTCAAGAGAGGATAAGATATTTCGATATTTTTTTCTACTATTTGGTGAGTCATAAAACATACATCAGTGTTTTATGACTCACCAAATAGTAGAATGAAATACCAAAATATCTTATCCTCTCTTGAATAAAGTCTCGTGTATGCTAAGATTGCTAGAAGATCATACAATGACTTCAAGGTTCCTTTAATTCCAAGTCTTGACTATGGATAAGATCAATGGTTGATGTGATTTTCTGATGATCACAAGGGGCCTTACATATTTATTTAGATTTATTTCAAGCCACATTGGATGTGGGAGTTATCTTAAGGTTTTGCAATGAACTTCTTTTTTTTGAGTTTTCAAATAATATGCAGAAATTCAATAAGATAGGGTTCAGGAACTCTATTCTAATCCTAAGGGTAGTGATAACAACAAATAGTATTCTAGTGGAAAAATTCCTCAATTTACCAAATTTTGCTTCAACAAGTTATACTACAACTATGCGTGAATCGGTGCAATCTTCAAGGATTATGCTAGAGATTTTCATATCACTGCATACACCATCATAAAGAACAATGTATACAAATGATAGATGTTGAGCATATGCATGAAAGGGGTTGAAGCTAAATTTTCACAATGACTTAGAATCACTAAAATGTCAAAAGTATGAACCAAAGGAACTCATCAATACTCCATCATATTCTTCATTGTGATCACCACACATTGACTATGCTAAACTTAATCTAACTGAAGAAATTTAGGAGAACAAGCAAGCAATAAGACACGTCAAGTATTCACCAAAATCCAATGAAAACTTTATTATCTCAGTAACTCATAGCAAAAATCTCATAAAAAATCTCCCTTTACAAATGAGAAATAAGGTCTTTCTATAGGTCCTCGGTTACAACAAGTGGCCCGGATGATCACAATAACTGATGGCCAAGATCATGCCATATCATCCCTAATTAGGGTTAGGGAAAAGGAAAGGAGCCTACATTAATGCAACAAGGAATCCACTACTGTAGTGGGTAATAAATGCCCTCTATGCACCTCCATTACTCAATAAATGCTCAGTCTTCCTTGAATAAATTATTCCTGATTCCATTCTCTGAATGCATAGAAGTTTGACTTGGAGACCTCAGTTCTTCATCAAAGATAATTGGATGCCATGAAATGATGATGGAGGCCATGTAAGCTTGAGTCTTTTTCAACTGCATCATTTTAACTAAGATCCAACTTTGACTGACTTTTCTGAAAATCTCTCTTCGAACATTCTCATCTTCCATGTACTTGCTTGGAAATTCATCTCCCTAAAATTGATTGGAATCCCTTGCTGATGATTATGTTACTCTAGAATTTCTTCATATTAAACTTTCTTCTCCATGTAATTGGATTTTTGGATTTGAACTTTGATCTTTGAACCTTGAGTGTCTGCGACTGGATCACTTAGTACTTTGATCTTGGTACTAGAGTTTTTGATTTGAGTGTATTTCTTGAATTTCTAGAACTAGAGCTTTCTCCTCCTTTTTCTTTAAATGATTTCAATTCACTATTATGTCTTTTCTTACATTTTGAAGAATTCCCTCCTTTTTTAATCATCATCAATCATTTTTCCAATCTTGGGTACACACTTGAAGAGGGTGAAATTCAAGATCTGGAGGAGAAATTTCCAGCACTTAATCCTTTTTCATTTTTCCATGAAGGAGAAAGTTTCCAACACTTAGCCATTTATTCTTCCATGAAGGAGGAATTGCCAACACTTAGCCAGTTTTTCTTCCATGAAGGATAAACTTCCAACACTAGCATTTTTTCTTCCATGAAGGAGGAATTTCTAACACTTTTCCATTTTTGCTTCTATGAAGGACAAATCTCCAGCACTTAGCCATTTTTGTTTTCATGAATGAGAAATTTCCAACACTTATCCATTTTTGCTTCCATGATTTCTAATTCTCTTGCTTGTGGAAATTTTGAGTGGTCATGGATTTTGTCCATGATGGAAGAATTTTGCAGCAACTATTTTTCTCCAAGGTGGGATTTTTTGAGTGATCATGGATTTTTTCCATGATGGAAGAATTTTGCAACAACCCTTTTTCTCCAAAGTGGAGCTTTTTGAGTTATCAGGGATTTTGTCCATGATGGAAGAATTTCGCAACAACCATTTTTCTCCAAAGCTGGATTTTTTGAGTGATCATGGATTTTGTCCATGATGGAAGAATTCCACAACAACCATTTTTCTCCAAGGCTAGATTTTTTGAGTGATCGTGGATTTTGTCAATGATGGAAGAATTCCACAACAACCATTTTTCTCCAAGGCTAGATTTTTCAGTGATCTTGGATTTTGTCCATGATGGAAGAATTCCACAACAACCATTTTTCTCCATGGTAGGATATTTTGAGAGATCGTGGATTTTTTCCATGATGGAAGAATTTTGCAACAACCATTTTTCTCCATGGTAAGATATTATAGAGAAATCGTGGATTTTTTCCATGATGGAAGAATTCTGCAACAACCATTTTTCTCCAAGGCAGGATTTTTGAGTGATCTTTGATTTTGTCCATGATGGAAGAATTTTGCAACAACCATTTTTCTCCATGACAAGATATTTTGAGTGATCTTGGATTTTGTCCATGATGGAAGAATTCTGCAACAACCATTTTTCTTATTATTTTCATGCCTTTCTACTTTTGGATATTTCATGGGTGATTCCAGAGTTAACCATTTTTTTCTTGATTGACTGTCATGCTTGCTCATTCTTTTGGATATAGACACATATACCCATTTGGCTCTTTATCAACCATAGCTCACTTGTTTCAGAAATAGACCTGCCAAAAATAGACATTCTAAAAATAGTAAGTTGTCCCAAAGTCAAAATTAGGCCAATCTGAGAGGCAGTGAAATTTACTAAAAATAGACTTTCTAAAAATAGTAAGTTGTCCCAAAGGAAAAATAAGGTCAATCTGAGAGGCAGTGAAATTTACTAAAAATAGACTTTCTAAAAATAGTAAGTTGTCCCAAAGGCAAAATAAGGTCAATCCGAGAGGCAATGAAATTTACTAAAAATAGACTTTCTAAAAATAGTAATTCAAGACAATAAATTATCAAACAAGCAAACAATTTCCATTCTCAGAGCCACATGCACAACACTTTCCACATCTGGCCAAATTTACCAATTCTCATTTGAAAGAGGGAACTTTAGAAGATTGAGCCCCAACAGAGTTATCATTGTGGCACCGCAATCATGGTTCTACCTTTAGCAATTACTTTTATAGCACCGATAGAGATGATTGCACACCCTTGAACCAAATTTCATCTTTATTTTCACTTTGATATTGCCTTTCCTTTACATAAGTTCTCTTTTCTTTTCACATGATATTTCTTTTTCTCAATCTTTTGTTTGGCTTGCAGGCAATGAAGTTTGCGGAGGGTTTGGAAGACTGCAATGGTGCTAAAGAAGGTGTCAGATCTTTGCTAATTCCAATTTCACTTCAAAACACCAAGAACTCAGAGCAATTAAGTATTATTAGAATGTTGTAACCAGGTCAAAGATAACTTAAGAACCTCCATCGAGTTTGACCCAAATTTAGTAAAATTCCTACCATAGACTAACGACTAAGCACATCCTTTAATCTCTGAACCTTGTCAAATGTATTCAAGAAATGAACAAAACAGACTTCATTTTGTCACCAAAAATGTGTGGTGATTATAATGAAGAATATGATGGTGTATTGATGAGTTCCTTTGGTTCATACTTTTGACATTTTAGTGATTCTAACTCGTTGTGTAAAGTTAGCATGAACCCCTTCCATGCATATGCTCAACTGATATCATTCATATACATTGTTCTTTATGATGGTGTATGTAGTGATAGGAAAATCTCTGACATAACCCTTGAAGATTGCATCGATTCACGCATAGTTGTAGTATAACTTGGCGAAGCAGAATTCGATAAATTGAGGAATTTGTCCACTAGAATACTATTTGTTGTTATCACTACCCTTAGGATTAGAATAGAGTTCATGTATCCTATCCTATTGAATTTCTGCATATTTTTTGAAAACTCCAAAAAAGGTAGTTCATTGCAAAACCTTAAGATAGCTCCCACATCTAGTATGGCTTGAAATGAATCTAAATAAACACATAATGCCCCTTGTGATCATTAGAAAATCACATCAACCACCGATCTTATCCACAGTCAAGACCTGGCATTAAAGGAACCTTGAAGTCATTGTATGATCTTCTAGCAATCTTAGCATACACAAGACTTTATTCAAGAGAGGATATGATATTTCACTATTTTGTTCTACTATTTGGTGAGTCATAAAACACACATCAACATGTTGCTTGTGAAGATATCAAATCATTACAAGCATGAGCAATATTCAAACAAAAAGATAAAAAATGTTCAACATAAATTTAAAGTAGATATGAACTTTATCTAAAAAAATGTTGTATGGAAAAATAGTAGGAAATTGAATTTAGTTTCCAAAATACTAGGTCTTATTTAAAAAGAAATTAATTATTTGATAAGTTAAAATCTTAAATTTTAATGCAAAAATCTTAAGATGAGAATAAGAATTAGATGCATGTCATAGCATCTTAATTAAAATCAAATGATAGTACTTTTAATATGATTACAGATATAGGAAGTAGACTCATATCTAGATACGACGCATATTTTTAGGTATTTATATTCCAAACAAATAACTTCTCATCAATTTTTACTAAATTTGTTTTAGAATTACAAAAATCTCATTTATGAGAACCTTAACTAATTAAAACTTTAAAAACTTAAAATTTTAGCTTTTCCACTTATACTAGGCAAATCATACAATGTGACACATATTTTGGATTTCCAAAATGTTGTATTATTTGAAAGTTGTAGTTATTTTTCAATCAATTAGTCAATCTAGAGTTTATAGGTATCCTCATTACAAATGAAGAAATAATTACTTATTAAACCCATAATTTGATAACAATTGTATCAATGGAATCTTGAGTATGTTCCCAAGAAATCTATTTTGTTTCTCTAGATTTGGATGAAATAAGAGTTGTTAGAATGTGAATCGAAGTCTACATGTTAATTAAACATGGCAAAAATATGTTTTTTGATTTGACCAAACAAGCTAGATAAATACCAAGCTTAATTGATACCAGATGTCAAGTAAGAATTCCCTCTATTTGTATTGTAGGATTTCGACATATCAAGTTTCATATCCAAACCAAGGTTTCTAGTTTTCTCCATGGAATGGAGAACTACATGGGAGATAATTACAACATCTAAATTTGGTGTCCAAGTACAAAACCATTTTTAGAAGGACTGATAAATTTTTCAAATAAAGGCTTGAGATGGATCACGAGCACCTCAAAGAAAATTTCACAAACCATATTACATAAACTAATGGGCCAAAACTTTCCCATCCTAGAGTTTTAGCAACCATGGGATCGAAAATAATATAGGTTTCATTTAGTTCCTTTAGAATTCTTACTTGCCTTATGAAATTTCTAGCTCCATCCCCCAAATCTATTGAGTGACTTCTCAAAACTCCTAGAAGAAGGCTAGAGGAAAGACATTAGGCTCCAAAGCTTTGAAAGTAACCATAGAGAAGACAATATTTTTTAATTCGTCCTAAATAATCTTCTTAACCAATCACTAGGTTGATGATCCATAATAGTAATTCCTTAGCATTAAGTTCAAGGATCTTAGTCAGGAAATTATAAATATTGTAAAAGTATTCTGTTGCCAAGTCTTCCATATCATATTCCTTTTCCAATTCCATATTATTTTCATCTATTAAATTCATCATAGTATTTATCTTCATATGTTTGGAAGAAGATCTATGGAAGAAAATTTTATTCATATCACCTTCAATCAACTGTTGAATATAAGATCTTTTCTTCTAGTATGTTTCTTCCCTCTCAACTACCATCCTTGATTTAGACCATCATTATTGTTCACCTTAATGAGTAGACTACAAGGACTCCCCATCCTCTATGGTATTTCAAAGCTCATCTAGTCTAGCCTCAATATATTTCTTTATTTTGAAGGCATCCCCAAAGGATGATTTTCTCTAGCCCATAACCTCCTTTTTATAGCTATCTAACTTCATTGTTGTTATAAACATTGCAATACCTTCAACCTTAATACTCCACCATTAATTGACATAGTATCTAAATTGAGGGTGAAGGTGCCACGTTATCTCATATCTGAAGGGCCTCTACCAAGAATACTTATTTAAAGTCCAACTAAAATGGAGCATAGAATGATTCGAAGTCATCATAGAGAATGTCTTAAGGGATGTAAAAGGGAGGATATACCAAAAAACTAAAATAAGAACCTTTCAATTCTAACTTGAATTAGGTTAGGGCCTAACTAGTTATTGGGCCAAGTAAAAGGAACACCCTAGATATTATTATACAAGAGATCACTTCTCTTCAAGAAAATAGATAGCCCATACACACTCTAAGAGTAATTATCTAAAACTCCCAATTTTTATAGAAGGTATAAGGGGTGATAAAATCTCATACACAAATGATTTAACCATTTCTATGGATGCCAATATCATGGGAGGCTTCCTTCCACACTAGGAGTCTCATTGTTTGGGTATAGGAGCATAAAAATTGAGCAGGAGCTATTTACACTCAATATTATTAAAATCCATGATCATAAAATGGGGTTTGGGAAACATTTCCTTGCTAGAAATTTTACCAGTCTTTGACATTGTGGTGATTGTGATATTGCTATCAAGATTAAATTGTATATTTTTTTAGTCAAATTCATTGACCCATATATAATGAGTAGTGATTCACACATGAATCCATCTCTCATGAGAATAAATGGAGAATGTAGAACTCATTCAATCTAGGTGATGCTCATAAAGGTGAAGTACCAAGACTTCTTGGGAGGTCACCCATCCCAGTACTAGTCCAACTTGAGTGTGCTTAACTACATAGTTCCCTCTATGGTTAAACCCATTATGCTTGTTGTAAAAAATATCTCCTACTTATCAATTGTAGTGATTCCCATGGAGGCACCAGTAGCCCTATAAAAAGAGAAATTAGCCTCCAACCAAACATAGTCAACAATTTTCATCTCACCATCTTAACCTTTTGGATAAAAATAATATCCATTTTATTTTCAAAAATATTTTTCTTAAAGCTAAATTGTTCCCTAAGACTATTGAAACCCCTCATATTTTATGACAATTTTGATTTCCATTTTTTTAAAGTATCCTACAAGCTAAGTTCTCTCCCTTGTGAAGTCACCTACATTGTTGGCTTGGTCCTAACTATTCTCCCTATTGGCCTCCCCATATTAGATTATAAATCCACATTAGCCTTCACCACACCAATTTTTTTTTCCTCTTGGGGATTTTCTAATCTCTAGTAATTCTAGCCATAGGAGAAATTAGTGCTAGAAAACTTGCTAGATGTGACACTGAGGAAACAACAATAAGGTGTACATGCTCAAGGATAAAAAAAAAGACACCATCAAAGATCTAATCGAAGATGGACCGTCTCCAACATCATTGTGAATGAACTCCATTCCCATAAAATTCTAATATCCCAGTAGATTTTAGCATCACAATAGATTCCATATTTATGTCTCTGTTAAACTTGAGGCCTTTAATAACCTTTGGGCTAGCCAATATAGTGTCCTTCCGACCATCACCATCTCCACCAACCTCCACCCTCCCATTAGATAATTACATCAGAAAAAAATTTGACTACATGGGTCCTGCCAATATGAGGCTATTAGTGAGCTTTGGGCTTTCCATCTAGGTGGTGTTTGGGCCATCCTTTTTTTAGTGAATTGCCAAGTTATTACTTCTACCATGGCCTTTTCGCCATTTGGAAGAATATCCCCTTCTTCTAGTCCATCTTTTCCTTGTTTCTCTTTTCCTCATTTTATAGGCATACAAATGAGCTTCACAATATTATCAACAAAAGCATAATAAACCATCATCTAATTTGTTTTCTTGTATGAAAGGGATTGCATCTTGGGGATGAAACCCTTAATAGCTTCCTAGAGGAGTAGTCAGAATCACCCACTCTAGTAGAGGAGACGTTATC
Organism: Cupressus sempervirens; assembly: GCA_028749045.1. Classification (NCBI taxonomy): domain Eukaryota; kingdom Viridiplantae; phylum Streptophyta; class Pinopsida; order Cupressales; family Cupressaceae; genus Cupressus; species Cupressus sempervirens. The sequence continues at coordinate 47,367,708 of CM053789.1, read as the reverse complement.
TATAAACTTCTCACCCATCAAGAGTGTGAGTTTACAATTTGAGATAACATGTCCATTTTAGTAACAGTTTTGGTACTCTAGAATTTTATTCTTCTACTTAATGGCCCGAGTTCATTTTCCCTACTTAGTCTTAAGGACCACATGGTTAGGTAGGGCCTTGTTGATTGCTACATTGACACAAAAACTAGAAAACAAAGTCTAGATTAATTTAAATTGTCAATATCTTCTCTAAGATAATGACTAAAAGAATCCCCTATCCACCTAAAAAATCTTCTTATACTAGGACTCAAAAGGAATACCATAGAGCCTTACCTAAATAGGAGCCATATAATTCATATTTCTTGTATGATTAAATCATGATTTCCTTTTAGCCAAAGGTCAAGAGTGTTGATCAAATCTCCAAGAGTCTGTTAAAATAGAGATTAGTCTTCTTCCATTATGAAAATAAACCAAAAAAGGGCACCTAACATCAAAATGACTCCAATTGACCCTTTAAGCTTCCACTTTGAGGGATACCTTTTCTTAAGCATCTTGACAATGCATATATAGGATAACAAGTGATGGATGAAGCACGAGGAAGGGCTAGAGGAGATATTCTCCACCATAGAGTCTAAGAGAATTGTTTTGAAGCCCTTCTTACCAAGAGAGACCTCTAGAAAGTCTCTAGATCATACATGCTCTATAGCTCCAAGTAGAACACTATTGTGGATAGACTTAGTGATCCAAACACTCTCTAGGTCTAGTTTCTTGTTGAGCCTCCTTAGTCGATGTGCTGTCGAGGAATACCAAATCATCAAATTGGCATGAGACCTAGAAGAGGACAACTGGTACACAAATCTAGAGGGGAGGCCCTGAATTATGGCTACTAACCAAGAAAATAGGACAAGGAGGAGATAGGAATAGATCTATGCTAGATCTAGAGGAGAAGGGCCCTCTAATGCAACACCCATAATGGGAGTTGTAGAAAATTCACAATCAGCAACCTTAAGGTTTTTTTTGTTATGGGGAAGTATTTGTGTATCCCGGTTACATAGACAGTCCTTTGAGAATTCTCCTTATTTGGACAATAGGCTTATTCTAATCAAGGTTGCCTCCTGAATGTTGTGACATTCTAGCATTGTCGGATGCCATAGAATGGAAAGATGCCCAAATTGCTACCACTATTAAAAAAAGACGTAATTGTAAAAAAAATCTTGTAGAAAGGATTAAAAGATTCAAAAAATATTGTTTTTTTATTGGATTAAATGCATAATCTATAGATGGTGTTTCCTACTACTACCACTTCCCAATCAATATAATCATCGCTTGCTACTCTGGTCAAACAGGCTCTATTTGTTTCAAAATTCTCCTTTTCATTATCCTTTTTAGAATACATTTCAAGTGGTTCTATTTTTCTCATTTATTACAAATGCTACAAATTTAGAAGTTTCTTTATTAAAACACTAGGCCTTTCCAAATTAGTCTTGAGAGAAGAGAAAACATTATTAGCTACTTTTCTTAGGGTTGGGTTTACCCCTTCACTCTTCTCTAAACAAAAGGTATAATTTCCCATGACATTTGACAAATCCTTTTGCTTGCCCCAATGAAATGATTTTCATCCTCTGAAAATAGTGATTATATTTTATTTGAATAAAAAATATTGTTTGAAATGAAACTTTCATTGAGGAGCCCTAATTGTCAAGTGGGTAGTATATATATATATATATATATATATATATATATATATATATATATATATATATATATATATATATAATGGAGTACATCTAAATCAAGGGATTATAAGGTCAATCTCTATTATGAGTTGCAGAGATTTAGAATTAGAGATGTTGATGGCCTCTGATTCTTTGTTGGGGAAAATGGCTTCTCCCGAAAGAAAGAACATTTCTCAAGATTCTTAGAGGTAATAGTTTGAAGAGCATTGGTATTGAGGGGCTGAGTTTGTGCATTTTTTGTAAAAAAGTTGAGGAGAAAGTGGACCATCTCCTTCTTTGGTGTCCTTTTGTGCAACAATATTGGGAGTGGTTAATAGGTAGATTGAATTGGAATACAGTCAGGAATGAACTATTTAGAGATTTTTTTTTTTATCATGGCCATTGGATAGGAGATTTTTCAAGTGGAAAATTCTCTTAATAGTAAGTTCATCTTTGCTAGCATGGTATATCTTGAAGGAGTGAAATTGTAGGACTTTTGGAGACAAAGAGATGGGAGTTGAAGTTCATCAGGAAAGAATTAAAGATGCCATTGAAGAAATTGTTAATATCAGGATTTAAGAGTTGAAGTATAGATACCAATCTAAATGGGTCATGCTATGGAAGTTTTATCATTATTCAAATACAGAGGGGATCACCTTATGAGAGATAAGAAGGTTGTCAAAAGTTTGTTTACTTGGTAGCCTCCTCAACAAGGATGGTTGAAATCAAATTTTGAGGGGGCTAGTAAAGGTAATCTAGGTAGAAGTGGAAATGGTGTAAACATTCAAAATGAAGAAGGGCAATTGATCAAAGTAATTGTAGGTCCCATTGGCATCATTTCAACCAATGTTGCAAAGAACTTTGTGTTGGAAACTGGTCTTAGATGGTGTGCATCAAATAGAATATTCGACTTGGTCATCGAGGGAGTTTCAAAATTCATCATCAATGGACTAGAAAAGAGGGATTTCTAATAATATATACAGGTAGATTGGATTCTAAAAATCTTGGAACATTTTTGGTCAATGGGAAAATTTTAGCTTCAACATTTTTATCGAGAAGGTAGCAGGGTGACAAAACTACTAGCAAAATTGGGGATTGATTGCAATGATGTGGTGGGATTTGAGAATGGTGATCACATGCCACTATATTTGAAGGAGATTATATCAGACAACATTTGGTCATTCATGACTAAAGGCATTGGATAGTGATAGAAGGTGACACTTTTCCTGTTGGAAGTAGAGTTTCTCACGAGTTCAAGACCTTTCTCTTCCACTTTTAGATTGAGGTAAACTTTTTTCAGGATTCATAGCTGAGATCAGTCAAATCAAACTTCATGGCAGAAGATTGGTATGCAACCCTTATACATCCTATGTCAAATCGTATAGTCCCAAATTCATGGTGAGTGTCTTGGGTATCAATTGTAGGTGTATGCAAGAAGTGGCATTAGTGGAGAAATAGGAGGAAGAATTATCCATAATTTTCAAGCATGTCAATGATCAAGATAAGGAAACCATGATCAATTTTTTGGTTATGAACTATTGGACAGGAGGCCAGGTGCACGATGGGAAGATAGTGTTTGATCTCTTTCAACTCATTATCCAAGTATTGGGACATCTGATGACTGCAAATGGCATGATACAAAGAATGATTGTAGAAAATATTTATTTGAAGGTGAATATTGTCTTGGATTTGATTGACACTGGCCTCTCTAGTGGAGGTATGTTGAGTGTATTTATTCTAGAAGCCAAAGCTAAGAAGAAACTAATGAAGAGGGCCTAGGAGCTATTTAAGACTTGTGTTGCAAAGGAGTATGACATGAGTAAGTTTGAGGCCTTTTGTCAAGCTATTAATATCCTACTCCCAATAGAAGTAACATTAAGGATGGTTTCAATGGAAAAAGGGATTAGTTATCTCTTTGATTGAAATGGATAGCATAGCTTGTTTGTAACTAGTTTTGTAAATAGAGAGACAGCTCTTACACTCTATGTAATCTCTTTTAAGTAATAAAAAAGGGTACTGCCCACTCTGTGTGTGTGTGTGTGTGTGTATAAACTATAACTTTGAATAAGAAAATGTTCTTTAATAGATTTTTTAAATTTTTTTCTTTTAATATGGGTTAAAATTTTTTATAGTGTTTAAAAAATTAAATATTTGAAAAATTGAAATGAAAATTCAAAATTTAATATCATTTTATATTTTAGTGAGTATAATTTATTTATTTTTAATTAAAAAATATATGTTATTTTATTTTTAATGTTATTAGCTAGTTCTTTTTTTAATTAATTAATTTTAAGATTTGGATGTATAGTGGTTAGAATGTCAAAGTTTTGTAATTTGGTATATAAATGCAATTTTTTTATAGCAAGCATAAAATTGGACAAAAGTAATTCAAAACTATATAATATTTTAATAGTTATAATATTGAAACATGAATTATTTTTTATCTTTTTATCTTTTTAAATTAAAACTTATATTTTATTTATTGTTAAAATAGTATGCTATATGTTAAATTTTGAAGTAGCAATACTAAAATGCCAAAATTTTGTAATGTTGTAGCAGCTTTAAAACATTTCACAATAAAGAGTCAAATTTTAAATAATTTTTATATAGATGAATATTTGATATTATTTTTATTTATAATAACAAATGATAATTGAAATATTGAAAAATTATAGCTAAATTTATTTTTTCTTAATGATTAAATAATAATATATTTGTATGAGTGAAATAACTCTTTGAATGCAAGCAAATTGGTTAAATAATTCTAATTAGAGTAAATTTATTAGAAAGATTTTAATCAAATGATAATGTGTGCAAACTTAAAGTTAGTTTAAAAGTAAGCTCACATATAAGTTAACATTACGAAGAGTTAGTGTACAACTTAGTAGAGTCAATATTGTTAAGAGTAAATGTACAACTTCATTATAGAGGAAGTGTATTTAGAAAAATATTAGAATTATAATCTTATAAAATTATTTATTTAAATAGAACAAATTCATTTATTCCAACTTTTTGTTCTTTGTATCTTTTACTCATACTTTGTTTTTCAATATTTTGTGAAATTATTTTGTTTCACTAGGTTTAATAGTAATATACCTTATGTACTATAGATAAAGTTAATTACACTCTTACATATTAATTATATAGGTATTTCCTCTCATTATTCACTTCATTTGAAACTATTCGCTTTGGAGCCTATAAGGACCTAGCTTAACAAAGGATGCTTGAATCATGTAAGGAAAAAATCATATGGTGATCCATATATAAGGTATTCCAACATATACTAAAAAAGAAATATGTTTAGATAGATTATTCAATTGACTTTGATTTTATTCTATGCATTAGCTCCAATTGTCTTCTTGTGAATTATTGTCTTTGGAATCCCTTGGGCCCTAGCTTAAAAAAACATTTTTGATTAATGAAGGCCAGTTAGATAAGAACTATGCATAAGAAGATGCTCATTGACTAAGCGAGAGTGTAGATGGATGGATTATAATACAATGTCAAAGTGATAGATAGTTATGAAGGAGAGACAAAGAGAAAATAATGGGAGGGAGAGAAATATGAAAAGGAGAGGAGAGGGGGATATGAAGAGATATGAAATGGGAGAAACAAAAATAGGAAGAGAGGAGAGATGAGGGAGAGATGAAGAGATGGAAGAAGAAAGATATATGAGCCAACATATTGATTGATAGAAAGATAGATAGATAGAGAAAATGAGATATCAACAAAGAGAGGTAAATGACAAATATATGGGTAAGTTAAAATAGAGATTAAAATAGATATGCAAATACAAGTCTTTGAATATTAAGAGAGAGAGAGAGAGAGAGAGAGAGAGAGAGAGAGAGAGAGAGAGGATGTGTGTGTGTGTGTGTGTGTTTGAGTAAGAAAGATGTGAAGGGAGAGATAAAGAGGAAGGGAGTGGAAGAGGGCAAAAATATATAAGAGGAGAGAAGAGATGAGAGGGAAAAGTTGAAGAGGTAAAATGATAATGATATATGAGGTGATACATTTAAAGATAGCTAGATATATATCTAGATAGAATTAATCAAATATAAATATAGAAGTTAGGATATATATTGGGGTTTAAGGCAAAGAGAGAGGATAATATAGAGATAATATGGGAGAAATGAGTGTCTATGTGTTTGAGTAAACAAGATATAAAGGTAAGGGCATGGACCTAGATAGAGAAAATTTTAATGAGAAAGAAATATAAGGGTATAGAAATAGAGATGGATAGGAATCCATAATTATAACATAGTATTAGTATTTGAGAAATATTTCACTATGGAATAACTATTGAACCCCTCAATAAAGATGAAAATCTTTTATCGAGCATTTTACTTTAACTACAAAACCTTAATTATAACTAGAAATAGACTATTAATTATTCAAAAATATCATCAAAGATATACAAGACTATAGACTTCACCGACTTCACCTTGTTTTTTAGATCATCCAACAAAGACTTTAATAAAGACACATTTCATCATCACCTTTGCTTATAAGGTATCCTACTATTATATTGTAAATTAAAATAAAGGTGGTCTTTGTATCTTGGACGCTTTGATGAAAGAAAAGCTTGATCCCGAGAAATTAGACAATTAGGTCTCATTCAGAATGGACAATTAAATCAATTTGAAAACCACAAACGGGCAGCTGGTTTCAGTAATTATTATATGGACCATCGGTGGAAAAATACAAGTCCGATTCATTGGCAGGTGACACATCTGGAAATAGTTTTTTTCCGTGTCTTTGGGAGGTAACGACTTAAAACTTATCATTCAAATTAGTCTTGTCATAATCTAAATGAGGGGAAGGTGAAGACCTGCAAGTCTTTGCCTCTACTAAGGAAAACTATTTTGACAGGCTTTCCAGGAGTTAGAGAACTAGAACTTTAGGTTTACGACTTTTCATCTTGACTTCCATAATAAATTCAAGATCTATGACATTATCTAATACAAACCCCAACAGTTGTTTGCAACAGTTCCTCCACCACCGATCACTATATTGTGGCCACTAACATATTTGGACTCATCATTTGCGAGATATAAAGCAGCTTGAGCACCTCTGGTGAAGACGGCAATCCCGCATAGTTCAGAACGAGATCTGTCACAACTAAGGCAGGTGATACACAATTCACTCGTATACCCGATTTTCTTAGCTCAGCGGCACCGTTTTTTAGTAAGCCCAATTACGGCAAGTTTGGAGGCAGTATATGAGTAAGGAGCATCTGCACCCATTATTCCTGCAATACTAGCTGTAGATATAATGCTCCCCTTTTTGTTTGGGATCATAACACGTGCTGCGTGCTTAATGCCGTATGTTGATATTCATCACTCGCTCAAAATCCTCCATATCATACTCTTCCACGCTTTCTTTCTGTGCCTTGAGTACTCCAGCGTTGTTATACACAATATCAAGCTTACCGTGTTTTCCTATGGCCAAATCCACGGCTGCGCTTACATCTCTCTCTTTGGTCACATCACAGTGGATATTATATGTTATCGAATGAGAGAGGGATTCAGCGATTTTTGTACCCGCGTCTTCTGCAATGTCTGCAATAATAACTTTGGCTCCATGATTTACAGATAGACGAACAACTACCTCCCCAATGCCTCCTGAGCCGCGTATTATTACTCAAACCTTGCCTTCCAACCTGCATTTGTCAAACACAGTTCGTTGAATGCATACCTTGAAAAAATATTAGTTCATGAGAGTTTGCTTATCTTATTTGAATCAGCAAGTGGATCTGAATCATCCATGAAAAACATACGCAATGGAATTCAGAAAATGAGAGTATTGACTCTGAAAAAATAGTTATGATTATTCATGTTGACGTCTTTTTCTAATTATGTCTCATCTATACATAGATTCACAAGGCTAGTCATTTGGAAAGATCCCTCAATTCTTCCAATATCTCACAATTAGGGTGCTTGTTTCAAACAAGTATTAGCTGAAAGGAATGTTTTTATGTCTAATCAATTAGATTCCTCTTTTGCATTCTGGCTAAACATGGTAAATAATAGGTTAAACAAGGATACTTAGCTGTCCAACTTAATCAGTTTAATCAGGCCACATATCGAGCTTTTCAATCTTGATGGAACATTTCAGTTTTGCCAAAAACAGGATGCATTGCATGATTTGCATTAAGGAATGGAATTTTAACTAGTGATCAACTTCATAGATTGAACATTTCTCATCCCTTTAATTCTGTACTCTATCTGCAAGTTATGGAAACAATAGATCATCTCCTTTTAAATTGCCCTTTTGCCCAAGATTCTTCGCATTTTATTCTTATTAAGCTTAATTTCCATATGTCACTAGCCAACTCTCTATAGGATTTATTCTAGGCATGGCCAATATTACATTCATAATCAATATTTTAATTCCTTTGGAAGTGCATCCATACATTTATAGTATGGGCAATTTGGTTGGAGAGAAATAAGAGAATTTTTAGACAAACATAATCTCTAATCTCTCAATTTTTAGAAATATTAGAGAAATCAATTGTTGAGCTTGTTAATGCTACAATAAGTAAATATAAAGGTAAAAATATTTTTCCTCCTTGGAATGACTCTTTTATTCATTAGTGGAAGGGTTTACTTTTTCCTCATCTTCTTGGTCTATTGTGTCCATCCAAGGTTCCTCCTATCTGAGTAGAAACAAAATGGATTCCCCCAAATGAGGGTTATTACAAACTCAATTTTGATGGGGCCTCTAGGCAAAATCAAAGTGACTCTGGCTATGACATAGTCATTAGAGACTTTAAAGGTCATATAATTGCAGCAAAATCATATCCTCTCCCTCCGAGCACTAATAACAAAGCTGAGGCCTTAGCCTTTCTTTTTGTTTTGGAACTTGAAAAATTACTATGTATATCTAAGTTATATATTGAATGGGATTCAACCATTATCATTAATACATTTATTAAACATCAAGTATATAATTGGTCCATTCAATATATATTGCATCAAGTATGGTCTCTTCTTCATCCAATTTTTGAATGTTACATCATGTATATTTATGGAGAAGTTAATCTATTAGCTGATTATCTAGTTAATTTTGGTAATAATGGGTTTTATCTTTAACTCTCTACTTTCTTGACTTAATCATGATGATTTCCCCAACATGATTAATATTATGACAAAAGAATATGTTTAGAATCCTATTGATCCCTTCTCAAATATTATTTGATAGTAAATCATGACTTTTCTATGATTTCACATGTTTTAATTTTATGGATCTCACTTGTTCTTTTGAGATATTGTATGTAGTTCAAGGTCTTGGATTTCTCTCACATTAGATAGTTTTTTCTAATATCACGGTCTTGATTGGAGTTTTGGATGAAGATCAATGATGGAATTTTTTTGATAGTTTTTGGCTTTTCTCTTGGTGTTGTCTCCAATATCAAACAATGAATTGTAATTGTATTCATATAAGTTTTGTGCTCTTTGTAATCACAATGTTCTAGATTTTAGATTCACAATGACAAGATTCATTAATGTTGATAGATACTCTCTCTAGATGTAGTCTTTCTTCTTCTACATCCTTTTTGTATTAGGTAATGTTGAGAGATTTTTTTTTGGTTCTTTTCTCTAGGAACCATTTTTCAATCAGTTATTATTAATAATATAAATGTAAAGTTTCATCAAAAAAGAAAATTCATATCAAAAAATATTATAGGCCTCAACTATACTAAAAATAACATAATACCTTCTCCAAAGAGCTATCACAAAATTTCTCGTAGACATGTGCTTGACCTAGAAAATACCCTTGAGGTTAGTAAATTATTTGTCTTGTGGATTAACTTTCCTAGAATAGGCTTTATGTTTGGCATTAATCTTGTTAAGATATTTTAGTAGAACTATTTATATCAATAAAGGGCAGGTTTCTTTTCTTTTGGATTAGCTTTCTAAGAGCTGGCTTAATAGGGACATCATTCTCATAAACTTATTTTTAAACTATGCTTTCCAAGAGCTAGTTTAATAGGGGACATGAATCTTATAAACTTATGTCTAGTGAAGTTAATTAATTAATAAAACTATTTATGTCAATATTATAGAGGCCTAATTTGGTAATGATGATTTATTTTTTTCATCTATGTAACTTGAAAATGGTAACGAGCTCTTTTGATGACCGGTTTCCCAAATGCTCGCTTTATCAAAAACATATGCAACCAATGAACATGTATAATATTTTTTTGAAACTATACTATAAACATATATTTGATTTCAAATTTTAAATAATTAGAATTTATTGTTCTCTTAACTTAAATCATTCAAAATTAATTTCTATGATATTGTTTTTGAACTTAAGAAGTAGTTAAAATGGGGCTAACCCATAATAAAAAAGAACAATTGGTATTTACTACCACAAGATTACCCCAGACCCTTTGTAAATTTTTAAAAACCACCCATATCCATTATAGTAAAGTAAATACTACCATAAAAACTAAGTCTTAATAATATACAATTTCTATGAAACTATTCTATACATAACATTAATAATATTTATTATCATTTTAAAGTGAAATAAAAATGAAAAATTCATTTATAATCATATAAGTTTGCATATGTATTTTAGGGAATAAAAATGATTAATAGTATATTTGTAATTATATATTCATCAAGAAGACTTGAATTATAAGAAAAGAAACTATGCGCATGAGATTCTAACTTAGAAGACTAGTAATTAGTTCTCAATACAAAATTAACTTCATATTAAATAATTACATAAATTGTCAAATTTAAAAGATTAATGTGAAGAAAGTCATATCAATGCTTATCTTATAATAACAAATCCTATCTTAATATCTAATGTAACTAAATTATTTTCTATTAACTTTTTGATAATTTTGTTAAGTGATGACTATTATTTTCTCTATATATCACAAAAGTATACATATATAAGTATGAATCATTTTATACATGATTATTCTATTCACAATAATAAAATTTAAACAAATATTGACTTTATTTGTTATCAATATATTAAGGAAAACAACTGTTGTTAGGAGTGCATGATGAGAACATTAAATTTTTGAAGACAATTATATTAATATGTGGAGTGCGGAACAACTATTCTAATAGTGTACTGTTAATCAATAAATTGTTGAAATTTAATATTAATATATATACTACAAATGATTCTAAATATGAGGTTGAACATGCAAAACTATTTAAAATAATAATAATGGTCTTTTAACAATTAACATTTGAAGAAGTGTTTTGTGGCCTCACATTTAAAGAATATTTTACTTATTTAATGTTTAAAACCAAATAAAATAGTAAATAGGGTGATAGAGACCACTCAAGAGTATATATAGTTCATATATGGATAAATAAATCTTCAAAATATTATAATGAGAATTATAAAAATTGTAAAATGGTTAATGTCCTTTTTGCATTGTTATTCACAAAGAGTGAGTAAGGATGTAAGATTAGGTCATAAGTTGGAGTTGAAAATAATGTAAAATTAGTTAGTTAAAAACCATATATAAGTTAAACAATAAAAATTAATAAAATTTATTTTTTGAGGAAGAATTGTGTATAGAAAATGTTCCATGTTAATGGCTATATAGTAACATATATTAGGAGGGTGTTTTGATTAATTTATTATATATTTCAAGAAAATAAAAAATGAATTTCATCAAATTGGTAAATATACCTAATATTGTTGTATTTAGGTCGGTACCTAATATCTAGGGGTATGAAGTAGCTCTTTCTAAGGAATACAATAAAATAGTAATAATTATCAATATAATAGAAGATTATGTTTGGAAATGTTATAGAAACATATTTGATGGTTGTGGGTGAGTGATTAGACACTCTACAAGTAGGTTAGTTGCAACAATGAAACTTTCTTTAGAAACCCATACAAATCATTTCATTGAGGCTAGGGCCAACAAACTAGCCCTTTATATGAAAAAGAAGAAATTGTTAACCATAATTTGGTTATAAAGTAATTTTATGAATATTGTTAACTAGGTTAAGTGTTTAAGGCCACCTACTTGATTGATTAAAAAAATTATTAATAATTGTAGAGACATAGTCAAGGGTTTTCTAGAGGTATAAATTTGGCATAACTATAGAGAGGGAAATCATGTTATGGATTTCCTTTACAACTTTGATGTCACTTGAAACTTAAAAATGCATTGGGAAGTCCAAGATCACCTCTCAATGGAGTTGTCTTGGAACCTAAGGAATGACAAACATTTTGTTAGAATTGCTTTTAGAATAACTGAGAGGGGGGGGGGGGGTGTGAATCAAATATTCAAGGTCTAGATATCCAATTCAATTTTTTCTTCAAATATAGTGAAATAATTCAATCATTCATTCATCTAATCTTTAAATTTTCTAATTAGAAAATTACTATAAATCAACATGCAAGTATAGCACACAAGAAATCAACACATGACACAGTGATTTATGTGGAAACCCAATTTGGGAAAAACAACTAGTAACATGCTACTCAATTCTCACCCTTCTAAAGCGATGCCCTGTGAAAGGCCTATCCTAATAAAGGCTTACAACACACACTATTAAGTGTGAACTCATTAGAGGATTTAACTTCCCTATTAGAAGTGGGCATGGTAAAAGGACTTTAGAACATTCACTTGGAATGCCACCCTATAAAAGGATTTACAAATGGCTATTAGGCCAACCTAAGTCCATAGGATTTTCAGATCTAGTACAATTTCTAGAGAGTATTAGAAAAGCTTGACCTGATTACAACATACAACTTATCTTGTAGATCTCATATCACTTCTCAACTCATACCCTTGCCTGGCCTTCTATCTCTGCAACTCTTAACTACTTGCCTTATCTTTCAAGCTTTGTCTCCTTGAGTCTCCAAACTTAATGTACTAGTGCAATCATCTCTTCATGACCACTCTTTGAAGCAGAGCCTTTGTGCTCTTCCTTCTCTGAGATGTCTCCTTCTTGACACCCTTTCAATCACTTCAGAAATTTTGGCACTTCTGTAGCAACAGTAATAGCAGCTCTCTTCTTCTTGGTTTATGACTTCTTAAATAGAAGTCTTGGAGTTCCTTTTCCTGCTCAATTCATCTTTTCCTCAATTTCAATTTGCATGGATTAGGTAGGATTCATTGCATCTAACCCATATTATGTTTCCTCTAGAAACTTGAATAATCCATTAGAATTTTCCCAAAAATGGTTTACATAGGATTCTATGCTAAAAACTCATCTTCCTTATCCTCCAACTTGTTCACAAAATTTAATGTAACCACTAAGTTGGCTTGCATTTGGAAAATCTTTGTTATTTGAAATAATGTAGTAGCTCATCACTATTGAAATATTGGTGCTCAGCACATACTGTGTTACTTAGCATCAACTATGTTTTTCTTGATGCTCGACACCTGAAGATCACTTAGCACATGTTGAAAAAATTTTGATGCCCAGCACCTGATCTTTACTCGGCACTTGAAGATCACTTGGCACACACTAGAAATAGCTGTTACTTAGTTTCTACTAAGAATTTTCTCGACTTCAAGTGACTTGCTCAACACCCACTAATGATCTTAGTTAAAGCTTTGTAGTCATCCTTGTTACAACTTCTTCCTCCAATTTATCTAAGTGTGACCAACCTCTATATCTTTGAGTATGTCATCAATACATTATTTAACCATTGTCTGAACTAATCCTTGCACTTCATTACAACATCATAACTCAACCTTTCCCTGAGGTGCTCTTGGTACATCTTGTTGATCAAATCCTCTTCATCAATCAACTAACTGGTAGTGCATGAATCTTATAAACAAATATCATCCCTACAAATAGTAGGTTTGACATCAATGGCAAAACAATGATTGAAAACAATCTTTCACAACAATCTCCCTCTTTGATCTTTTACAACAATGATATTTTCAATCAAATTTCCAACACATTTGTGGCCAAATGAGGAATGTTATTTTCTCATTACTCTCTTGCATGCAAATAAATGGAATACTTTTTAAATTTATTGCATGCCTAGTTTATTTGAGAAATTATTGAAGTATTTCTCTCTAGTGTAACTAAGAAGTTTCTTGTGTTTTTTCTATTGGAGGAGATCATAGTCTCTCGAAACCAATTGGCTATAAAAAATTGATGAATATACACATGGTCTTACGATATCTATCTACTAGTGGTTTAACTCCATACACGAGAACCCGACATGCTTCAGTTGTCCTCATTTCTTAGGCCTTTGTTGAAGGATTAAATAAGTGTATTTTGTGGGTTGGATATGAATTTTAATGAGGAATTGGTTGCTATGGTGTTGAATATGGAGAGCATTGTTGCTAATTTCAACATAAATAAGAAATAATACTGAGGTGATATACTTATTTTTTCTTCTACAGGAATGTGATATCACTATAAAAATGAGTAATAGTGACTTTCATAAAATGTCTCTATAGAAGATCTAGGTGCATGTGGAGGAAACTATTAAATGGTATGCAAATTTGAATAGGAAATTTGGTAGTCTATTTAGTTATGACATATTTTTATTCTGAAATATTTTGTCATAATTTTAGTATTTCCATTTCTATATTTTTGGCATCCTCCTTGAATCATAGTATTGCAGTATACAAGAAAAATTTTTTTTAGCTCCCATTCTTCATGAGGGTTTAATTATTTTTATTTTGGAGAGGGATAAAGACTTGCATGTTGGTAAAAACCCTCACACTAAAACTACACCAAAGTTGATAAAAATGAGATTGAGCATTATCATGAGGAGAGTATTGATCATGATAATATTCATTTGAATTGTGATATTATTACTCATATCTATGAGAAGAATCACAAGGTTCCTATTACTTGCTACTTCTATTCCATTCTCCTCTAATAGAAAGAAGGTTGTTCTCTTTAAGGATGAGGCTTGTGACTACATCCAATTGTAGAAGTATATTCCAAATTTGATGGAACTATGTCTTGGGAAAATAAAAGTAAATGAAAATTCTAAAAATAATTCTAATCCTTTCTCTAAAGCTAGTGATTCCCTTATTGGTACTGTGAAATCTCTACACAAAAAGAATATTTTTCATCCTTTCATTAAGGATACTAATCCTTTACCTAATTATGAGGTGAAGAAAAAGGAAATACACATTGGTATCCATTTTTAGGTAGATGAAGATAATCATGTAGAAAAGGGATCTACATGCAAAGAGAAAGAATTAGTTGACAAAATATTAAATAACTTCAATGTGAGACACAAAGATTTGTTCAATTGCATCACTTTTAGTTGAAGGACATTAGAAATGGCTCTCAATATCTTGAGAAAATTTATGATATTAAATCATGTCCTTGAAATGTGCTAAAATGCATCAATGAGATTGATTAACAACATGAATATAAAATCAAGAACTTGGATGAAAAGTTTCTTAGTGTTCAATGTATTCTTAATAAAGTTGTGAATATTAGAATATTTATTTTATTGGATACCATTAATTGGATAAGGATAATCAATAAGCAAGTGTATTTGTAGTCCATAGTCTTTAAAAACAAAATTTCCTATTTGCATATTCTTTAGATTTATCACATGATGTTGTAATGATCACATAAAAAATAAGATCAAAACTTCTTCCAAGGATGTGGAGGAGGTGAGTGAATTTATAAGTCCAAATACTAGTTTGCACCCAACTATGTGGATTGGGATTATGAAAAATGATGCTAATCCTTTGAGCAGTGGCACTGAAAATATTATGGACATTAATGTTCTTGATATATAAAAAGTAAGAGCATGTTGGCCCATGGTACAAACAATGCAACTAGATAAAATGGAAAGGAAATTAACAACATCTAATGCACAACATTAAGTAAATACAAGATATTTTTTCTACCTCTAAAAAAAATTAAATACAACTCAACCACCAACCATATTCATTA
Organism: Cupressus sempervirens; assembly: GCA_028749045.1. NCBI lineage: Eukaryota > Viridiplantae > Streptophyta > Pinopsida > Cupressales > Cupressaceae > Cupressus > Cupressus sempervirens. Next base: position 47,352,131 of record CM053789.1, on the reverse strand, counting down.
TTTTTGAAAATCACCATTGAATAAGATCCCACAAAATCTATTGTCTTTAACCCAAAAAAATAACAAAGGACCTGAGTGGGCCATTGAAAAGCACCATCAAACACCTAAACATGAGAAGACAAAAAATATAGAAGGGGAGACATATTCATCTTCAAAAGATGAAATAACCAAACTTAGGCTTCAAAAATCCTATCCCTCTTTCTCCATCAAAACCGAAGATCTAAAAATATTGAGGCCACCATATCAAGCCAACAAACTCAAAGCTCTTTCAAGCCATTGTAGTCTCCCTTTTCACCTCTATAATGAAAGGGTCCACCTCAAAAAAAGTAGGAAGACAAAAATTCATACAACAAAGGCCAAGGATATCATTTTTCAAGTCATCAAAATCACTACCAATGGTATCCCAGTTAACTTCTCCCTCAATTGGGGTCTCTTTGACCTCCTGCAACATGAACCTAAACTCTATCTCTATAGGAGACACCACTACCAAAAAAGAAGTTATTAAAGAAGCAAAAGGAAAAAATGAAGCCCACTTTCTAGAAGAAAAAATGGTTTTCACTACGAAAACACATAGAAAAGCCCTTTGAACAATAAACAAACTTCCCAATAAAGGAGGAAACCAAGCTTGAGAAAAAGGCTCAGAGGCACATAAACACGCTTCTGAGAAAAAAATTTAGATTTTTCTTAATAACTTAATCACACATCCTAAATTCTTAGTCTCTAAAAGAAATCCAATAATAAATCCTTAAATAAAAAACCACTAACAATATCCCCACCCCTCAAAATTATTAGAGAAGCAACAATCTAACTATTCATAGGAGAATCAATCCAAGAGAGTTGTAACACAAACCAAAATGTGAAGAACAATAAATAGGCTTCCCACTAGCTTCTTGAATAATAGAACTCTAAAGGAAAATGATGTAATGCAAGGCAAGAAAATCCCCAAAGGAGATGTCCAAACCCCCAACAAATAACCACACAATGGAAACACAACAACAAGCAATAATAATGCAAGATATAATACCAAATCACAACTCTTTATTCATAAAACAACTTATCGCATGCAATATATGCATAGTTTTAAGGCCTTTTAGGTTAGGGGAAAATACTAATAGCAATTACAATATCAGTTTTGTAAGATCCCACAAGATCCAACTTATAGTCATAATCTCAACTAGTCTAGAACCACAACTAGATAATAACATCAAGAAAAATCTACACTTGTACACTCAGGTCCATGGAGCAATCCTCTAGCTCTCCAGACATAGCTATTAGCTCTTCAAAGTCTAGATCTATCCTTCATCCTATTCTCCAAGCTGGATGAGAATGCCTAAAGACTCCACAAAATTCCCTACTTGTACCCAACCGAGCTACAAGTCAGCCTAGTTCATTACAAATTAAATTAAATCCCTACTCACATTAAATATGTGTTGAGCCACAACGTGATTACAACAAAAATTAAATACCAAAAGTTAGCTCACAGAAAAATTAGTACTAAGAAGAACCAAGACCAAGTTGAGCATCAGAAAGACCAAGCAAGAGCATCAATAAATTCCCAAGCATTACCGAGCTCCAAGTACATGTCAAGCATGATAGTGTATTCCAAGCTCCTAGGGCATGCCATGTACCACAAAGTATGTTGAGCTCCTAACCTCTTTTGAATGTTTGCATTAACCAAGTCACTCAGTTAACACAACAACTAAACCAACTTAGTATTGACCGAGTCATAGTTCATTCTTTGACTAAGTTCCCAAACTCGAAAGCCAAATGACACCATCATGTAAGATTGCAAGCCAACATGGGTTGCTCCTACATTTGACACCCTAGGCTCAAAAAGATGTTCTAATAACTAGAAGGACATCTTTTGGGATTTATCACATAAATCTCAAACTGGTTCTTCACATACATATCCTCCAAGTCTTCAACTTCTACAATCTTTCCCTTGTTGTTGTTGTTCTTCTTCATATCCATCGTTGGTGTGCTATAAGTCTGCTTTCCATACTAATCTACAACCTTTTCAAAATCTGCCAACTCAACTTGGTTGCTGATACTCAGGTTCCTCCTATTGAGCTCTTCATTTTATAAAGGAATTAGGGAATGCTTCTTGCCACCTTTCTCAATAGTAAACACATTCTTGACACAATCATAATACCAAGGTTTATCGAGTAACACATGATAACTATTCATGTGCACAGTATCACACAATACTTGATCCTTATACTATCCAATCTGGAAATCAACAAGGCAATGCTCCCTCACTTCTAAAGGATGGTCACCTTGTAGCCAACCAATCCTATAAGGATAAGGGTGTCTCACTCTCTTCAAACCAAGTTTCTAAACCATCTCCTTAGCAAAAAAGATATTAGTACTACCACCATCCAAAATGACCTTGTAGGCTCTTTACCACCAAACTTATAACAAGTCCTAAACAAACTATTCCTTTGACAAGAATCATGTGTCCTCTAACCAACTAGCACTCACTGAGCCAATAAAATCTCTCCTTTCTCAAGTTGACTATCTTGGACAATAACCTCATTCACAATAGTAGCTTTCGTACCATGAGGACATTCAAATGATCTATGCCCTTCTTCATCATATCTAAAACAATTACCACTAAACCCCCCTCCACCTCTCATTTTCTTCTAATTAGTAGGTTTTGGTTCACCTTTAGCACTTAGTTTAGCCTTTTTTGAGTGATCTTGCTTCTCCTTCCCTCTAGAATTACCTTGAAATTTTCCTCTTCAACTTATCTTCTACCTTTAGAGCATATTTATAAGAATCCTCAACTGAAGAACTATTCAGCATACCGACCTCATCCTAAATATTGAATCTCAAACCATTAATGTACTAAGTTACCTTCTCCTTTTACAATTCTCTATGCCCAGTACAACTAGTCAACTTATAGCACTCCTCAGTACAATCTTTCACTGTCATATCTTTTTGCTTTAGATTCTACAACCTCTTAACCAACTCAAGTTCATAATCAGTAGAAATGAACTTAGCCTTCAACTTAGTCATCATTAACCTCCATCTAGTAATCTTCATTTGACCTTCTTCTTTTCTATCTCTTTGTAGTTCTTTCCACTAAAGGTTAGCATGTCCTTTCAACTTATTTTGTGATAACCTCGCTCTGAGTGGATCCTCAATATCCTCAAGCTCAAAGCAATTTTCCAATTCACCAATCCAATCATCTAGGTCTTTAGGAGTCAAATTAGCTGAGAAATTAGAAGCCTCCATCTTATGCTTTAGCTTCAACTAAGATCAAAGTCTAGAAAACTTACCATCCCTAATTCCAATAGATCTCTCCACACAATTAGCTCATCCTCACCACTAGATCCAACAACTTATTCAGAAAATTCCTCATAACCATCTTGAGTACCCACATTCCTAGGTCTACCATCTAAAGCACTCACAAATTCATAAATCATGTCACTCTTTATCAATGCAAGCTCAGATCTTAATTCTTCTATTCTTCTCTAAGATCCTTTCTTCCACAACATCACTAAGATTATCAATTTCCCTAGGGTCCAATATCCTTGGAGGAATCTTCCAAAAAAAGTTAAACCCAGAGCAATAGATCCACAAATTAGAATATCAAGCAAATCCACTAGATCAACCTTCAGTTCAAGTCTTGGTGTAAATTGCCTCATCTTCAATGATCTCTCCACACACTCAAAGAAACCTTCACTCTGATACCACCTGATGTAGTGCAAGATAAGAGAATACCCAAAGGAGATGTCCAAACTACCTAGCAAATAACCACATAGCAAAAACAGAACAACAAGAATAATAATGCAAGATATAATACTAAATCACAACTCTTTACCCATAAATTAATTGATTGCATGCAATATGCCTGGCTCTAAGACCTTTCAAGTTAGGGAAAAATACAAACAACAATTAAAATACCAGTTCTACAAAATCCCATAAGATCCAAATTAAAATCCCAATCTCAACTAGTCTAGATCCACAACTAGATAAGAACATCAAGAAGAATACACACTTGTACCCTCAATTTCATCAAGCAATCTTCTAGTTCTCCATCCATGGGTAAAAGCAAAAACTGATGCCACTATTTTGTAAAGGATAGGGCTAACAAAAGTATAACTATTCACCTTCAATAGCATAAAATTGGTATTATTATTTTTAATTTAAAAATGAAGTAAATTAATTAAATATATAGAAATGGATGAAGTTTAGGATTATATTTTTTATAATTATTTGGAATAAGAATTGATATATTTTCCTAAATTTTATAGGTAATGTTTTAGCTATTGAAAGACATTGGAAATTAGGGGTCTAGTTCCCACCACAAAACTATATGGAAATAAAATTATTTCCCTTTGATCTCAAACTATGTTATAGATAACATATATAGCTAGAACAACCAAAAATAAAAATCCGCTTTAAACCTATATTTTCTCTTTTATAATGAATCAATTTTCAACTCACTTCAAATAGGTAGTTTTAATCTCCAACCACACATTTTAAAACAAATCTATTCTAACTAGGAGAAACATTATACATTCTTGAAGGTGACTCTCTCCTCTAGGTCATATCCTTTTTAAATTTTATTGATATGATTTAACTATTTTTTTCTCAAAATCGGCATCCTTGTGAGTGTTAAAATACATGCTTGTAAATTTTTTAAATTACTATATACTATATCTAATTAAAACTCTATAAAAACTACATGAGAATATTCTTGGCTCTGAGCTTTATAAAATGGTGTTCAAGTATGTCATTAAAAAAATATCAAAAAAATAGTAAGAGTTATTGAAATGCCACTTTTATAAAATAATTTTATTTCTTTAGTAATTGGATACAAAATAATATGAAACATGCATTTAATAGACATTTCCAAGTGAAAAAGTGTGAGATCATATATAAATTAGCTAGAATGAATTTATCTAGATCACATGTTGGAAAAAAATTGATTTTTAGATAGAAATACTCAAATTCAGACATTCTAATAAGTCTTCCTGACAGGTGAAACAACTTTGTACTTTTACCGTTGTAGGTACTAACTCTTCAAAGTTCGCATCTACCCTTCATCCTCTTCTCTAACCTAGATGATAATACCTAAAGAATCCACAAAACCCCCTACTTATACCCAATCAAGCCACAAGTCAGCCTAGTTCATTACACATTAAATGAAATCCCTCACATTAAATATATGTTGGGCCACAAGTTGGCTACAACACAAATACCCAAAGTTGACTAACATACAACTCGGCACCAAAATGAACCAAGACCAAGCCAAGCATAAGTAAATTCAAAAATATTTTTGAACTCCCAATGCATGCCAAGAACCATAGTGTATGCATAACTCCCAATGTATATTGAGCACCATATAGTATGTCAGGCTCCTAGGCTTTTTCGAACATCTTCATTAACCAATTCACTTAGTTAACATGAAAACCGAACCAACTCATTATAAACTAAGTGAAACCTCATTCTTCAACCAAGTTCCAAACTTCAAAGCCAAACCAGACCATATTCTAGGATTACAATCCAACTAGGGATGCTCATACATTAGAGAATGTCTAGAAAAACCTGGACACTTTGAGTCTTTCTCACAATAATGACATAACAAATATAACATTGCTTCCACCATCTCCCTTTATAATTTGTATCAAAAAAAGAGGGAGAAAACCCTCTTTTAGGAATCCATCCTTTCTCACCCCATACAATATAAGAATAATCTAATGAAATGGAAGTAATATTCCTCTATAGAATGTATCACTTAGTCCCCACTAGAGATAAATCAAGCATAAAAAAATGGGTGTCCACTGTTGGGGGTCCAAAATCAATGACCCGAAATCTTCCTTCAAAATTTTCACAAGGGAAACTAAGCACAACAATATCAAGAGGCCATTGCAAGGAAACATTCCCCCAGATAGAAACTGAGTTGCAAAAAATATTTTGGGTCAAAATACAAACACTAAGAGAAGAGATGATAGATAGTTGTCATCCTGTGCTAAAAATACCCAAAGAAGTGTACAAGGACCACTTTTGGAAATTAAAAAGATGCAAAAATTCCCAGGAAAAAATCTCCATGACAACCATATCCATAAGGGATAATGGTGGAATGACTCCATAGTATGGTTTGGGAATAATAGCACACAATACTGCCTGAAATAACCAAATCGATATATGGAGGAAATCAATAGCCATATTTGAAACTTCTGACCAAAACCTTACAAGTCACATACCACAAACCCACCGGCTTCTGGATACTAGATGTGAGAACTAGGAAATCCTCGATCAATAGAGCCTCAACCACATAAATTCCTAGGAAGCCACCCACACCAATAAACTCCCATAATGTTATTGAAGGTAGACATAACAAAGGGAAAAAAATCCTCTCGAAGAAAGTGCCCACGTAGGAATGAATTCTCCTCATAGATCCAAACCAAACCCTCCCCGTCATGAGCTCATAGCTAAAGAAAAGGGTAATCCACAATGAAGAGAAAATTGGTAGAGAAATTAACTGAGATAGAAGACAAAGCATCTAGACAAGAAAGGAAGTACTCCAAGTATGCCTAAAGATCTATTAACCCCTTAGAGGAAGCCAAAGAGGTAAAAGTAACCTCATCTAGACAAATATTAGCAAATACTTCCATATGTAGCAAAGAATGAGAAGAAAAAATTACCCACTACACAATATCCTTCCCAAATCCACCTAGCTCATCTTCCTCTTCAACATCTTCCCCCCAATAAAAATCAAAGTTTGAAAACCCACCCTTGGTCATCATCCCATCATTGTGACTTGTTATGTTTCTTAGCTACTTTGATAGTTTTTTATTAGGGACATTCAAGTTTATATAAATAAGAATAAGCAGAATTTGGCCTAGTGTTTGTAGGTGGTTATAGGGTTCGTGTTACTCTATTTTTTGGATTTTTGTAGGTGTCCTGGTCATGTCTAGTTCTTTTTTTTTTTCATAATTTGAAACTATTGAGCTGATTTCTTTTATTCATATTACATTTTAGGATTAACCTCAAACATAAATAAGAATTACATGCAAATATGAATAATATTAAAAAATAATGGGTCACATAGAAGAGAACACTAGACACCGAGATTTTAACATGGTTCACCCAAACACTGGGCTATGCCCACCAAACATAAAGTCCAATATTATTACAAACCAGTGATTAAAACATAATTACAATCTTTAATCCCTTACAGCTCAATACCACCATTATAAGTAATTTTCACATCACACCTTATGGAAAAATCCCTAACCCTGAGCCCTTTTATACAAGTATTTTTTTTCTTTAATATTATAGTTAATTATAATATGTCGGCCCAAAATTATCAATAAAATATTCATGATAAAATAAGCTCTGAACCCCAAAGAATTATGAAGTATGTGCAGTACTTCTCTGATCAATTAGCACAAACTAACATTACATTGACCTTTTTGTCTATGCAAAACTATTTTTTTCTTAAACAAATTTATATATTTTATACAAGGAATATGGTTTTAATTATAATTATGAAAAGATAATTAATTATTTAAAATACTTGATATGAAGGACAAGTAGTAATTCTACTTTTTATTTCAATATAGAAGCCTCTAATTATACAAATAGAGAATGATGTAAAATATTTTTGCAAAATAATCATACTATTCTATAATCGATGGAAATGGGCCAATACTATAGGAGGTTCTATCGACATATATAGAATTTCTTATTCTTAAAAATATTCACCACTTCTCTTGTCTATGCTTTCTTTTACATAATTGGAAGTGTTGTTTGGTTTGAATATATGATTATGCGTGTTTAATTTAAGTTTTAAGATTCTATTTATTTTTAAACCTAGCATACCATTTTTTTATCATGTTTAACAAAGGAAGAAATTTTCAATTTAAGAATTTAGAATAAGTTTATTCTATCTAACAAAATTATTTGAGACTTAAAAGATAAAATTACTTTAAAAAAAAAAAATAGGGGTAAACACTTTGACCTGGAGCTATGAACCAGTGAGGCCACAAACGGGGGACCTCATCTCCATGAGATTCGAACCTTGATGGCAAGGATAACAACACAACAACTTAACCATCTCAACATGCCACTATTGGCTAAAAGATAAAATTAATTATTATATTATTTATTATTTAATTTAATATACAAGAAGAGAGAGTAATCTATATTTTTTATTTAAATTTAAATTGTTATGAATTTAAAATAGAATTTAATAATAAAACATATTGTATACTAAAGTGTCATTAATGATTTGTAATAATTTTTACATTGTATTGCCTTTCTTCTAGAATGAGGAAATATAATTTTACACAAATGCATGCCTACATCACAAGAAAGTGTAGTCCAAGTTGTAATTCATTTTAATCAACCAATTGGAATTTTTTTTTGGTATAATTGGAATATAATGTAAAATTGATAGAGCTAACAAATTAGGAGCATTGAATTTCCTCAAGATCTCTATTTCTAGCCAAAAGACTAAGGGTGAAAGGTTGTCATTTGTGAAAGAAATGATCTCGTAATTACCAAAACTTGTAAATTTTCTATGAGCTAGACAAATTATTTAGATTTTGAAAAAGGGGAGAAGAATAGAGAAATAGAAAACATACAAAACATAGAACACTACAAGAATTTAAACAAACATGATTTTTTTATTCAATTTAATATTAATTTTTTACACTGTTTTGGGCTATTCTAAAAAGATTAAAATAGATAATTGTATTAGAGCTTGCACCCTCTCAAATATATTAATTTTTCCTATTTTATATTTCATACATTTATTAGGTATTATTTCATGCCTTTAATATGGTTTACTCCAGTAATAGATAATTTAGAGTTCACAATTTGTGGAGATATTAACTCATGCTTCATTCTCAATCTTTATCATCTTTAACTAAAATTAATTAAAATATTCCAGTCCTAGGATGAACAATAGTGATGGTGAAAACTATGGTGGAACTGTGAGTTAGAGTATCACTTATCTCAACACTCCTCCTTGATGTCAAAACTCATAATACAATCTCTAGGAATCCATGAAACTCTTCATGATTAGAACCTAAAGATTTGTATGAAATACTACTAATAAAAAAGAAGATGGTAGAAAAAGAAAACAAGGAAATAAGAGAATGATTGACTAGAAAGCATTGTGAAGTAGAAAATAAAGACCTCCTTCAAAGGATAATGAAGAGTATTGAGACGTTACTAAGAGAAAAGATAGGAGCAGTGCAAAGGTAGTAAGATACATGAGGTAGACAAAAAGGTCAAAAAAGGAATGATATAGTTACAAGAGGGAGAAGAGAGTGTGAACAAGAGTAATAAGAGGAGATGAAAGGAGATTGATTGAGAGATAGTAATATAGGAAAGTGATAGTAAGAGGGGAAGAAAAAAAGACATTACAAACGTGTGCATGTAGAGAGAGAGAGAGAGAGAGAGAGAGAGAGAGAGAGAGAGAGAGAGAGAGAGAGAGAGAGAGAGAGAGAGAGAGAGAGAGAGAGAGAGAGAGAGGGAGGGAGGGAGGGAGGGAGGGAGGGAGGGAGAGAGAGAGAGAGAGAGAGAGAGAGAGAGAGAGAGAGAGAGAGAGAGAGAGAGATGGTGAGAGGGGGAGGAATAGAATAATGATGGAATGGAATAGAAATATAAGGTGATGGAAGAAGGAAGACAAGAGCAGAGAGAGAGAGAGATGAGACATAGATATATGGTTAGAGTGGCCTTATATATATCATACCCACATGTATCGACCCTTGGGTTAGGTTTTTGGCACCATTAAACCCAAATCCAAGTTTTTAGGAAAAGTTGTGATGACAACTTTTTCAAAATTGCAAAGTTGTCACGAGCAACTTTTACATCTTTTGTAATTTTGGAAGTTTTGTCAAACTATTATCCCTAGTGGTTCAAATTGACTCGAAATCACTACATAGGACCTTAAATCATCTAAAAATGTTAAATTCTCAAAAACCAATCTATTTTAAGGACTTCATTACAGTTTGATCCTTGGTCAACTTTCTAGGACGTAAACACCTAGACCTAAAATTTCATTCAAACAACTTGAATCCTTTCATCCCTAAATTAATGAAAATATACAAATCACCCTAGGACTTTATATCTTTATACTTATTAACTAGTGGTAGGCAAGGCCAACCAACAAGCCAAAATATTCTCAAACTTTACCCTGACAATTATTTTCGCACTCACTCACATGTCCCCCTTTAATAGTCACTATGACATTCCTTTTTTATTCTCAATGTTTACCTCATTTCTCTCACCTTCCTCCACTTCTCTCCAACCCATGTCCCTAACATATTTATTGTCTCTCTCGCATGTCCCCTTGTAATTATCATTTCTCTATCACACATGAATGCCCCATCCTATTATTGCTATAGCTTAAGTGTCATTGATTACTCTATTTTTTATGAGTTTGAATTGATTTCTCCATTTGATCGATGAATTCATACGATGAGTCCATTGTTGTGATAAGAGAAAATGAGTTAATCAATATGAAATTACAATGATTAAAGTAGTGGAAGATACAAGTGGAAGGAAGAGAATCAATGAATTTATGCATTATGTATTCATATATTTATTTCTTTGAATCTGAGCACCCAACTAGTAAACAAATTTGTACAAATATATTTTGAGTAGCTAGAAAATAAATAGTTCAAGCATATTGTTTCATATAAACTAGTTTTAAAACCATCAAGTTCATATGCATACTTTTGATAAAATATAAATGCTGCATAGAATCAAAGTCTTTACTATAAGACTGTCGAAGAGCCCAACAATCTCATAGAGGGACCATTTTTCTTCATTTAGTTTTTAGTTTCAAATAATATTTTTATTTCTTGAATACCTCTGTTCCTATTTTCAAATATTAGAATCTTTGGAATTGTTGTGTTGTATAAATTTTCTTCATTCACTTTTGAACTATAAAGATATAGTTTTAAGAAAGGGTCAATAAAAAATACCTCATTATTAAACTTGACTCTCTATTATTGATTCCCTAGTATCTTAATGTGTAAGATGATTTGTTCCCTTAATTAAGAAATCACTTTTGTTACCTTTTGTTTCATTTAAAATCTAAATCTGTTCATATTTTCATATGGTTATCCACATTAATATAATTCTAAAGAAAAATATTGTATATTGCATAGGATGCAATAAAATAGCCAAATAGATCATTAATGTAGGGATGGTATAATTTTTTCTATAATAAACACTAATAATCCTTGTAAAATCTATGGTATAGTCATCAAATTGATATATGGTTTCATATAAATTAGTTTTAAAGTTGTAAGTCCATATGCACACTATAAATAAAATATGAATGTTGCACATAATCAGGGTCTCTACTATAAGACTGTCTAAGAGCCCAACAACCACATACACATACCATTTTTATTCATTTACTTTGTAGTTCCAAATAATGTTTTTATTTCATAAATACTTTTGTTCCCTATTATCAATTTCTTGATCTTCCTATCTCTAAAAATCTTCATACCAAGAATTTGTTTTCCTGCCCCCAAAATCCTTCATGGCAAATTCATATGCTAACTAGAATTTCAGCACCTTAATATGATCCATGTTAGACCTAGCTACAAGCATATCATCAACATATAAACATAAAATAAAGTAGCCGTCATCATCCAACCTCTTAAAATAAACACAATGATCTAAATGACACCTATTGTATCCATGCTTATGCATAAACTTGTCAGATTTAATATGCCATTGTCAAGGTGCTTACTTCAAGCAGTATAAATTTTTCTCCAATCTATACACTAATTTCTCCTTGCCTTTGACCTCATATCCCTATGGTTGTGCCATATATATATAAATTCTTCATCCAAATCACCATGAAGGTAGGTTACCTTAATATCAAGCTACTCCAAATGCAAATCTTTAGTAGCCACTATCCTTAAAACAATACTAATAGAAGTCATTTTAACAATAGAAGAAAATATCTCATCAAAACCAATGCCCTTTTTCTATTCAAATCCTTTTACAACTAATCTAGCTATAAATATTATCTTACCTGCATCCTCTTCTTTTAACTTCTAAACTTGTTTATTCTATAAAGCTCTTTTACCTATAGGAAACTTGCATAAATCTTAAGTCTTATTTTTTAGCAAAGTGAATCTTTGTATCCACCTACACAACTTCATCATAACATTTAGGTTAACCAAGATTGGTTAGTAAAATAGAATACAAAGAGGGAGAAAATCTTTCTAAAGATCTAATTAGCCTTGTTGACAATCTAACATTCACTAGTGTGTGTGGTATTTGTTGTTGTGGCTGTTGCTCATCATGAGGAATGGTAGGAACATCTTCTTTTGGAGTATCATCTAGCACTACATAATCATCTTCTTTCTTCTCATGTTGCTGCAATATATCTTTGTACAACACTTTCTCATTGAATATGACATCCCTACTTCTTACAATTTTATGGTTTTTAAAATCCTAAAGCCTATTACCAAATTCATTAATGCTATATCCAACAAATACTAATTTCTTTGACTTAGCTTCCAGCTTGGTTCTATTTTCAAAATCTATATGAGAAAATGCTTCACAACCAAAGGTTTTGAGAAAAGAATAACTCACCTCCTTACCAGTCTATACTTCCTTTAGAATACCACAACCCAAAGGAGTATAGGGACCTCTATTAGTCAAATATACAATAGTATTGATAGCCTCCACTGATATGTGTAAGAGAAACCTTGTATGCAACCTCATGCTCCTTGCATGCTCCATTATTGTCCTATTCATGCATTCAACCACTCAATTTTCCTAAGGAGTAACTAGAATAGTTTTTGATCTACGAATACCATCAGTGTAACAATAATCTTTGAATTCATGAATGCAATACTCACCACTATTGTTAGATCTAAGACATTTTAATTTCTTACCAGTCTTATTTTCAACCAAGCATTTCCATTTCTTAAAAGTTTGAAATACATTAGATTTTTTTCTAAGGAAATAAACCCATACTTTTCTAATTGCAACATCAATAAATGTAACATAATAATGAGAGACACGAAGGGAAGATACCCAAGCTAGTCCCCATACATTTGTATTCACAAACTCTAATTTCTCAATTTTATTTTCCTTCCCAATCTTCACAAATCTCACTCTCTTTTGTTTTTCATACACACAAATTTCATAGAAATCTATATTGAAACATTTTAGACCTAGTAAAACTTTCTTCAAATGAATTACTTTCATACCTTGCTCACTCATGTGCCACAGTCCTATATTAGAATCTTTTGTAGCTATTTGTTCTCCTTGCTAAACTATAGAAACTATTCCTAAATATTCATTTTTTCTCTGAAACAATCAAAGTAGAAAGAACAATATGACCTATACAAAGATATAAAGTACCTACTTTCACACATTTTTATACTACAATGGAACCTTTTGAAACCTCCCAACATTTATTATTAAAGGTGACTACACAACCCTCATCATTGACTTGCCCTATTGAAATTAAATTCCTACTCAATCTTTGACCATGTATTACCTCATGTAGTAGCCAATGATTCACATTCTAAAACTTAATCTTAACTTTTTCATTTCCAAAAATCTATTAGGGTTCATTATCCCCCAAATAAACAAGCCCAAAATCCCCTTGGACATAATCAATTAAATAACCTCTATGAGGTATAGCATGAAATGAACCATTAGAATCTAAAACCCATGAATAATCAACACTATCTAAAGATAGAAGCAAAGAATCCTCTTGGGATTTGTTCTTTCAAGTCTAGCAATCTTTCTTCTTATGCCTTCATTTCCCATAGTACCAAAAATCTCTTGGTCCTCCAGATTGAGAACTATTCCCCTTTGACTCTGATCCAGATTTCTCATGATTTTTAGAATTATTTCCTCTCTCAAGCATTTCGCCTCTACTTTATGCATTCAAAGCACTTTCTCATGTAGATACACCTAAGTTTTTCCTATGTGGGTCCTCACTCAAAATAACATAGATCACATCATGATATTTTAGGGTATTAGATCCATAAACATAATTACTTACAACCATTACCAAGCTTTTCTAGCTTTCAAGAAAGGAACAAAGAATCAAGAGAGCCCTAATTTCTTCCTCAAAATTGATACCCACAAAAGATAACTTACTAGTAATAGTATTAAACTCATTTAAATGATCTGTAATAGATCCACCTTCTCTTATTTACATATTAAATAAATGGTTCATGAGAAATACCTTGTTTCAACTAGAGGGCTTTTCATATAGTTTTACTAGGGTTTGCATCAACTCTTTTCTTTTGTCTTCACTTTTGTAACATTAAATGCCATTAATGGTGCCAAGCATAATTGAATTCTTCCAAGCACCTTTCATCTAAAATATCCCAGTTGTCATTTGTCATAGATCCTTGATTCACGAGTTTTCCTTCCAAAAGAGTCCATAAATCCTTCTGATAAAGATAGTCCTCCATTTGCATTTTCAATAATTGAAATTTTTTCCCATTAAAATTGTCAACCCTTATCTTATCCTCATTTTCCATCAATCCCACTCAACCATGAGATCTTCTTATAGAGGATCACTATAAAAAAAAAATAATGATGATTTGGCAAAAAAAAAATGGCAATCAACTAGGTTCTAATATGACTTGTTAGGATTAACCTTAGACAGAAATAATAGTTACATGCAAATATAACCAATACTAAAAAATAGTAGATGGCATAAAAGAGAACACAATACCCAAAGATTTAATGTGGTTCACCCAATTCCTAGGCTACACCCACCAACAACAAGTCTAATATTATAATTATCTAGTGATTGCAATCTATAATCGCTTACAGCTCAATACCATCACAAGAAGCTACAATATAACCTTTACATAATGAGATCCCTAACCCTAAGCCTTTTTATACAAGCTTTTTTTGCTTACAAAATTAGGGCTAGACTATGTCATCCAATAGGAAAAATAACAACCATCACCTTTTACAATATAAGGGCATTTTGTGTTTAGGGGCGTTACCCCTGAAAACCCCCATGAGAGCATTTCCCCTCATTCCCACCTTGTACTACAATAGGGAGTACACCTAGGGCACTAACCTAGGACCCTGCAAGGGTGCTACCTTTGACCCCATCTTGGGGGCATTCCCCAAAGACTGCCATAGAAATAATATGGGGAGAAAACCAAGCCAAATAAACCTTCGAGTTAAATTAGGCTCCAAATCACAACAATCTCCCCCTTGGAGACCAATAAAGCTCCAAAAGAATAACAAGAAATAAGTTGTATATGGAAACATATCATGATGTCTTGGAAAATAGTTTTTATTGTTTATAAGATGATTTTTCATGTTGGAATTTAAAGGAGAAGGAGTAGATACCACTTTCAAAAATTAAATAACTTAGGTTAGGTTTTTTCCAAAATAAACTTGTTAGGCATACTTAGCAATTTCCAGTATAACATTCATAGGGTTTTCACCCTTCTTAGTGATAGATTTGAACATTTGTATCCAACACGATCCATTACAAATCTTTCATTTTTGTTTGAAGAAATAAAAATATTTAATTTTATATGACATACAATATACTATTCATATATGTCAACATGGGAAAGCAACTACAAGGGTCAAACTAAAGACTCTAAACTTGTATGGAGTGTCTAAATCCATATTTCCACAAATACAATAGAAAAGCATTATTTTGAAATATAAATTTTTGAAGAGGAAACATGAATGGAATATTTATTCTAGAAAAGAGTTCCTATAAAGGTCCAATAAGGTATCACAACTCTACATATAGATCTTTGTGATTATAAGGTTATAAATTGTATAATTCATTTTTTGTTCTAGATAATTTATATAATGAGAAAGAAAATTCCATGATCACAAATACAAATATATAGACAAAACTTAATCATACCAATATAATAAACTAGCTCAAACCCATCAAATACTAGTACATGACATATTGCTTTTAAAAAGGAGAAATGAAACATAGGAGTACAATATTTATCTTCATTAAGGAAAAATGTGCCATGAATAGAGAGTACACTCTAGTAGATAGATGCTATGATTTACACCTCTACCCAAATATTTATGGAGTTCTTTTCACCAAAATTAAAATCAATATGAGTTACAATTATATTCTAAGAAGTCCTCTATCTTCTTACTGCTCTAAGTAGGCTCTTTTAAGACAAATCAATTTTTTTATCATTATCCAACTATTTTTACAATATGTGCCTTATAGATTTCTTGTAACAACTTGTAGCCACTTTGATCAAATAAATGATAAGGTTTTCTTACAATCCATTGGCATGCAAAAACATCTACCATGATTTTCTTGTAAGTTCATAATATGGGTAAGTGTATTTGTCTTATTAGGCACTAGAAGAATGCTCTCCAAGTATTTATGAGAAGACATCATTTTGGGTGGCTATAGCTGGAGATACTTATTTCCTTTAAATACTAAGACCACTTTTATGCATTTCTATTCTAGTCATGTGTACCTTAGATGTCTTTCCTCCAAAACTACACATCTCCAATAAGTTTGTATAATGCCTCCTCAAGCCTTGTAGACATAAACCCTAACTTTTTACATTAATAAAAAGATAAACATCTATAGATGATATGATATTTCCTCTAAAATTCTACATATCCTCCATGTATGACTAATGAATGCTCATATACACTAAAAAAAATTAATTAAATATAATTAAACCAAAATGTGCACTCACAAGAATGTTCCTCCCCTTTCAACTTGAAGGGAAGAACATGATGTTGATCCCCTCTTTTATTTATAGATACAATTCACTTGCTTATCATGTAATTAATCATCCCAATGAGGAAGCTGGATAAAAATAAACCTATTTGCTCCATATCCTTTAATCCCTATTGGATCATTTTAGTTTTAATAATTTAAAAAATCATTAACATTCATTTCCGCTATAAAAAGATCATTTTTTGATTCCATGAATTAGTAAAAGTTCTTATCCTATGAGATGCCAAATAATGTAGTATTATTTTTTAAATTAAACACTCCAAACATTGCACTACTACTTGATGCATCAAACACTCTCTATACATAGGCACATAATTGACACCTCTTTGATGATAATTTGAGATTTCCTATCATCCCATATTTTATATGTTCAAATTTTATTTATTGGACATCTTTGGATTTAGACACCTAGATAATTGAGTAGTCATCTCTGGTACACATTAAGGGACAAATCCTTGTTTGTTATTTTATGTAGTTTCATTGACCTTGGATCATGTTAAATAAAATGGTTTGGGGACATTGATTTCTTTTATTAAGACTTTAAATGATTGTAATCTTGGTTTTCATTCATGTAAGACTTGGATCTACAAAAAATAATATTGCATCTAGTTTTACTTCACCTCTCATAGATCTTTTGGTGTGTTGGACCTTACTCATTCTAATGTGTTCGGTTGTTTAGTTGTTTGTTTCATTGAATTGTGACACCAATACAATGCTAGTGATAGCTATGAGTGATTTTAAAAACTACTAATCTATTATAAGTGTCTTGATAATTATCTAGTTATCAAATAAAATATCACATAATATCTAAACCTTCATTAATTTAAGAAAATGAGCATATTTGTTAATATTATAAAATATGATAATGTCTAAAAGATATTAGGATCATTTTGAAAAAAAGTATAGTAACTTTTGCATCCATATTATTAGAAACCTTAGAATAATCTATTGAATAAGTAACTTTATAGTTGATGCCTTCTTTATGAAAGTTAATTAGTGATCAATAAATTCAAAATCTTAAGCACATATCAAGTAGGAATGTCTAAATATTTTGAAGAACAGGTAAGAAAGTTTCAAAGTTGCACATAATAAAAAGTATAGGAATATATTAATCAAGTTTTATTAGCAATCAACAATATATTTTTTCACTTTCTTTCATCGCATACTCTAATTAGCATGTAAACTTTGATTTTCTCTTTTTTCTCATTGCATCTCTCTATAACATAATTATTCCCTTGCACTTGTTAATGTCAAAATATTATTAATATAATGATTTAAGATTAATTGAAAGTCTTATTCAGGTTATAACAGGAGAAGATTCAATAAATATCATTGCAAAAATTTTATGACTACCATCCATTGCATAATTTAGATTTTCTCTTTTTTTCTTTTTTTCTAGTAACGCAATAAAAGTTGATTGTTTGTAATGAAAATAAATATTTCAATAAAACTAAAATTTTATAAAATTTAACATTCAATATTATCAAAAAATTAGATTCAAACTTTAATACTAGATGACTTAACAAATCACATTAAACATATTGATGATAGAATTTTTTATCTATAATGCAAATTTTAATTTATATTTAAAAACAAACATTTCATTTAAGCCAAAACTCTAGGAGATTGAAGTTATAATCAATAATAAAAAGTTTTCTTTTAAATTTTAATATTACACACTTAATGAATTTTATTATACAATTTTACCACTCTCATTTACAAAATTAAAAAAGATAGAATATTAAAAGTTATAGTATGTGTCAATGACTATCAATAAGTTTAAGAGTTTATTTACATCATCATGATAATGAATTTTTAATTTAGTTGTGTCTGTTGAGAATCTCAAGTCCTTCACAAAGTGTCAAATGATGACACTTGGTTAATTTAGCATTCCTCTACTCGGTCATCATAGTATAACTCGATCATAAATAAACTATCAATTGGTTGATACTATATTTTCTCTATATTTACTGATTCTCATTCGAGACTATATTTTACTTGGCTTCTACTATCACTCAGTTGATACTAACACAACTCAAATTCTTGCATAAGTTCCTTTACTTTTTTCTCTGTTACTTAGTTTAGCTATGCATTATGTCTTCCATTGACCATTTCATGTAGAATTTAACTCAATTTATTTTTTCACTTTGTGTTATGGGTAAACACCATTATCTTGTCAATGTGACAACTGATCAAGTTCCCATTATAATTCCATATAGCTCAACTTTTCCACTAGGTCATTTTCTTATTTCTTCTTTTTAAATCCTCTTCTTTAACAAAACAATATGACACTCTTCTAAGGTTAACACTATCTCACCAATAAGGTATGAAATCAATGACAACACAAATTTTATTTGGAGGGAAAATGCAACTAGTCTAAAAGTTCAGATGAAAACAATTCCTACTAGGACACCAAATTTTGTGCCTACAATTTTGGATAGTGAGGGAAAAATTTAGGACTAGGTTGAATGGTCATCATCTTTTGGCAATATTCTTGATCATCCCAGGTTGTTATCTTTTCATAGTAATGAAGTGGGTGCTAGTTTTATTTATGATATGGTGGATATCCTCTATAGGCTAGAGGAAGAGATATCTAAAGTGGCTCTTAAGTTCAAAGCTATAATTGATGCCAAGTGGAGAAAATTATTGGAAGAGTTGGATATAATCAGAGATATCACCTAGCCTAATGTTGATACAGATATCAACATATGAGATCTGATTATAGATATCAAGGTATTGTGAACTGGTGGTATTGACTAGATGCACTTGAGATGTAGTTTAAATAAGAAAAAGGCAATGAGAAGGCATGGATGGTGATAGGAGATAAAGAAAAATTGATATTTGGTAAGAAATGCCACCTATCAGCTTTGCAACTACATCTTAATTTTGAGGCCAAGTACAAAGAATGTTTTGTTTGTAATAGAATATGAATAATATTTGTATTTAATTTTTATCAATATTTTGACAAGTGTCCTCTCATTTGAAGCTTGTTGCAATCCTTTCTATGAAATGATTCCCAAGATGTGGAGCATATTTCCAATCTCCTTGCAACATTGAGAATTATGCTATTTTTGTTAGTCCATTTGAGTCTCTTGTGAACTTTATGATGTATTCTCATTTAAGTTGAAATATAAGTGAATATTGATAGATCAATTATCTTATATTTTAATGTCTCTATAGGTTTACCAACGTTCTTGTAATTTTTAATGAAATTTAATGGAAATGAAGAAGTTTTGCCATATTTTTGTCTTTGAATTTTGTCTCCATTGTTGTGTACTAGTTATATTTGGATTATGTAAGCAATTTTTATACAATTCAATGCAAGTAGGATAAGTTTTATATCAATTTTCTATTGCTTTTTATTCAATAAATAAGTAAATGCATGAATAAATTGATAGGGTTTCTAGTTATATAGCAAGGATATTCATAAGAATGGGTTTAGGGATAATTCTTAATAAGATTAATTGTAATGCAATTAATTAGTTCAAGATGTTTTGCTTGGTAGGCTTTGGATCCGTATGGATAGGGCACTAATCATAAGTTCCATTGCATGTTGAATAAGTCATAGGGTTTAATTAGGCATAAACATAAAATCAAATCAAGTTTACTTAACTATATGAGTAATTAAAGCATTGGTCAACACTTATTTGCATTAATATCTTGATTGTCATTGTTAGCTACTATTGTCAAGGATTAATTGAAAAATATAGAACATATATGATCATTGTCTTCTTTAAAGGGATAGATCTAAAAAAGAGAAGTATCAATTGAATGAATTGTGAGAAAATTGCCAAATGATCAATTATATAATCATTGTATCCCTAAGGTGTACCCACCTAAGCATTGTAGAGCTTGAAGAGTAGAGAATCTTGGTGATTCTATTGAATTTTGAACTAGATCTGAAGTTTTCCTAGTTAAGCATAGGAAGTAGCTAAGTCCTTAGGCTAAGATAAATCTTATGAATACTAGTATTAGGCCTTTTTCTACCCAATAGTCTAAAACACACCAACACATCATAAGAGAGGTATTGTTCTTTTTGTTCTTCTTATGATTCTTCTTCTACTTCTCCTCCACCCCAACCTCCTTTACACCTTCTTCTTCCAATTCCACATTTTTCTCCCACTAACACTAGGGAAATTTTAGCATTAATGGTCTACCATCACATTTTGCAAGCTCCCACCTCACAAAATCAACTATATTTTATGAATGTTGTTGCTATATTTAATATTCCTTTTTGATACAGTAATGGACATACATTTCATGATTGTATAGAATTTATTATCTATATTCATAGTAACATAGGGCATGTTTTTGGTCAGCCCTTTTTGTACTTTGAGGTCCTTTCTTTTGGCATCTATCTAATACTTCAAAAGCATAGGACATGTTAAATTTATTATACATAAAATACTTATAATTTCTAAACCCTATTATTGGTACTCCATGTTATTTTGCATTATATATTTAGGATTGGTGCAATAGGCCTTTCTCCTTTTTCACACATACTAGGGGACAAGGATCATCCTCTCTTGAGATCTATTTTGGTTATTCGATACTTAGATATCCATTCTTGGAAATAACAAATTTGGTATTGACATAGCCTCGTATGTTATACCTCCTCCTTTTTATCCCTTTTAGGTGCATATTCTTTTGATGTGTCTACATTGATTGGTTTTATTATGTGCAACTTTATCTTTGTATTATGAATATTATAAGGATCTCTCTTAGATAGATGCTCTTATCTTCTTTACTCTTGTTATCTCTTATTATAAGTATAACATGTTTCTACTTTATCTTTTCACTTATTTCTCTATAGATTGTATTGTTTTATTGAACATTTTTATCTTTGGTTATGAAGAGATTTTGTTACATGTAGGATTGCATGTCTTTTACCTAGAAAATGTATTTTTTATATCTTGGATTCTAATGTTTTTCATTTAATAATCATCTATAGTTTACAATATTTCTAATATCTATCTCGAAACCTTATGATGTTTAGAGGTGGTTATCCTATGATATTTCTTGTTCTATATTTCTATGGTATAACATTATTTTATAATTATTTATTAGATATTAGATGCTTTGTACATGTTTGTACTTTATCTTTTCACTTATTTCTCTATAGATTGTATTGTTTTATTAAACATTTTTATCTTTGGTTATGAAGAGATTTTGTTACATGTAGGATTGCATGTCTTTTACCTAGAAAATGTATTTTTTATTTCTTGGATTCTAATGTTTTTCATCTAATAATCATCTATAGTTTACAATATTTCTAATATCTATCTCGAAACCTTATGATGTTTAGAGGTGGTTATCTTATGATGTTTCTTGTTCTATCTTTCTATGGTATAACATTATTTTATAATTATTTATTAGATATTGGATGCTTTGTGTATAGGCCAGGTAGGAGCTAGATGCCATTGGAGTATGCTCCTTATATAGGCGGTTGCCTTCATATTGATATCTCATGAGATTTTGTAGCTTTATTCTACCATAAACTTTGTTTATTGTCTCATGCTTAGGGATAAAGGCTTTTGTACATTATTTCTCTTCATCTAAGGATTGAATTTCCTTAATAGAGTGGCTTTTTTTTATTATGTGACATTATTTTGATATAAGGAATGTTATCCTACTCACAACTCTCTCTTGTGTACATGATATGCCTATCCTTGATCATCACCTTTTCATTATTTGTAAACTTATGTTCATAATTACCATTTAACCTTACTATATGCTTTTAAGTTTTTCATCCTTCATCCAAGGATTCCTATTCCACCTATACATAGGGACACTAATTCATAAAACAATAATTAATGACATTTAAATTATTACTTCAGTCATTATAAATTTAAAACTAAAACCATTTTAATTATCTAAAATTAGAAGTAAAAACAAAAGAAAAATAAATTTTCCCACTTTATTCCAATCTACTAAAGAAAGAAAAGATTGTGCCAAATGTTGAGGAAGAGTTGAAAAATGTGACAAATTGCAATGAAGTTAGAGGCAACAAAAATGTGGCTTTGTATGATAGTGATCAATTTGTAAACTGATTGGTTTGAGAAAATGGTTGTTTTGGGGATTTCAATTTATTGGAAATCATGAAAGTTATTTTTATATTTTTTAGCTATTGATGCATTTAAAGATTTTTACCCTAGAAATTCTCTTATGTAAATATAGAAAATAATTCCAGCAAAGAGATTGATAGTGATCTAAAATCTCCTTACTATTATTTAAAATATATGTTGGTAGGGTATAAAAGTAAAAATATTCACACAAAGGGTAAAACATGTGAGGTCATCAAAATTAGGGTAATGGGTTTTTTCCTTCTCTAGCCCTAAATAAGAACTACAAGTTGCATGCTACCACTTTGCGCAATGTGATGCTAGGTGCCCTCAAGAGGAACATGTAGATGGCCTTGGAGAGATGTATTTTGGATGGTATTTCCAAGACATGATGGGATTTTGGAAGTGGTTAAGGAGGCACATCCAAGGGTTGGAAGAGGCAAGTCTATTGTAGTTTTGTGAGGGTTGTGGAGGTGCTTGATGCTCATGTCGATCCCTATCACTTCTACCCTATTGCTTCCAAGTTTTGATGCTCATTTCCCTTACCATGTTTATCTAACTTCTATTATTTTACTAAATTTTTTTTTTAAATATTTGGGTCATTGTATTGAATAGTTTATAGAGGTCAAAATAGTAAATACCAACACCACTGTGTTTAGATTTTGTGTATTACTAGTCAATATATTGCCATTGAGATTTTTTTATTACTGATAAATAACTAAGAGTATTGTTTTTCATCAAGATGAAGGTTCAAAATATTAATATCGCATCTTTCTTCTCTTCAATATGTTCTTAGGTTAGATTTTTCTTATTTGAAGTTAAACCACTCAGGTTGAAAGCTCAAACCCTGATATAGGGTAGAGGACCTAGATTGTGGAAGAGGCTAATCATCTCGGTGATACTCAACCTGAAACATGCTTGGTTGTTTTGTATTGGTCAACACTACTTACCCATATTGTTTTCCAACATATCATATAGAAACTATATATCTGGAAATAAGTGTCAAATCGTTATCATACCCTCATATTGTTTCGTAATCATACATGAATCTATATTTTGGAATTTTTTCTTTCAATATTGGATGTATAATTGTAGGCAACCTATTATCTATCTTCAGTTTCCACCATTTAAAAACCTTTTTCTTAATCTATTGTTTGTATTGGGTTATAGTTGCCACCTATTGCATTTGATAGGTGAATAATCCATGAAAATAATAGGTATTTAATGTGAATCAATATTTGGATGGTGATTTTTCTTCAAAATAGATAGTTTACTATGGATTTTTTCTCTAACATGTAGTTTTGGATTGGATGTTCTTTATTCAAAAAAAAATCTTCCTTATTTGCAATGCTTCATATCTTTATAATTGCTTAGTTAAACTCTCATGTTCTCTAATTATATGTTAAAGCCATGCTTCATTTCAAATTACATGTTAAAGTTTTTCTTGAGAAGTTTTCATGGGTTTCGTCTAAGAATTTGTATTAACAAATATTTTGTGTGTATTAGGAGATTAGTGTACAAATAACTTATGTAGTTGTATTTGTCCATATATCCTAAATGACATTAGACTAGACATCACAAATCCTTAGACAAGAAGCTCCTTTGAAAATATATGGAATGAAGTAGAGCACCTACAAGGACAAGAAGTTCACTCTTACAATTGGGTGTTTTCTTGAAGATTATAACAATAGAGTAGAAATTGTACAACTTTGTGAGCAAATGGGTGAAATAAAGTGTGATCCCAAAATTTTATTTGATCACCCTTATCCTGTAACCAAGGTAATATTTATTCTTGATAAGGAATGTCAAAAAAAATATAGTTTGGCTACTACAAGATCAACATGATATTTCTTGGGCTTGTCGAGGTGCTCATTGCACGGGTTGATCCATGTCACTTCCACCCTATTGATTCCAAGATTTGATACTCATTTTTCATACTAGGTTTATGTAAGTTATATATATTTACTAAACCTTCTATTTTTAGATAGAGGTCATTGTATTCAATAGTATGTGGTAGAGAATATATCTATTATAAATAGAAATTGGAGAATATTTCTATAGAGTGCAATGTATTGATAGTTGTAAGAGGATTAACACCCTTTTTGGAAGTTCAATAGTATGTGTTGTTAAGGTCTTATCTCTCTTCTATTCTACTATGTGTGCCTTCAAACCACTTCTTTAATTTTCTATTTTTTCTTCTTTTAGTAATTGAAAAACAATGGCCTAGATTAGTGATCTCTAGGTTAAAGTAGATGATTAAAAATTGCCAAGGAAGTGCACAACAATACTAGAAACATCCTTCACTTGAGTTGTTATAATTAGGAGAACTCATTCTCTCAATCACTTGAAAATGAACCCAGTCCTCACTTTTCTTGAATGAATGTATATATGGAGATTTTGAACTTCTAAGATCATACATGGCATCCTAATAAGTTAGAGTTATTTGGTGAAAGCATATGTGATTTGACCCCTTGAATTATGGGGAAGTTCAAATTAGTTTAATAGAATAACAAATACCACTCTACATAGAAAGAAAAAATATAACTCTTGAGTAACATTTATGATTGGGACATCACGGGGTAGAACATGTAGATCCTAAAATTGATACTTCAGATTATTAGACTAAGTAAATCATGAGGATGGAAGTATAGACTAAAAAGATTGTTGGAATTCTTTTAGAATAACTAAGAGTGGGTTGTGGGGGGGGAGCGGAGGATGGGGAGGGGGTGAATTAGTTATTCAATGTCCAGATGTATAAATAGAACTTTTCACAATTCAGTGAACCCATAAAACATTCTTAACTATGCATGCATTCATTGTGTGTTAACCAAAACTGATATGTTACTATCAAATAAACATGCATAAATGTAAAGCATAAAACATAACTTATCTATTAGCACACTTGACACAATGATTTAATGTGGAAACCCTGTTGGATACAATTGATAATTGCATGATTGTCTTTGATGTTACACAAATGTCATATCAGTCATCAGACAGAGTCTACCGAGCTCAGAAGGTAAGTACAGCTGTTGACAGAGTTTACTGAGCTTGCAAGGTAAACAAAGGAAGTTCAGTGTTTACCGAGCTCACTCGGTAATCAAAGGATTTGTTGCCGAAAGACATTGTTTACCGAACTCACTCAGTAAACAAAGGATATGAGATAGGTTGTCAGTATTTACCGAGTTGACTCGATCATCGAAGAAAAGAAGCAGACAGTGTTAACCGAGCTCACTCGGTCATCAAAGGAAAGTCGGAGAAATCGGTATTTACCGAGTTAAGTCGGTCAGTGAAGGATTTCACGAAATTCTCTGTATTAACCGAGCTCAGTCGGTTAACATAGGAATTATTTTCTGTGCAGTATTTACCGAGTTAAGTCGGCCAGCGAAGGATTTCTCGAAATTCTCTATATTAACCGAGCTCAGTCGGTTAACACAGGAATTATTTTCTGTGCAGTATTTACCGAGTTAAGTCAGCCAGCGAAGGATTTCTCGAAATTCTCTGTATTAACCGAGCTCAGTCGGTTAACACAGGAATTATTTTCTGTGCAGTATTTACCGAGTTAAGTCGGCCAGCGAAGGATTTCTCGAAGGTTAAGTAATTAAAGTTAATTACTTTATGTAATGTATAAAGTCGACTTATAGCACAATTATTTATAATTGTAACTTGTATTTGAGCCGACTTAATAATCTGAAAGGTATATATGAAGGATCAAGTTGCGAATTCAAGTATGGATGTATGAATGTGAACAAGCTAGCAGATATGATTGAATATCTAATATGCGAATTATAAGAAAGGTCAGAGCAAATTTTTGAAGGACCAGTGATGCAGAGTTGCATTTGATCAGAGAAAATCCAGAGGAACAGAACAGAGATCTGTATCAGCAAAGATAAGTTGTATTTATTTCAGATCACTCATTGTTACTTTCTAACAATTGTAACAGTGTTTTCAAATCTCTTAACAGAGTGGGTTTAACAGCCTTTTGTAAAATCCTCTAACAAGGTGGCAATTCAGTTGAATTGATCTAAAGACCTCTAGCAAGGCCACTCCTAGCAGGGTGATTAAATCCTCTAACAAGGTCGCACCTAACAGTGTGTTTTGTAACCTTTAACAAGGTTGGCTCCTAACAGGGCTCACTTCAGAAGAGTGAAAAACAGTAACTAGTTGCATTGGTGGTTTTTCCCATATTGGGTTTCCACGTTAAAACTGGTGTCTCTTGTCTCTTGTTTCTTGTGTTTTCAGTTTGATTATATGAGTATCAGCAATGAGTATTTCCTTTGACATCTTAAGGGACTTGTGGGAAAAGTTTTTGTAGTAACTGATTCACCCCTCCCCTCTTAGTTACTCCATTCTCATTTCCAACAATTGGTATCAGAGCTTATTGGTGCTTGCAGGAAAAGATTTCAAGGATCTAAGCCAAAGATCAAGATGTCTTACAAGAGAAAAATTCCAAGACTCAACAAAAATAACTTCTCTGCATGGCAAGGATTGATGAAACTTCATTTGGCTACTATTGGTGATACAGGACTGAAATATCTTGATGAAAAATACAAAGAACCTTCCGGCACATTATCTGTCAATGATATTGCTGAAAAGAAGACTCATAACAATATGATGATAGACATTGCATCTGCACTAAGCTATGAAGAATTTGATGATATCAAGGATTGCCAAACCACTTTTGACATGTGGAACAAGCTGAAAGAAATCTATGGAGGAGATGACAATGTGAAAAGAGCAAAAGCAGAAAGTCTAAGAGGACAATTTGACCAAATGAGAATGAGAGAGGATGAAAACATTGCCAAATATGTTGATAGAATCAAAGCATGTGTCAGTGCAATTAGGGCATCTGGAGGTGATATCAAAGAAGAGACGGTTATAAGCAAAGTTCTCAGAACCTTGCTTCCCATCTATGCAATCAGAGTTTCTGCAATTCAAGAAAGAAGGTGTGAAGAAAATCATAATATCAATTTGGAGGCTATAGTTGGAAGACTAACCGCATTTGAACTAGACAATTTTGACAACTATGTTTCAGCTTCCAAAAACACTGAATCAGCATTTGAGGCCAAACTTTCATTCAAAGATAAAGGCAAAAAGAAATCAAAGTCAGAAAGTGATGATGAATCAGACCAAAGTTTAGACAGTGATCTTGAAGTAATTGAAGCTCTACTGGCAAAGAAATACTCCAGAGGCAGAGGAAAATATAAAGGTAAAGTTCCTCTAATCTGTTTTTCATGTGAAGAAATTGGTCATATTGCAGCTAGGTGCCCAAACAAGCAGAACAATGATGAAAAGAAGGGTCATAAATGGAATAGAAAGAAAGATTACAAATCATTCAAGAACAAAGGTAAGAAATCATGTTTCATGGCTGAAAATTCTAAGGATTCTGATAATAGTAAAGATGAAATTGTTTATATTGCTGTGAAAGATGATTCTGATAGTGATGAGGAAGATAAAATGGCTCTTATCTCTCATATAAGTATGAATGATACATGGATTATAGACAGTGGTTGCTCTCATCATATGACTGGTGATAAAACTAAGTTTGATCAGTTTGAAGATTATGACGGTGGCAGTGTAAGGTTTGGTAATAATGAACCTCGTTTCATAAAAGGAAGAGGAAGAATCTCTCTAACCAAAGAACTTATATGCAACAATGCCTATTGGGTTGAAGGTCTTAAACATAACTTGCTAAGTGTGGCACAGTTACTCAATACTAGATTTAAGGTGGAATTCATGCATGGAAAGGCAAGACTGTTGAATGAGCAAGGAAAGCTGATAGGATCTGGCACACAAACTAAAGGTAACTTGTTCTACCTAGAACTTGGTGAATGCTCATGTTTTATTGCTCAAATTGAAGAAAGTTGGTTATGGCATAAGAGGTTGTGTCATGTCAATTTTGATAATCTGGTGAAGATAAGAAAATTCAAAAAGGTAAGAGGCATTCCTAATATAAAGAAACCTGAGGTCGGTTTATGCAAGAATTGTCAGATTGGTAAAACAGGAAAGACTAGTTTTAAAAGTAAAAGCTATCAGTCTGAAGATATATTAGAAATTGTGCATACTGATTTATGTGGACCCATTGGAATTGAAAGTTATACTGGAGAAAAGTTCTTCATTCTTTTTGTTGATGATTACTCAAGAATGATGACTGTTATGTATCTAAGGAATAAATCAGAAGCTTTTGAGAAATTCAAATGGTACTTGGCAAGAGTAGAAAAAGAAACAGGGAAAAGATTGAAATGCTTAAGGTCAGACAGAGGTGGTGAATTCATTTCACATGAGTTCAATAACTTCTGCATTGAAAGAGGAATTAAAAGACAAGTTTCAGCACCAGGAACTCCAGAACAAAATGGGATAGCTGAAAGAAGAAATAGATCCATTATGGATTGTGCAAGGACCCTAATGATTGAAAAGAACATTGCTATCAAATACTGGAAGGAAGCTATCAGCACTGCAGTTCATACCTTGAACCGAGTACAACTGAAAAAGGACTCATTCAAAACTCCCTATGAATTATGGTATGGCTACAAACCCAATGTAAGTTATCTGAAAATATTTGGAAGCAAATGTTATATTCTGAAAGAATCTAGAAAAGGTAAATTTGATGTAAAAGGAGATGAAGGAATATTTCTAGGTTACTCTTGTAAAAGCAAAGCATATAGATGTTTAAATCTATCTACTCACAAGGTCATAGAAAGTGCACATGTGAAAGTTGATGAGTTTGCAGAGAAATCAGAAGAAGAAAGCAAGAAGGTTCCTAAAGACTATAGAAGATTTATTTACATTGAACCTGATACTATACCAAGTACTCCAGTTAATCAGGAATCCTCAACTCCCGAGTCATCAATGACCGAGTTGCAGGAAGTTCAAACCGAGATACAGGAATTTTTTACCGAGCTAAAAGAATCCGAGTCACTTTCAGACTCTACCAAGCAAGTATCTACCGAGTCTGAATCTACCGAGTGAGAACAGCAAGAATCTGAAGTACAAAGGGACAACAATGAAACTCATTCAAGAAGTAAAGAACCTGTGTTAGCTAAATATGTCAGAAGGCATCATGCTCCAGATCAGATCATTGGAGACAAATTTGAAGGTACTCTGACAAGAAGTAAGTTAAAAGGCACTTGTTTACTTGCTGATTTTGAACCTAGAAATATCAAAAATGCATTGGCAAATGATAGTTGGATCGAGGCTATGAATGAAGAAATAGAACAGATAGAGAAAAACAAAACATGGACTCTTGTATCTAGACCCAAAGATAAGAATGTGATTGGAACAAAATGGGTATTCAGAAATAAACTAAATGAAGATGGCAAGGTATCAAGAAACAAAGCTAGACTAGTATGCAAAGGATATGCTCAAGAAGAAGGTATAGACTATGGAGAAACCTTTGCTCCTGTTGCAAGATTGGAAGGTGTAAGAACCTTACTTGCATATGCTGCTCACAAAGGATTCAAAGTTTATCAGATGGATGTCAAGTCAGCATTTCTCAATGGAATACTGGATGAAGAAGTTTACATTGAACAACCTAAAGGTTTTATTGATCCAGATAAGAAGAACATGGTCTGCAAATTACACAAGACGCTATATGGTCTAAAACAAGCTCCTAGAGCATGGTATGAAAGATTGCATAACTATCTTATTCAGATTGGTTTTCAAAGGACTAATGATAACAGTAGCTTGTATATAAAAGAAGGTCCAGATAATAAGATTGTTTTGGCAGAAATATTTGTAGATGACACTGTTTTCACAGGCAATGATGATCTATGCAAAGAATTTTCAGAACAAATGAACAAGGAGTTTGAGATGTCTATGTTTGGTGAGATTAAATTCTTTATAGGTCTTCAAATCCAACAAAGTAAGAATGGCATCTTCATCACACAGTCAAAATACATCAAGGAGATATTAAAAAAATTTGGTATGGAGGATTGTAAACCAGTTGGAACCCCTATGTGTACTGGATTGAAACTTACCAAGGAAGATGAATCCAAAGAAGTGGATCAAACACTGTATAGATCTATGATTGGAAAGTTGCAGTATGTAGTACATACTAGGCCAGATATTGCCCTTGCAGTCGGTATTGTAGCAAGATTTTCAGCAAAACCAAGAGAAACTCATATAATGGCAATCAAAAGAATAATGAGATATTTGAAAGGAACTGAAGATTATGGGCTATGGTATAAATTTGGAGGTAATTTGGATTTGAAAGTATTTACTGATGCTGATTGGGTAGGAAACCTTGATGATAGGAAAAGCACAAGTGGAGGAGCATTCTTTCTTGGAAAGAGATTGGTTTCTTGGACAAGCAAAAAGCAGAATTGTACATCCCAATCTACAGCAGAGGCAGAGTATGTTGCTGCAGCAGTAAATTGCTCAAATATTGTTTGGTTTAAGCAGTTATTGCAAGGAATGAGGATGGAAATCAAAGAACCAGTTGTTATGTTCTGTGACAATACTAGTGCAATCAATATATCAAAGAATCCAGTGATGCATTCTAAGACCAAGCATATTGCAATCAAATATCATTTTGTCAGAGAATTGGTACAAGACAAGGAGATCAGATTGGAATATGTCAATTCAAAGGAACAAATTACTGACATATTCACAAAGCCACTACCTAAGGATGCATTCTTGTATCTCAGAGGTAAGTTAGGGGTTACACCCCTATCCGAAATTCACTAAAAACAAGTTTTAGTGATGCATCAATGCATACCAAAATGAAAATCTATCTGTTGATGCAGTCAAATCTGGAAGCTTTGCATATGAATCAGTACTAAAGGTACATTACAATTCATTTAAGTTCTATTGTCTTTGGCATTTGTTGTCAAAGAGGGAGAGATTTACTTTACTGTCATATCTCTCTGAAATTTGTGTGAAAAAGAAAGTTCTTATGTAATTCCTTTACAGAGGGAGATTACTGAAAGAGGGAGAGTCTATCATCTTAGAGGGAGAATTGTTTTGATGACACATTGTGCTGATAAGGACTTGTTTTCAAATTTCATTCTGCTATGACATGTTGTGTTGCCATCAATGCCAAAGAGGGAGATTGTTGGATACAATTGATAATTGCATGATTGTCTTTGATGTTACACAAATGTCATATCAGTCATCAGACAGAGTCTACCGAGCTCAGAAGGTAAGTACAGCTGTTGACAGAGTTTACCGAGCTTGCAAGGTAAACAAAGGAAGTTCAGTGTTTACCGAGCTCACTCGGTAATCAAAGGATTTGTTGCCGAAAGACATTGTTTACCGAACTCACTCGATAAACAAAGGATATGAGATAGGTTGTCAGTATTTACCGAGTTGACTCGATCATCGAAGAAAAGAAGCAGACAGTGTTAACCGAGATCACTCGGTCATCAAAGGAAAGTCGGAGAAATCGGTATTTACCGAGTTAAGTCGGTCAGTGAAGGATTTCACAAAATTCTCTGTATTAACCGAGCTCAGTCGGTTAACACAGGAATTATTTTCTGTGCAATATTTACCGAGTTAAGTCGGCCAGCGAAGGATTTCTCGAAATTCTCTATATTAACCGAGCTCAGTCGGTTAACACAGGAATTATTTTCTGTGCAGTATTTACTGAGTTAAGTCGGCCAGCGAAGGATTTCTCGAAATTCTCTGTATTAACCGAGCTCAGTCGGTTAACACAAGAATTATTTTCTGTTCAGTATTTACCGAGTTAAGTCAGCCAACGAAGGATTTCTTGAAGGTTAAGTAATTAAAGTTAATTACTTTATGTAATGTATAAAGCCGACTTATAGCACAATTATTTATAATTGTAACTTGTATTTGAGCCGACTTAATAATCTGAAAGGTATATATGAAGGATCAAGTTGCGAGTTCAAGTATGGATGTATGAATGTGAACAAGCTAGCAGATATGATTGAATATCTAATATGCGAATTATAAGAAAGGTCAGAGCAAATTTTTGAAGGACCAGTGATGCAGAGTTGCATTTGATCAGAGAAAATCCAGAGGAACAGAACAGAGATCTGTATCAGCAAAGATAAGTTGTATTTATTTCAGATCACTCATTGTTACTTTCTAACAATTGTAACAGTGTTTTCAAATCTCTTAACAGAGTGGGTTTAACAGCCTTTTGTAAAATCCTCTAACAAGGTGGCAATTCAGTTGAATTGATCTAAAGACCTCTAGCAAGGCCACTCCTAGCAGGGTGATTAAATCCTCTAACAAGGTCGCACCTAACAGTGTGTTTTGTAACCTTTAACAAGGTTGGCTCCTAACAGGGCTCACTTCAGAAGAGTGAAAAACAGTAACTAGTTGCATTGGTGGTTTTTCCCATATTGGGTTTCCACGTTAAAACTGGTGTCTCTTGTCTCTTGTTTCTTGTGTTTTCAGTTTGATTATATGAGTATCAGCAATGAGTATTTCCTTTGACATCTTAAGGGACTTGTGGGAAAAGTTTTTGTAGTAACTGATTCACCCCTCCCCTCTCAGTTACTCCATTCTCATTTCCAACAAACCCAATTTGGGAAAAACCACCTATAACATGCTACTCATTTTTCACTTCTCTGAAGTGATGCCCTGATAAAGGCCAACCTTGTTAAAGGTTACAATACACACTGTTAAATGTGACCCACTTAAGGGATTTCAATCACCCCACTAAAAGTGAGCCTTGTTAGAGGACTTTAGGCCATTTACTTGGAATTCCATTCTATTAAAGGAGTTTCCAATGACTGTTAAGTCAACCCTACTAAAAAGGATTTACCCTAGGTTGATATAACTGTTAGAAAGTAACATTAGAGCTTTGATCTAATACAAATTACAACCTTACTTTTAGATTACAGATCACTATATAGACCTCAACTCTATTTTGCTCCGAATATTTGTAGCTCTAACAACTTGTTCATGCTTCAAGCATTCATCCTCTTTATGCATTCTTGCTTAGTGCATGATTGCAAACTTCTTCTCTTAAGTCACTTGATGAAGCAAATCCCTTTTCTTCTCCTTATCATATTTTCACATCCAAAGTCTCTAACCTCTTTTCTTCATGACTAGACATCCCTACATATAGGAAATTAGAACAATTTTCCTGCTCATTATCCATCACCAAAATTAGGGTTTTTGATAGATTAGGTAGGTTACAATGTATCTACCCCATATCTTCTCTTTTCTAGAAAATTCTCCTAGAATCCATTTGAATTCACCTCCATAATGGTTTACATAAGATTCTATGCCACTAGTACATCAATCTTATCTTCCCCTAATTCACAAGCTCTAAGAAAACAAGCTTGTTAGCTTTTATTTGGTGAACCTTTGATCTTTTTCATAATGTAACAGCCCAACATTATCAATCTTCTAATACTCAGCACATACTGTGCTACTCAACATCTACTATAAAATTACTCGACATTAATTGGGTTTTACTAGTGCTTGGTATCAACTAAAAAGTAGTCGACATAAACTAACTTACTCGGCATCCACTAGAAATTTCTTTTTCTTTGCTCCAACTGACTTTTTTCTCGGCTTGTGCTAACTTTTCTTAGCATCTTCTATCAACTTGGTCAAGCTTGGAAAATGAACTTTGTTCAACCTTATTCCTCTGAACTTTCTAAGTGTAGCCAGTCATTTTGTAACCTCAAGTAGATCATCAATACATTATGTTATCACTATCTTAACTGATTCTTGCACTTCGATACATAATCATAACTCAACCTTTCCTCTAGGTACTTTTTTTTACATCTTATTGATCAAAACTTCCTCATCAATCAACTAAATGATAATGATTCAAACATATAAGCAATTGTCTTATCAGCATATAGCATGTTTGACATCAATGACAAAACAATGATTAAAGCACACAATTTTCTTTGACAATCTTTCTACTCAAATAATCTTTTCGAACATATATCAACAATCTCCCACTTTGGAATTGATGGAAAACCAAACTAATCAACTAGTTAAACAAATGATGAATATCCTATTCCATCAAATTGTAAGAGTTGACGAAATCAAACTGCATAGCTTGCCAAGATAACTTGCATGCAAATAACCTGTCGAAGGGAAACCATGAAGGAAGAGGTGGAGCTTGGAAAAACCCTAAATGGACATGAGAGAGAACATATTGCAAAATAAGAAAATTCTATGTACAATGAAAATGGAATGATAAAATACAATGAGAGAGCCCAAACATAAAGGCCTCATGGAAGCTTGTAGAACAAGCTGGAAAGTGGTAAAAGATAAAGTTGACAACTAAGCACACTTCCACAAAAAGGTGGAACATGCTAGAAGGGAAAAAACTCATGCATTGTCAACAACTCATCACTACAACAATTAAATGCTAAATATTAAATAAATGCATTAAGCTAAGTAAGCTTAGGTAAATAGAATAAATAATAATAATTAATTATTTACTCTAACACCTCCCCTTAAGTGCAACTTAGAAGAATACCTTAAGCTCACAAAAACTAAGATGAAATGCAGAATGGGTTCCACCAATGAAGCCATGTTAGGTACCCATGTACAATACAAAGAATTGCAACCTCTAAAAATGGGGAAAGAGAAAACCACGTGGAAAAATCCCTCCCCCAAAAAGAGGTAACGTAGTGAATGATTAAAGAAGCCTCTAACTAGAAGAATGTCCCCGTAAAATAGGAACAAAAAGTGATCATGAAGAGCATCACTGAAGCATGAAGAAGCCACAAAATATACCATCAAAAAGAGAATGTTGATCTGAAGAACCTCCATGGAAGAAGAAGGCATGAACTAAGTGTGTCTATATGGTAGATTAACCATCTCATTGAAATGCATAGGTAACTAGCCACTGCAATCACCTTGTATATAAGATCAACCACTGAATAAATAGCTCACACTATCAAACCATTGAACCATGAAAGCATTAGAACACTAGAATAACCCCCCTTAATGCAAATGGGGTGATATAATAGGAAATTGAGAAGGTGGGCCAAACTCTGTTGTAGACAGAACTAAGAACGACGAGAGAGGGGAAGAGGTACAAACACCTATAAAGACACAGTCACACCAATGCTGCACGGAAAATAAAAGAAAGAAGTAATAAAATAGCAAAAAACTATCCCCCCCAGGGTGCTTTATAAAATAGTGTAAGTACAACTATCTCAAAACAACATTCATGAACCAAAAAGACAAGAGTGACACTTTATCTTAGTGCGTATACATAAAAGTGGTTACAAATTATGTCTACAATGATTGAAAAAGGAAAAAAGCTGATACAAAAGAAAGCATGGCCCAAAACAAAAGATTTCAAGCCTTGAAAATGATCCTCAAACCCGAATCACCCAAGATATCCACCATAGAGAAAAAATGTCAAAAACATGATAGAAAGAGCATTGGCTAGAATCTAAGGAAAATGATAGCATCTCTGAAAGGGTGACAAAATTAGCTTTCCAAAAATACAACGTTTTCAAAACATAGACATGGAACAAGAAAGATATGCATGCTAGAGTCAAAACCAAAACTTCAAACTCTCACTATGAAAACAAGCAAAAAAGCTACATCAAAACCTAAAAATAACTACACCAATGTCTTTGTCTTAGAACTAGCTTTCTAGTGCTTCTTTTGAATTGGAAAAATACCCCCATATGGTCAAGTTATGGCCAAAAAATTGCAAGTAGGTCAAATGGGACCCTAGAGAGGTATTGGAGGGTTGATGATGTAGTGCTGATGTCAGAATTCTACTGGAAAAAGCTTGACAACCTGGGGGCCATCATAGCAAAAAAAATAAGCCACATGGCAACCATGTGGCAAAAAAGTGACATGGTTGATGACATGGCAGGGGCCACATGGAAAATGCTAATGTGGCACCTATGCCACATGTCACCACCATGATGCTACAACAGTGAAAAAAATAGTCCATGTGACTACTATATTGGTGGGTGTTGCAGGTGGTGGCGCTAGAGTAGAGGACACTAGCGGAGTGGATAAAAAATGGTGAATAAGGGTAGTAGAGCTTAAACGTGGGTGGAGCTATTGTTATAGGTTGTGGGCTAGTGGCTCACCAGGGCTGATTAGGCTCGGGTTGCCCTGCAATAGTGTGGCTGGCTGTGGCAGCCAATGAGCTACAAGGTGGTGTGGTGGTGGTCGTTTAGTGGTGCTGCCTATTAAAATTTTTATTTTAATTTTTTGCACTGTTCATCTGTACAACCGTACGGTAGGGCCTGCAAGGAAAAAAAATTGCCTCTTGGAGCTCTATCTCCAAAATCAAAAATTTTTATATGAATTATGACTGTAAACAGGCTTCCAGATCTAATGGTATAGTATCCATTTGGGCCCAAAGTGCTCCAAAAAAATGCTCTTCTCTCAGATTGAAGAAAAAAGCACAAACAAACTAGAGTTTGTGTCTCTGAATCGTGGCTTCAAAAATCCTTCAAGAAAGAAGTAGCACGGAGGCTTTCATACCATGTAGGAGTTAATAAATCCAACTCCATAGCTCACCAAGATCACCTGCATGCAAATAACCTGTCAAAGTGAAACCAAAAAGGAAGAGGTGGAGCTTGGAAAAACCCTAAATGGACATGAGAGAGAACATATTACGAAATAAGAAAATTGTATTTACAATGAAAATAGATTGAGAAAATACAATGAGAGAGCCCAAATATAAAGGCCTCATGGAAGCTTTTAGAACAAGCTGAAAAGTGGTAGAAGATAAGGTTGACAACCAAGCACACTTTCACAAAAAGGTGGAACATGCTAGAAGGGAACAAACTCTTGTGTTGTCAACAACTCATCTCTACAACAATTAAATAAAAAATATTAAATAAATAAATTAACCTAAGTAAGCTTAAGTAAATAGAATAAATAATAAATAAATAATTATTTCCTCGAACACAAACAAACTAGGTTAAAATAGTAAGGTGATACCAAAAAGAAAACTCATGATTGAAACTTCTCCCTTTATTAACAATTCCCTCTTTTGGTTAGGTTACAAAATATAAATCCCTCAGAGTTCCTTCTAATCCTCTTCTTTTATGGATCAGAAAAATATTAGAATATCTCCCTCTTTTTGTTCTGATCCTTCCTCTAATTTCTTTTTGCTTTATCCTTCCTTCTTTCTTACCGAACTGATTAGTAATATACTTTCTCCTTTGATCATCTCCCTTGATTAGTTTAATGTACTTTCTCCCTCTTTGAAAACAATGCCAAAGACATATACTCAACACTTGGCATCTTTGATATATGCAGTCACAGAATTTTGTAGGCTCTTCAATTTTCTCCTTGTATCACCTTGCTTATGACTGATTTGTAATTCCAGTTTTGTGATTACTTTAGGCAGTTCATAAAGTAAGATCCACTATATCAATTTGTATAAAATGAGTGTCATCTTATTTGATGTAGGGTACTCTCTCTATCTTTTACATAGCCTTTTATATGGGTATTAAACCTAGTTTACCTCTAAGATACTCATAAGCATCCTTAGGTAATACTTTGGTGAAGATATCAAAAATTTGCTACTTTGTGTTAATATATTCCATCTTTTTCTCTTTGTCTCGAACCAATTCCCTTACATAATGATACTTT
Source organism: Cupressus sempervirens (assembly GCA_028749045.1). Lineage (NCBI taxonomy): Eukaryota > Viridiplantae > Streptophyta > Pinopsida > Cupressales > Cupressaceae > Cupressus > Cupressus sempervirens. Next base: position 47,313,821 of record CM053789.1, on the reverse strand, counting down.
ATTTCAAAGTGCTTTGTCTTTGTATGCATTATAGGAATCTTTGATATATTTATAATGCTTGTATTATCAGAATAAAGTGTCACTGGTTTTGTGATTTCTTCCTTCTTTCCCTTAAGTAGCTATTTGATACATACAATGTTTGTGTAGTTAATAGCAATAGCAACATACTCTGCTTTAGTAGTAGATTGGGAAGTACAACTTTGCTTCTTGCTAGTCCATGTAATAAGTCTTCTACCTAAGAAGAATGCTCCTCCAATGGTGCTCTTTCTATCATCAATATTTCTAGCCCAATCAGCATCCATGTAGGCTTTCAGCTCAAACTTTTCATTCTTCTTATAGCATAAACCATACTCTTTTGTTCATTTAAAGTATCTCATCATCCTCTTCACAGCCATCAAGTGATTAGTAGAGAATCTTGCAACTATCCCCATAGCTAATCCAATATTAGGTCTACTGGGTAAAAGCACAAACTTGTGTCACCTTTTATAAAGAAAAGTGATATCAGAATGTGACTGTTCAACATTAATAACAAAAAAAATGGTATTTGCATTTAAAATATGAAGATGATGTAAACTGATGAAATGTGTAGAATTGTATGAATTTTATGCCTATAATTTTTATTATTTTTTTGACTAAGAATTTATTCATTTTATTTTATTTTGAAGTCCCTTTTTTAACTGTAAAAAATATAGGATGTAGTTCCCATCAAACAAGTATGTGCAAATCATCTTTTTTTGTTATGATTTGAAAATATTTTATAGATGACATGTATAGCTAGTGCACAAAAAAAGAAATAATTATTTTTGATGTATATTTTCTTTGTTATAAGTACTCAAGTTCGACTTTGTCAGAATCTAACAGTTTTTTCCTCCCGTCAAAACTTCCCTATCAAATCTATAGCTTCTTGAAAAAAAATTACATATTCATGAAGAGGATTCTCTCCTCTAGTGATAAATATATTTTTTTTATTTTTTTGATATGATTTACTATTTTTTTTCATTTTTTGAGAGAGCATCTTCTGAAATGTTGAAATATCGACTTATAATATTTTTAGATTATAACATATTATAACTAATCAAAACACTCAAAAATTTATATAATGATGATATTGAGTTTGAAATATATAAAAGGGTATTTTTAGTTTTTTTTAAAAATTGAGTTTTGATAGAGAAATGAGATTTGACCAAAACAGGTTTTTGTATCACAAACGATGACACAGATCTATGCTTTTACCCTACTATGTACTACATATTGCAATTTTTCAATCATGGATCTATATAATTTTTGATTGACCTTAGTTGAATCATGATTCTTTGATAGCCTAAGTGCTATCACCATAGTTGTACTTACTAGTTTTGAATCCTCTAGTCCAAATGTCTTTAATATCTCTTTGACATATTTTGACTAAGTGATATATACAACATATTTTATTTGATAGACTTGTAATCCCACAAAGAATTTTATCTAACCAACCATTGATATTTCAAACTCTTATTTCATCAAATTTGCAAAATCTTTATACAAAACATCATGTCCTCAAAATATTATGTCATCAACAAAGATTTTAGATAACAATATACCTTTTTCTTTATCTGTCTTCATGTACAAATTTGTCCTTTCAAATCCAAATTTAGCAAGATAAGTATGAAGTCTCTCGTACCATGCTCTTGCTGCTTATTTCAATTCATATAGGGCTTTATGTAGCTTGCATACCATGTTCTTTTAATTTTTATCAACAAAACCTACTGGCTATTCTATGTAGACTTCTTCTAATATTACATGTAGAAATGCAGACTTGACATCCATCTGATAAACTTTGAAACCTTTGTATGTAGCATAAGCAAGTAGAATTCTCAATCCTTCCATTCTTGCAACAAGGAAAAATGTTTCACTATAGTCAATTCCTTCTTCTTGTGAATACCCTTTGTGGACTAGCCTTGCTTTGTTTCTTGTTACTTCACATTCTCATCTAACGTGTTTCTGAACACCCATTTTGTGCCAATCACATTTTTATCTTCTGGTCTAGGAACAAGACTCCAAGTCTTGTTCTTTTTTATCTATTGAATTTCCTCTTCCATGATCTTGTACAAGTCATTATCTTCCAATGCATCTCTCACTCTCTTAGGTTCCTTCATACTTAAAACACATGATTCACTTCTAAACCTATTTCTTGTCATTGACCTCGCATCTTTGTCCCAATGATTTAATTTGTAGGGTGGTGTCTTTTGACATATTTGCATAGTCTAGGCTCAGTTCTTATAGTTGCATTTTGTCTCTCAGCTTTAGTATCACTGTGTACATCTCTGTTAGATGTTTTAGCATCTCTTTCATGTGTGCTAATCTTAGAGTCATATTGTCCATTTTCCTCATTTTTGTAACTCGACATCTAAATCCAACTTGACATTCATAGGATGTGACTTGGCAATTGTTGAGACTTTCTATTGGATTGCTGGATGATTTGTAGCATCTTCTCTAGTAGGAATTCCATCATAATAGTATACAAATGACTTGTATTATTTTAGTTCTTTTGTAGATTCAACCTCCTATGCTTCTGTAAATTCATCAAAATTTACATTTGCACTTTTCACAGGTGAAAGCACAAACCTATGTCACCATTTGTGATATTTGGAGGGGTTACAGCCGAAATTGTTTTGGCCATAACAGTTATGGTTGAACAAGTTTTGACCGTACATATGTGGCAAGTTTCTTTGTCGACGTGGCATGCATAGTTACGGCCGAAACACTTCCGGCTAAAATGGTTCCGGTTGTAACCCCCATGTTTCAAATGACTCAAAATATCATAAAAATAGCCAAAAAGTGATTGACGATAATTTTATATGCTAGGGGGTTACGACCGAGACCCTTTCGGCCGAAAAAGTTACGGCCAAAACTGTTTATGCCGGAACTACCTATGTGGCATCCTAGGTGGTAGCCACACAAGCAAAAATAAGAACTTCTGTAAACTTCTCACTTTGAAGGCCAATTTGACTTACTAAATTGAAGTTTTTTTAAAAACTAAAAATATAGTTTTGTAGGTCTCAGAGTCAAGATTATGATTATATAATTTTTTTAAAATTTTGATTATGGATAATATGTTATAATTTGAAAATAGTACAAGTAGGTATTTTAAGATTCAGGAAGATGTCTATTCAAAAATAAGAAAAAAATAGTAAATCATGTTCAAAATTTATTATTATTTAATGCTGCACTAGAGGAGAGAGTCTCCTTCAAGAAAATGTAATTTGTTTTAAAAAATATGTAGATTTGATGGAAAAAGTTAGATGGGAGAAAAAAACTATCAATTTCTGATAACTTTGACTTTGACCAGTTATAACATAAAAAATATTAGCTGAATTTAAATTTCTCTTTTTTGGTGCACTAGGAATACATGTTGACTCTAACATATTCCAAAATCAGACCAAAATATGAAAATTTTCATATATTTGTTTGACGGGAAAAAAACTCTATATTTTTAGCATTTAAAAAAATTTAAAAATAGACTTTAAAAATTAAAAAATAGATAAAATTTTCACTCAATTTTTTTCAAAAAAATTATAGACATAAACTTCATCTAATTTTACACATTTCATTAGTTTACATCATCTTCAAATTCTAAACACAAATGCCACTTTTATGTCATTAAATTTGAAGACTTTAAATTTTGATATCACTTCTCCTTTATAAAAGGTGACATAGGTTTGTGCTTTTACCCTCACAATTTTTTAGTGTTAGTATTTAAACCCTTGTAAGCTCTATTTCTTGTAGAGTAACCAAGGAATATACCTTCTTCACTCTTTGCATCAAATTTCCACTCCTAACATCTTTGAGAATATAGCATTTACTTCCAAATACCTTAAAATATTTCACATTAGGTCGATGACCATACCATAGTTCAAAATGTGTTGAGTGAGTACCTTTCTTTACTTGTACATGGTTCAAGGTGTATACAATAGTACTTACAACTTCTCTCCAGTATTTTAGAGCAACATTCTTCTCCATCACGAGTTTCTTGACATAGTCCATTATAGACCTATTTATTCTTTTAGCAATTCCATTTTATGGAGGGCTCCTAGGTGTAGTTGTTTGTGTCTTGATTCCTTTGTCATTCCATCTAACATCTCAAACTCATTTGAAGTGAATTCTCCTCCTATGTCTAATCTCAAGCATTTCAACTCTTACATGTTTCCTTTTCAACTCGTTCCAAGTACCATTTAAACATTTGAAAAGTATCTAATTTTTATTTTAGAAACATGATTGCCATCATCCTAGAGTAATCATTAACAAAAAATATTATATACTTATCTCCTTTGTAGCTTTGCACTTCAATAGGTCCACACAAGTCAGTATGAAAATTTTCAAGTATTTTCTTAGAGGTATAAGCTTTACTTTTAAAGTTTGTCTTTGTCATCTTGTCTAGCTAACATTGTTTGTGCATTATATTTTTTAGTTTCTTCAACTTAGCCAAACCTCTAACTCTTTTCATGTTACTAATAGTAATCATATCATCAAAGTTAAAATGACATAATCTCTTGTGCCAAAGCCATACATCATCAAATTTTGCAATAAGATAAGTAGCATCTTCTATATCCAAATAGAACAAATTACTTCTAGTTTGATCACCTTTTCTAATCAAGTTTCCATTTTTATCATATATCTTGGCTGGTTTATTTTCAAACTCAACTTTTCATCCCAAATTATTCAATTGTGACACACTTGACAACATATAATTCAATCATTCAACATAATAAGTATTGTCACATGAAATCTTGTCTATGAGTTTGATAAACCTTTTTTCATTTTATTATACATGGTGCATCATTACCAAATCTTACACTATTTCCATCATAATAGGTAAAGCTAATTAACTTACTTTTGTCTCTAGTCATGTGATGTGAGCATCCACTATTAATGACCCATTTGTCATTCTTGTTCACACAAGTCATAAGTTTAGTTTCCTCATCTTCATTAGATTCATCCTTCATTGCAACATATACCACTTCATCGTCATTTTCATTAGAGTCATGTTCATCACCAGTGTAGCATGACTTCTTACCTTTATCTCTATAGTCTCTTCCATCATCTTCTCTTCTATTTTTGGCTTGTTTCCTTCTTTGAAGTTCTTTTTCTGGGTAAATCTTACTACTATATGATCAACTTCATTGCAATTGAAATAAATGATAGGTAGCTTACCTTTGAATTTACCTTTTCCTCTATGAAATTTTCTTGCTAGCAATGTTTCTAGTTGTTCAATATCTTCCTCATCTATGTTACTGTCACTGGATGCATACTTTATCTTTCTTTTCTTCTTCTTTTGCTTTACCTCCTCAGAATCCTTTAGTAACAACTTTTCTTTGAAAGCTAATTCAATAGTCTCTAGTCTATAGTTGTCAAAATTATATAACACAAAAGCACTAAGTCTTCCTACCAGACCTTCAAGGTTTAGATCATTTCCTAGTACACATTTTAACTCTTGGATTGTAGATACTCTAATAGCATATATAGGCAAAAATGTTCTCAAGACTTTACTTTACATAGTATCATCATCTATTTTACTATTAGCACCTTTTATTGCACTAAAAAATTCTTTTATTCTAGAAATATATTAAGAAATATTCTCTCCTTCCATTATCATGTCATTAGACTTACCTTTGTGGCTCTTTGACTTGGCTCTTTGAATATTTTAGTCTCCTCCATAGATGGTGTCTAGGACATCCCACATCTAATTTTCATTCTTAAGACCTTTGATATCATCAAATTCAGCATAGCTTAGGGCAACGGCAATCTCCAACATCACCTAATTGTGTTCTTTCTTTTCCTTCAAATCTTTAGTAGTTAGGTCTCCTACTGGATCAACACATTCTACTAAAATGCAAGATTGTTCATAATTTCCAAGTCCTCCAAGGTGTAGCTTCATCAAACTTTTCCATCTAGAAAAGTTATCTCTGTTGAGCTTAGGTACCTCTCTTTTTGACATCTTGATCTTTAAGCTTTTAGTACCTTAAAACTAATCATCTTGAGTAGACAAATATGATACAAATTGTTGGAATTCTTTCACAATAACTGAGAGGGGCGGGGGCGGGGGGGAGGAGGGGTGGTGAATTAGTTATTCAAGGTCCACATGTACAAATAAAACTTTTCACAATTCAGTGAACCCATAAAACATTCTTAACTATGCATGCATTCATTGTGTGTTAACTAAAACTAATATGTTACTATCAAATCAACAAGCAAAAATATAAATCATAAAACACAACATATCTAGCAACATATTTGACACAATGATTTAACATGCAAACCTAATTTTGGAAAAACCATCAGTAACATGTTACTCCTTTTTCACTCTTTTGAAGTGATGCTCTATTAAAGACCAGTCTTGCTAAAGGTTACAATAAACACTACCCGATTAAGGGATTTCAATCACCCTATTAAAATTGAGCCTTGTTAGAGGACTTTAGGCCATTCACTTGGAGTGCCGCCTTGTTAAAGAATTTTCCAATGACTGTTAATTTAACCTTAATCCAAAGGATTTACCCTAGGCTAATACAATAGTTAGAAAGTAGCAGTAGAGCTTTGATCTGAAACAACTTACAACCTTACTTGCAGATTATAGATCACTATTCAGTCCTCAACTTTTCTTAGCATCTATTCTTTTTAGCTCTAACAGCTTGTTCACGTTCAAGCATTCATCCTCTTTAAGCCTTCTTTCCTAGTGCACCATTGTAGACTCCTTCTCTTGAGTCACTTGATGAAGATAATCCCTTTTCTTCTCCTTATCAGATTTTTGCATCCAAACTCTCTAACCTCTTTGCTTCATGACCAAACATCCCTACATATAGGAAATTAGAACACTTTTCTTGCTCATTATCCATAACCAAAATTATAGTTTTTAATGGATTAGGTAGGATACAACATATCTACCCCATTTCTTGTCTTTTCTAGAAACTTCTCCTAGAATCTATTTGAATTAACCTCCATAATGTTTTACATAAGATTCTATGCAACCAACTCATCAATCTTATATTCTCCTAATTTACAAGTTCCAAGAAAAAAAAACTTGTCAACTTTTATTTGGTGAATCTTTGATCTTTTTTCATAATCTAGTAGCTTAGCATTATAAATCTTTTGATGCTTGTCACATACTATGTTACTCGACATCTACTTTAAAATCTCTTGACATCAACTCGATTTTATTGGCACTTAGCATCAACTAACTTACTCAGCATCCACTAGAAATTTCTTTCACTGGGCACCAACTGACCTTTTGCTTGGCTTGCCCTAACTTTTCTTGGCACCTTCTATCAATTTGGTCAAGCTTGGCAAATGAACTTTGTTCAACCTTATTCTTTTGAACTTTTTAAGTGTAGCCAGTCATTTTGTAACCTCAAGTATATTATCAATACATTATGTTATCATTGTCTTAACTGATTCTTGCACTTCAATACATAATCATAACTCAACCTTTCCTCTAGGTACTTTTTTTTACATCTTGTTGATCAAAACCTCCTCATCAATCAACTAAATGATCATGCTTGAAACATATAAGCAATTATCTTACTAGCATGTAGCAGCTTTGACATTAATGACAAAACAATGATTGAAACACACAGTCTTCTTCAACAATCTTTCTACTCAAATGATCTTTTCAATCATATATCAAAAAAGATTTCTTATTTTTCTAGTTAACTAAAGTTCATTATTCACATTTATTTGCTTGACATGCAAAGCTGGGGTCTAAAGTCTAGAAGTTATACTCAAGGGACTATGATGTGAGAGAGTATTTAACTCCTAAAGTTGATAAATAATAATAATAATAATGGAAGTGAGACACTAATAAGATGTCTTATTTCATCATCTTAATAAAAGCTCACAATTCATGTTTTATGCCTTTTTTCTAGGTTCTTAAATATGCTCAGCATTCTCTACTAAGAACTTGATGTATGGTGTAGAGATTCTAGCTACTACAATTTATTATGAACTCAATTCTAATTTTAGACTAAATTGTGATAGTTTATGTAAAATTTTATTGATTGATTTCTTTTGTGCACTAGCAGTTGTTGTGTATCATTTCAATTTTTATGACAAGGTTGGTCAGCCACATTCATGCTCACCAAACCTACTAGTAGATATTCACAATTTCATAGGTTATATAAGTTCTTTCAAAAGTCAAACCTTTATTTGTATTGAATTTAGAGTTAATGGAATTTCTGTTTCATCTAATCTCAAACTATTTAATATTTTATTTAGATCTTAGAAGTTGTAATTTATAAATTTTCCTTCCTTCACCACATGTAACAAATCCATGAAATTCCACCAGAAAGAATTTTTTTTAATTCATTTTTTATTATATGTTTGAGTTCCTAATATGATTCTTGAACTTATTCTTATAGACCACAAAACAAAGTCTCTCTTAACCAAAAAAATTAATCAACCAATTTTCTTTCCTATATATGTTTCTCAAAATGAAAATGGTGATGAAATTAAGCTAATTTGCAAAAGAGAGAACAATTAATAACAAATATAGATCCAATCTTCTTTACTAGCATTTTTCTTTTTCTATTTTCTCATTTGTTGTTTTTTATGATTATGGGCTAAGAAACTTTGTTACTCTCTATGATTGATCCAAAGAGTTTAGTGGAATTGTACTATATTGGGATGGTCAAGCTACAAGTAGAATTGAAAACAAGTTTTGGCAAAAGCCTCTATAAATAAACCTAAGTTACTTTTCATGGTACTAGTTTGACCTAAGTTACTTATCATGGTACTGGTTTGGTCTTGGGTTTAGGATTTTGGTAAAACAAATTAGAGTTAGGTTCAAGCATACAAAAACATATAATTTGATATAGTGAAATTCTTTAATATATAATACATTGATTAGAAAAATAAAGATATATCAAATATCCATCTATATATTTATATAAATAAGAAATACAAAAATACAATAATCTTGATTTACCCTATATATAAATGGATTGATGAAATAACTATTTCATCTATTACTACATAGAAGTAGGCAACATTTTGTCCATGACTCCATACAAATGGGTGAGAAAACTAGAGAAGTAGATATTATGCAGTCAAACCCTCTATATTTGTGTACAACAAAAATGAATTTACAGATCACTATGGAATCTATTAATGGGGGAGGGCAAGGGGTATCTATATTTGTATACAACAAAAATGAATTTACACATCACTATGAAATCTATTAATAGGGGAAGACAAGGGGTAATATGTTAAAAAAGTTCTCACTCCTATTCAATATCCATATCTTACCTTGGCCAATCTCCAAACATAAGCATGAGAAAATAAGAAGATGATATATTAAATTTCAAGTTAGATGCATGCTACATGTAAAAATATAGAAAATTGTCTAATTTGCTACAAAACTTGAAATATATATAGGTTTAAGATATAGAAATATTTGGAAACCTAGTAGATCGCTGCTAGAACTATAGCTAGACAAATTGGAACAAAATTGTTAGTTCTATAGGGCCAATCAAGGAAACCATTGCACAAGATGACACAAAAAAAGAAGATAGCTATTTATAGGCAAGAGAGGAAATATGTTGCTTCTCTTTTAATAAATTGAGAGAAGCAAGTTAATTTTTTTTTACTGGATTATATCTTCTAGAGGCTTTGGAGAGTTCTTCTTCTTTTAATGTCTTATTAGGGTCATGTGTGGCTAAAATAGCCTAGACTCGATAGTGCTCCAAATCTGATTTAAATTTAGATTTTTTCTCATGTTTTTCTCCATCACAATGTCATCACAACTTGTATAGACCATGTTGTTAAATATAAAATAATGGATTATATCATGTATTTAGATAATTAGCAAGGTTGCTCAAATGCATTTTACATGAGTAAATGTTATATTTTATTAAGTAAATTTATATCCCTAGAGATAATGTTTTATACTATTTATTAAGATTCTTAGGTTTGTGAGAAGCTTGAGAGCTTGTTTATCTAGTTTGTCAGTGGTGTTGAATCATTCATAATAAAGTTTGTATCATTAAAATTAATCTAATGCAAAAATAAATGACTTGCTAGATTGATTTGCCTGTACTTGGCAGGAATAGTGTTGCCTTGCAACTCGTGTCTTTATTGGTCTACTCATTTCATGAAAATATTTTGTTAAATGTTTTATTCTTTATGAATTTGAAAAAAAATGTTTTTCTATGGGGATTTGACTTAGAAATATGTGTGCAAGACCTTTGATGCTTGAAAATTGTTGAAATCAAATGAAAAAATTCTCATGATATTATCAAAGAATGAAACATAATTATCCCTCTTAAACAAGTAATCTTTGAACTTTATGTTGCCCAATAAACAATGATAAAAGAAAAAATTATGAATATATTTGTAGTATGAAATATCAAGTCTAGGCCTAAATGAAAATAACAAATAATCTAATTTGAACCTCTACATCTATAAATGTCAAAGACAATAAATTAATAATAGTTCTAAATAAAATTACATTGTATTATAAAATATATGATGTTTCCACAATCCATAATAGTGAGTAGTGATTCTAGATAAAACCTTGTTCAAAGTGTACTATTTAAGCACTATTGTGGATCTTGGAAATGACATGTCTCTTATCAATAAAATGTAGTGTTATTTAGAAATATTATGTCAATTTCACTGTCTTTGATATTTATAGATATCTAGGTTCAAGTTATATTATTTGTTGTTCTCATTTAGGCCTAGATTTAGTATTTCTTGAATTCATTTCTTGTTGATGATTCTTTTACATATTTAAACATTCATCCGGTACATCCCTGCAGCAAGAAAAGTTCTTGAATTCATATCTCATTAACTATTCTTATACATATTTAAATGTTCATCTTAAGCACAAAAAAACCTTCAGATTATAAATGGAACAGATTTTATTGCAGCAACTAGTCTTTGCGTGTGCAATAACATTTGGTCAAAAATCAACATTTCAAAACTTTCTTGTAGGTTTTTTTTTTCCTGATTGAAGTGAACCCCCATCTGCTTGTAACATGAGGCTATATTTAATCTATTGAAATATACCTTAATATGCATATTACTAGAAAATGAATTCCTCTAATCTTATTTTTTTTAAATGGTAGATACCTATATTTTTCCTTTGGTGTCACTACTCTAATTTATATTTAGTTTATTTCAATAATAGGAGGATAGAAATAAATTAAAGGGAGTGAAGTCACTATCCTAAAAAAAACACTTCTAGCCAATTTTAGAATGGGTGCTTTACCTACTAGTAATGGAAAATTTGGGGATCTTATAGAAATATTGGTTAGCGTTGTCGAAAAATATGTCAACTTTGTCTTTTTAGAATTATAATAATATATCTTGTATTGTTGATAGTATAAGCATTATATAAACAACTTTTCACTACAGAAAAGCAATGAATCATCAATGCATGATAATATAGTACTATTACTTCAAAATATGTTTGAAGTATTTCATTCTTATATGATGCTTAAAATCAGGTAAATTTTGTTCCTTGATTTGTTTCATTATAAGTCTTTCTTCCTTGCATTTATGGGTATTCATTAACATCTTTATGCACTCCTTATTTGTTTATATTATTTATTTTACTCCTTTTGCATAAATAGAGGAGCATTGGTTATAGGGAGAGCACTTCCATAGGGTTTTGCACTCCATTATTTGGTGATTCTTTCCATCTCTATTTCCGTTTCACTTATTGTTATGATATTTCTTCTTTAATTTTATTTTTGATTGACAAAGATGGCATTGACAATAAATATTATCTATTTTGTGATGTCTCTTTTTCTTTTTCACTATGCCAAACTAGAAGAGATCTAGAAGGGATAGCAAGCAAGGGAAGTGAGGATCTGGGCAAAGATTGGGTTTAATAGAAAGGAAAGGAGTTGCATCCCAAAATGGGACTAGAATGATAAAATGAACATCTTTTGAAATGTGCTTTCCTAGGAGTCACAAAATATAGACAACTAGGGGTTTTCCACCATTGCAAAGGTACAGGTTTTTAAAAAAGACCATTATAAATTTCTTAGTTGTAGAAAGGTTGTTGTTGCTTTGGATATTTTTTTCTATCACCACCATTGAGGCTCTTTCTCATTAGATACTTTATGAATGCAAAAAATATTTTCAAACTATATGCTTGAGGAATTGGGATTTTTAATTTATCGCATAGGGGAATGATTTAACTTTGTGTAAATTCATAGTATGGAAGTATTTTGTGGTTGAATTCATAATGCAATTCATTTATACAATTTTTATTCTATTAAGATAGTAGATGAAGTTAATAGTAATCAAGATCATGTTAGGATTTATAAGGCTTCCTCTCTAGAAAAGATTTTAGTGCATGTAATGTTGTAAAAGGATTATGTTCTCTCACAAGAGAATCATAATTTATGTAGAAAAAATGATGTTAAAAAGAGAATAACCAACACATCCCTTACAAGTGCATTCATTTAAAACATTGTGTATTGTAAACAAAGCCTACTCTCATAGGATTTTTTTTTTCATTATTACTGAGTCACTACATAGAAAAGTTGAGTAGAATGAATAAAGTCTAGCTTGATATTCCCAAAGTTTAGAAAGCAGGTAATAGATTGAAACTTTGATGGATTTCAATGCCATATCACACAATTCTATTTAGATATATTAGGGAAAGATAACCCACACAAAAAGTTATATTAGAGAAAATTCCATGGTCTTGGAGGCTTGCCAAGTTTAGTTAAAAGGGGCATTGTTATAATTTGATGGATATGATAATTGTTGCTTAATATTTAATTTGGTAGTCATACTCTTGTAAACATGTCTCCTATGATAACAAATAAACATAAGAACATCCATTATCTTGTTATTTTTATCTTGGGCATGATATATTGAAATTCAAGGAAATAACTCAACAGTTTAACCCATCTTCAAGGAAAAACTTAATTATCCAAAAAAGGAATTGAATGGAAGAAACTAGTTAAGTGAGTCTGACCCTTTTAACATAGAAGGAAACTTATACTTGTATATAATTGTGAACATAAGAAATCTCATCTAGAATAGATAAGTTTTTGAAGTGACGAATAGAAATATTGAAATGATACATCTTTGGAGCAAGACTTAGAAATGTTACAATAAAGTCAAAGAAGATAGTATGAGTCTTTTGGGGAATTAAATACCATACTTTAAACAATAAATGACCAATAATGATGGTAAATGAAATGAAATGTTATGTAGATCTCTTGGGGAAATTTTTAAGGAAACACTATAGTTGCATTATTCATATTCTTCATGAGTTTATTTTTCAAGATAAATGGTTTTTATTTTCTCTCCTTCTAGTGTAAAAATACAATATTCATACTCATTTTGTAGTCATCTCATGTAGACTAATCTAAATTGAAATAAGGTAAGGGTTTTCTTCCCATCATTTATCTACCTAGAAAGGATACCGAGTTCTAAGACTACATATACAGTAAAAATTATGAAGACCTAATAGTATCATCCTTGATAGTAGGAGTGAGTTTTCAAAAGTTTAAGAAGATAATATGAAGTAATTTTTGATTCAACTATATAAAATCCTTTTCCATCATCAATCTAGATCATACTATAGTTTACCATCAACATAAAGAGAGAAGTATGATAAAAAACATTGACACATAGAACTTATATAACTGAATTCCATAAGAACTATAAATGGGGTTTGTATTTTTCTTTTATTGTGAGAAAACAACTAGTTGCATCACCATAGGGAAGAACCTTGAGGGGGAACAAGATCATATGAATTTTCCTTAGTCAATAAAAAATTTTGAGAGTTACTATAGCACAATTTTACTCTAATAAATTTATCTTTTAAAAATCTGAAAATTCTACTCACACAACATTTTTATATCAATCCACATTTTGATTGCATGTCTATCATACAAGAACACTTACAATAGCTTTGTGATGTTCATCCAAGACACACAACTCATTCAATAAGGTCTTCTTTGTATGACTTTAGAGTCCTAAGTTTTCAAGAAGGTTGTGGAGAAAATCTTTGACCCTCTATGTCAATGAGGGTATTCAAGAGAATCATCAAATATAAAAAATCAAACATAAGAAAGTATTAATATACTTGTGAAATTTATTCTCAAAGTGAAATTAGAAGAAGACAATACAAATTCTTCTGAGTGAAAGGCCTAAACAAGAGTCAAACATTGCCTAAAATTTATGACCTAGAAGTAATTACAACACAAGGCCTGTTTATTTTCAAAAATACACCACTGTAAAAAATAAATCAAAGACAACATATGGCCTCTAGGATTGTGGGTGTCAATAATTAAGGCAAAGACAACTACTTGCACTATTCCAAGATCCAATCCTTGTAGCTAGAGATGAGGTTTTGCCAATGATCAATTCCCCAAGGAGATGAAGATCAAAGATGATAAAGCAGAGATCGGTGAGAAGGAAATAGCACCATCTATTCTACAAATGGTACATAAGTAGGTCACAAAATTTTGGCCACCCTTAAACATCACACACTAAGCAATGAATTAAGCTTGGGAGAAAAAAGTCAACTTTGACTATTTAACACTTTTGATCTAAGAATTAAGCTTTGACTATTTCTACAACTATTGGTGGTAGGGATGGGCAACCTAGGTAGACCATCAGTTACATGGCAGAGCAAGTGGGAGGTATTGGGTCCTTTGGAATTGTGTTTCAAGCTAAATGTCTTGAGTCAAGGATGAATCTAATATATCCTATATTTTCTCATGGTATTATCGAGCTCCTCGGCTCATTTTTGGTGCCACAAAGTATAATATACACAATTGCAATTGACATGTGGTGAATAAATTGTGTCCAAACTTCTCTTGGGTTAGCCTATGATTCCTAAGGAGAGTTTAGTAGACCAACTTGTAGACATTATCGAGGTCCTTGGGACACCAACTTGTGAGGAAATAAAGTTTATGAATCCTCATTATACTGAACTAAAGTTTTCCCATATAAGAGTTCACCCATGGCATAAGGTCTTACACAAGCACATGCCACTAACGATCGTTGGTCTAGTCTCAAGTCCACTTTAGTGCTCACCAAGTCTTCGATATACTGCACTTGAATATTTTATGCATCCATTTTTTGATGAACATTTTGACCCTAATATCCATCTACCTAATTGTAGAATAATGATGCTTAAGAGTTCATTAGATTTAGTTGAATGCATATACATGCATAAATCCTGATAGTTATCTTAGTAAACATCACTGTTATCTCTAGTAAAGGACGTTATGCATGCATATTGCACTATAATTTAGGGAGTTAAAATAGGAAGCTACCTAGAGTAGTCTTTGAGTTAAGCATTCAACATTTAGTGGTCTACGTAGGTTAGGTTATAGACTTAATAAATTGTATAATTTATTAATTTTTTTATTTGTTGTAATAAAATAAATGGAACAATAAAATGGTTTTGTTGCTCTGCACAAAACAGAGCATCCTCTGTTCCAAATTAGTTTTCAGATTTTAATTTTCTTTTTGTATATTATGTTTATTATTGAGTTTTTCTATTCGTTGTTGTTATTATGTTTCTACACTAATGGTTGTCCTCTACTTGCACCTTTTGACTCCAAGATAGAGGAATTGATGGGGATGACACTCATATGCCTTCAGAAGTTGATTCCAGAGTATGCGAGGAGGCATTGCCTCTAACTGGGAATTAGACTCTAGGTTTTGGTTGCCTCTAATTGGGGATTAGACTCTAGGTTTTGGTCTCTATTTGGAGACCTGCTATATCATTTTTTCTAGCTATGATATTTATAAACTAGGCAAGAATATTAAATTTATAAACTCAATGTTGCAAATCTCAGATAATCGAATACCAATTGGAGATCAAAATTGAAATATTAATTTTGATTCTCTAACAAAAAAAAGCACAAATTACACCCCAAATTTTATCCTCAAAAACATGCCTCCTTTCACAAATTTGATCCTCAAATCTCAATTGACAACACAAACTAGTTTTTACAAATTTGAAAACATGATAGAATAATACCCAAAAATTGCAAAGTTTTGCCAAGGCTTGTTTATAGATGATTACCTGGTCATCATTTACTCTTCTTCAACACATAATAAAGAAAATAAATAAGAAAAAACATCATCGGCTTTGATTGAGTTGATCTGTTCCCCCAAATACCACAGATAGTCTTATTTCACTTCTGAAATCTCATGTGGCCCTTCTCCTCCCCAACAAAAGAGATTTTATTAAATCTGATTGATTAAGATTTTAGGAGTAGAAAACAATAAAAAAGAATCCAACTTTCATTAAATCTTCTTAAAAGAGATACTAAGTGTAAAAATCAACCAAAAACATCAAGTACATTGGATTCGCTTGAAATATAAAGTTTTCAGAAAAAAAAAAGAAGATTTGTTATCATCAGAGCTTGTTTATTCAAGGCTAGATCTAAAGTTCGAAACCAGTCTCTATTGGCTCTCCAAAAATGTACATTTTCCAAAGTGGAAAAATTAAAACCTCATATTACCCAAAACTAATTATGTTCTCCATGAAAAGTTTGAAACCAGTCTCTATTGGCTCTCCGAAAATATACATTTTCCAAGTCCTCCAAGGTGTAGCTTCATCAAGCTTTTCCATCCAGGAAAGTTATCTTTGTGGAGCTTGGGTACCACTCTTTTTGACATATTGATCTTTTTTCTTTTAGTACCTTAAAACTATTCCTCTTAAGTAGACAACTATGATACCAATTGTTGGAATTCTTTTAGAATAACTATGAGGGGTGGGGGCGAGGGTGTGGGGGAGGAGGGGCGGTGAATTAGTTATTCAAGGTCCACATGTACAAATAAAACTTTTCACAATTTAGTGAACCCATAAAATTTTTTTAACTATGCATGCATTCACCATGTGTTAACTAAAACTAATATGTTACTGTCAAATCAATAAGTAGAAATGTAAAGCATAAAACACAACATATACATCAACATATTTGACACAATGATTTAACATGGAAACCTAATTTTGGAAAAACCATTAGTAACATGTTACTCCTTTTTCACTCTTTTGAAGTGATGCCCTATTAAAGGCCAACCCTACCAAAGGTTACAATAAACACTACTAAATGTTACCTAATTAAGGGATTTCAATCACCCTATTAAAATTGAGTTTTGTTAGAGGACTTTAGGCCATTCACTTGGAGTGCCACCCTGTTAAAGAATTTTCCAATGACTGTTAATTCAAACTTGCTCCAAAGGATTTACCCTAGGCTGATACAATTGTTAGAAAATAGTAGTAGAGCTTTGATCTGATACAACTTACAACCTTAATTGTATATTATAGATCACTATTCAGTCGTCAACTTTTCTTAACATCTAATCTTTTTAGCTCTAACAGCTTGTTCACCATTCAAGTATTCATCATCTTTAAGCCTTCTTGCTTAGTGCGCCATTGTAGACTCCTTCTTTTGAGTCACTTGATGAAGAAAATCCCTTTTCTTCTCCTTATCATATTTTTGCATCCAAACTCTCTAATCTATTTGCTTCATGACCAGACATCCCTACATATAGGAAATTAGAACACTTTTCCCGCTCATTATCCATAACCAAAATTATAGTTTTTAATGGATTAGGTAGGATACAATGTATCTAACCCATATCTTGTCTTTTCTAGAGACTTCTCCTACAATCTATTTGAATTCACCTCCATAACATTTTACATAAGATTTTATGCAACCAACTCATCAATCTTATATTCCCCTAATTCACAAGTTCCAAGAAAAAAAATTTGTCAACTTTTATTTGGAGAATCTTTGTTCCTTTTTCATAATGTAGCATCTCGACATTATAAATCTTCTAATTCTTGACACATACTATGTTACTCAGCATCTACTTGAAAATCACTTGACATCAACTAAATTTTACTGGTGCTTAGCATCAACTAAAAATTACATGCCATCAACTAACTTACTCGACATCCACCAGAAATTGCTTTCCCTCAACTCCAACTAACCTTTTTCTTGGCTTCCGCTAACTTTTCTTGGCACCTTCTATCAACTTGGTCAAGCTTGGCAAATGAATTTTGTTAAACCTTATTCTTCTAAACTTTTTAATTGTAGCCAGTCATTTTGTAACCTCAAGTAGATCATCAATACATTATGTTATCATTGTCTTAATTGATTCTTGCACTTCAATACATAATCATAACTCAACCTTTCCTCTAGGTACTTTTGTTACATTTTATTGATCAAAACCTCCTCATCAATCAACTAAATGATAGTGCTTGAAACATATAAGCAATTGTCTTACTAGCATGTAGCAGGTTTGACATCAGTGACAAAATTATGATTGAGACATACAGTCTTCTTCAACAATATTTCTACTCAAATGATCTTTTCAATCATATATCAACAAAGATTTATTATTTTGCTACTTAACTAAAGTTCATTATTCACATTCATTTGTTTGACATAGAAAGCTAGGGTCTAAATTCTAGAAGTTATACTCAAGGGACTATCATGTGAGAGAGTATTTAACTCCTAACGTTGATAAATAATAATAATAATAATGGAAGTGATACACTAATAAGATTTTATATTTCATCATCTTAATAAAAGCTCACAATTCATGTTTTATGCCTTTTTTCTAGAGTCTTAAATCTGCTCACCATTCTCTACTAAGAACTTGGTGTATGGTGTAGAGATTCTAGCTACTACAGTTTATTATGAACTCAATTCTAATTTTAGACTAAATTGTGATAGTTTATGTAAAATTTTATTAATTGATATTTTTTGTGCACTAGTAGTTTTTGTGTATCCTTTCAATTTTTATGACAAGGTTGGTCAACCACATTCATGCTCACCAAACCTACTAGTAGATATTCACAATTGCATAGGTTATGTAAGTGCTTTGAAAAGTCAAACCTTTATTTGTATTGAATTTAGAATTCATGGAATTTCTATTTCATCTAATCTAAAACTCTTTAATAGTTTATTAAGATCTTAGAAGTTGTAATTTATAAATTTTCCTTCCTTTACTACATGTACTAGATCCATGAAATTCCACCAGAAAGAATTTTGTTGAATTCATTTTTTATTATATGTCTAAGTTCCTAGCATGATTCTTGAACTTATTCTTATAGACCACAAAACAAAGTCTCTCTTAATCAAAACAATTAATCAACCAATTTTCTTTCTTATATATGTTTCTCAAAATGAAAATAGTAATGAAATTAAGCAAATTTGCAAAAGAGAGAACAATAAGTAACAAATATAGATCCAATCTTCTTTACTAGCATTTTTCTTTTTCTATTTTCTCTTTTGATGTTTTCTATGATTATGGGCTAAGAAGCTTTGTTACTCTCTATGATTGATCCAAAGAGTTTAGTGGAATTATACTATATTGGGATGGTCAAGCTACAAGTAGAATTGAAAACAAGTTTTGGGAAATGCCTCTATAAATAAACCTAAGTTACTTATCATGGTACTGGTTTGAACTTGGGTTTAGGAGTTTGGTAAAACAAATTAGAGTTGGGTTCAAGCATACAAAAACATATAATTTGATATAGTGAAATTCTTTAATATATAATACATTGATTAGAAAAATAAAGATATATCAAATATACATCTATATATTTATATAAATAAGAAATACAAAAATATAATAATCTCAATTTACCCTATCTATAAATGGATTGATGAAATAACTATTTCATCTATTACCACATAGAAGTAGGCAATATTTTGTACATGACTCCATACACGTGGGTGGGAAAACTAGGGAAGTAGACATTATGCAATCAAACCCTCTATATTTGTGTACAACAAAAAAGAATTTACACATCACTATAGAATCTATTAATAGGAGAGGACAAGGGGTATCTATATTTGTGTACAACAAAAATGAATTTATACATCACTATGGAATCTATTAATAGGGGAAGACAAGGGGTAATATGTTAAAAAAATCCTCACTCCTATTTAATATCCATATCTTACCTTGGTCAATCTGCAAACATAAGCATGAGAAAACAAGAAGATGAAATATTAAATTTCAAGTTAGATGCATGCTACATGTAAAAATATAGAAAATTGTCTAATTTGCTACAAAAATTGAAATATATATAGGTTTAAGATATAGAAATATTTGGAAACCTAGTAGATCGTTGCTAGAACTATAGCCAAACAAATTGTAGCAAAATTGTTAGCTCTATAGGGCCAATCAAGGAAACCACTACACAAGGTGACACAAAAAAAGAATATAGCTATGTATATGCAAGAGAGGAAACATGTTGCTTCTCTTTTAATAAATTGAGAGAAGCAAGTTAATTATTTTTACTGGAGTATATATTCTAGAGGCTTTGGAGAGTTCTTCTTCTTTTAATATCCTATCAAGGTCGTGTGTGGCTGAAATAGCCTAGACTCAATAATGCTCCAAATCTGATTTAAATTTAGATTTTTTCTCATGTTTTTCTCCATCACAGTGTCATCACAACTTGTATAGACCATGTTGTTGAATATAAACATAATGGATTATATAATGTATTTAGATAATTAGCAAGGTTGCTCAAATGCATTTGACATGAATAAATGTTATATTTTATTAAGTAAATTTCTATCCCTAGAGATAATGTTTTATACTATTTATTAAGATTCTTAGGTTTGTGAGAATTTTGAGAGCTTGTTTATGTTGTTTGTCAGTGGTGCTGAATCATTCATAATAATTTTTCTATCATTAAAATTAATCTAATGCAAAAATAATATGACTTGCTAGATTGATTTGCCTGCACTTGGCAGGAATAGTGTTGCCTTGCAACTCGTGTCTTTATTGGTCTACTCATTTCATGAAAATATTTTGTTAAATGTTTTATGCTTTATAAATTTGAAAAAAATGTTTTTATATGGGGATTCAACATAGAAAGATGTGAGCAAGACCTTTGATGCTTGAAAATTGTTGACATCAAATTAAAAATTTTGCATGATATTATCGAAGAATGAAACATAATTATCCCTCTTAAACAAGTAATATTTGAACTTTATGTTGCTCAATAAACAATGATAAAAGAAATAATTATGACTATATTTGTAGTATGAAATATCAAGTCTAGGCCTAAAAGAAAATAACAAATAATCTAATTTGAACCTCTACATCTATAAATATCAAAGACAATCAATTAGTAATACTTCTAAATAATATTACACTGTATTATAAGATATATGATATTTCCACAATCCATAATAGTGAGTAGTGATTCTAGATAAAACCTTGTTCAAAGTGCATTGTTTAAGCACTGTTGTCGATCTTGGAAATGACATGTCTCTTATCAATACAATGTAGTGTTATTTAGAAATATTATGTCAATTTCATTTTCTTTGATATTTATAGATGTCTAGGTTCAAATTATATTATTTGTTGTTCTCATTGAGGCCTATATTTGGTATTTCTTGAATTCATTTCTTGTTGATGATTCTTTTACATATTTAAACGTTCATCTGGTACTCACCTGCAGCAAGAAAAATTCTTGAATTCATATCTCATTAACTATTCTTATATAGATTTAAACATTCATCTTAAGCACAAAAAAACATTCAAATTATAAATGGAATAGATTTTATTGCAGAAACTATTCTATGCATGTACAATAACATTTGGTCAAAAATGAACATTTTGAAACTTTCTTGTAGTTTTTTTTTTCCTGATTGAAGTGAACCCCCATCTTCTTGTAACATAAAGCTATATTTAATCCATAAAAATATACCTTAATATGAATATTACTAGAAAATTAATTCCTCTAATCTTATTTTTTAAAAATGGTAGATAGCTATATTTTTCCTTTGGTGTCACTGTTCTGATTTTAATTTAGTTTATTTCAATAATAGGATTATATAAATAACTTAAAGGGAGTGAAGTCACTGTCCTAAAAAATACACTTCTAGCCAATTTTAGAATGGGTGCTTTACCTACTAGTTATGGAAAATTTGGGGATCTTATAGAAATATTGGTTAGTGTTGTCAAAAAATACGTCAACTTTGTCTTTTTAGAATTATAATTATATATTTTGTATTCTTGATAGTATAAGCATTATAAAAACAACTTTTCACTATGGAAAAACAATGAATCATCAATGCATGATAATGCAGTACTATTACTTCAAAATATGTTTGAAGTAGTTCATTCTTATATGATGCTTAAAATTAGGTTAATTTTGTTCCTTGATTTATTTCATTATAAGTCTTGCTTCCTTACATTTATGGGTATTCACTAACATCTTTATGCACTCCTTAGTTTTTTATATTATTTATTTTACTCCTTTTCCATAAATAGAGGGCATTGGTAGTAAGGAGATGCACTTCCATAGGGTTTTGCACTCCATTATTTGGTGATTCTTGCTGTCTCTATTTCCCTTTCACTTATTTTTATGATCTCTTTTCTTTGATTTTATTTTTGATTGACAAAGATGGCATTGAAAAGAAATATTATCTATTTTGTGATGTCTCTTTTTCTTTTTCACTATGCCAAATTAGAAGAGATCCAGAAGGAATAACAAGCAAGGGAAGAGATGATGTGGGAAATGATTGGGTTTAATTGAAAGGAAAAGAATTGCATCCCAAAATGGGACTAGAATGATAAAATGAACATCTTATGAAAAGTGCTTTCCTAAGAGTCACAAAATATAGATAACTAGGGGTTTTCCACCATTGCAAAGGTAGGGGTTTTTTAAAAAGACCATTATAAATTTCTTAGTTGCAGAAAGGTTGTTGTTTCTTTGTATATATTTTTCTATCACCACCATTGAGGCTCTTTCTCATTAGATACTTTATGAATGCAAAATATATGTTCGAACTATATGCTCGAGGAATTGGGATTTTTAATTTATTGCATAGGGGAATGATTTAACTTTGTGTAAATTCATACCATGGAAGTATTTTGTGGTTGAATTCATAATGCAATTCATTTATACAATTTTTTTTCTATTAAGATAATAGATCAAGTTCATAGTAATCAAGAACATGCTAGGATTTATAAGGCTTCCTCTCTAGCGAAGATTTTAGTACATGTAATGTTGTAAAAGGCTTATGTTCTCTCACAAGAGAATCATAGTTTATTTAGAAAAAATGATGTTAAAAAGAGAAAAACCAACACATCCCTTACAAGTACATTCATTTAAAGCATTGTGTATCATAAAAAAAGGATACTCTCATAGTATTTTTTTGTTCATTATTACTAAGTCACAACATAGAAAAGTTGAGTAGAATGAATAAAGTCTAGCTTGATATTCCCAAAGTTCAGAAAGCATTTAATAGATTGAAACTTTGATGGAATTCAATGCCATCTCACACAATTCTATTTAGATCTATCAGGGAAAGATAACCAATGCGAAAATTTATATTAGAGAAAATTTCATGGTCTTGGAGGCTTCTCGAGTTTAGTTAAAAGGGGCATTGTTATAATTTCATGGATATGATAATTGTGGCTTAATGTTTAATTTAGCAGTCATAGTCTTGTAAACATGTCTCCTATGGTAACAAATAAACATAAGAACATATGTTATCTTGTTATTTTTATCTTGGGGATGATATATTGAAATTCAAAGAAATAAGTCAATGGTTTAACCCACCTTCAAGGAAAAACTTAATTATCCAAATAAGGTATTGAATGGAAGAAACTAGTTAAGTGAGTCTGAGTCTTTTAACATAGAAGGAAACTTATACTTGTATGTAATTGTGAACATAAGAAATCTCATCTAGAATAGATAAGTTTTCAAAGTGACGAATGGAAATATTGAAATGATACATCTTTGGAGCAAGACTTAGAAATGTTACAATAAAGTCAAAGAAGATAGTATGAGTCTTTTGGGGAATTAAATACCATTCTTTAAGCAACAAATGACCAATAACGATGGTAAATGAAATGAAATGTTATGTAGATCTCTTGGTGAAATTTTTAAGGAAACACTATAGTTGCATTATACATATTCTTCATGAGTTTATATTTCAAGATAAATAGTTTTTATTTTCTCTCCTTCTAGTGTAAAAACACAATATTCATACTCATTTTGTAGTCATCTCATGTAGACTAATCTAACTTGAAATAAAGTAAGGGTTTTCTTCCCATCATTTATCTACCTAGAAAGGGCACCAAGTTCTAAGACTAAATATATAGTAAAAATTATGAAGACCTAATAGTATCATCCTTGATAGTAGGAGTGAGTTTATAAAAGTTTAAGAAGATGATATGAAGTAATTTTTGATTCAACTGTATAACATCTTTTTGCATCACCAATCTAGATCATACTATAGTTTACCATCAACGTAAAGGGAGAAGTATGATCCAAAACATTGACACAAATAGAACTTACATAATTGAATTCCATAAGAACTGTAAATGGGGTTTGTATTTTTCTTTTATTGTGAGAAAATAACTAGTTGCATCACCATAGGGAAGAACCTTGAGGGGGAACAAGATCATATGAATTTTCCTTAGTCGATACAAATTTTTGACAGTTACTATAGCACAATTTTACTCAAATAAATTTATCTTTTAGAAATCCTCAAATTCTACTTAAACAACATTTTTATATCAATCCACATTTTGATTGCATGTCTATCATACAAGAACACTTACAATAGCTTTGAGATGTTCATCGAAGACACATAACTCATTCAATAAGATCTTCTTCGTATGACTTTAGATTCCTAAGTTTTCAAGAAGGTTGTTGAGAAAATCTTTGACCCTCTACGTCAATAAGGGTATTCAAGAGAGTCATCAAAGATAAAAAATCAAACATAAGAAACTATTAATATACTTGTAAAATTTATTCTCAAAGTGAAATTAGAAGAAGAAAATACAAATTCTTCTGAGTGAAAGGTCTAAACAAGAGTCAAACATTGCCTTAAATTTATGACCTAGAAGTAATTACAACACAAGGCCTATTTATTTTCAAAAATAAACCACTATAAAAAATAAATCAAAGACAACATATGGCCTTTTGGATTGTGTGTGTCAATAATTAAGGCAAAGAAAACTGCTTGCACTATTCCAAGATCCAATCCTTGTAGCTAGAGATGAGATTTTGCCAATGATCAATTCCCTAAGGAGATGAAGATCAAAGATGATAAGGTTGAGATAGGTGAGAAGGAAATAGCACCATCTATTCTGCAAATGGTACATAAGTAGGTCACAAAATTTTGGCCACCCTTAAACATCACACATTAAGGAATGAATTAAGCTTGGGAAAAAAAATTTAACTTTGACTATTTAACACTTTTGATCTAAGAATTAAGCTTTGACTATTTCTACAACTATTGGTGGTAGGGATGGGCAACCTAGGCAGACCATCAGTTACATGGCAGAGCAAGTGGGAGGTATTGGGTCCTTCGGAATTGTGTTTCAGGCTAAATGTCTTGAGTCAAGGGTGAATCTAATATATCCTATATTTTCTCAAGTATTATTGAGCTCCTCGGCTCACTTTTGGTGCCACAAAGTATAATATACACAATTGTAATTGACATGTGGTCAATAGATTATGTCCAAACTTCTCTTAGGTTAGCCTGTAATTCCTAAGGAGAGTTCAATAGACCAACTTGCAGATATTATCGAAGTCCTTGGACACCAACCTATGAGGAAATCAAGTTTATGAATCCTCATTATACTGAACTAAAGTTTTCCCATATAAGAGGTCACCCATGGCATAAGGTTTTGCACAAGCACATGCCACTAAAGGTCATTAACTTGATCTTAAGGCCACTTTAGTGCTCACCAAATCTTCGATATATTGCACTTGAATCTTTTATGCATCCATTTTTTGATGAACATTTTGACCCTAATATCCATCTACCTAATTGTACAATAATGATGCTTAAGAGTTCATTAGATTTAGTTGAATTCATATACATGTATAAATCCTAATAGTTATCTTAGTAGAAATGACCGTTATCTCCAATAAAGCACGTTATGCATGCATATAGCACTATAAGTTAGGGAGTAAAATAGGAAGCTACTTGGAGGTAGTCTTTGAGTTCAGTATTCAACATTCAGTGGTCTACAGAGGTTAGGTTATAGACTTAATAAATTGTATAATTTATCAATTATTTTATTTATTGTAATAAAATAAATGGAGCAATAAAATGGTTTTGTTGCTCTGCACAAAATAGAGCATCCTCTGTTCCAAATTAGTTTTGATATTTTAATTTTCTTTTAGTATATTGTGTTTATTATTGAATTCTTCTATTCGTTGTTCTTATTCTATTTCTACACTAATGGTTGTCCTCTACTTGCACCTTTTGACTCCAAGGCAGAGGAATTGAAGTTGATTCTAGAGTATGCAAGAAGGCATTGTCCCCAACTTGGGATTAGACTCTAGGTTTTGGTCTCTATTTGGAGACCTGGTATATATTTTTCCACTTAAGGAGCCTAAGATTATTTAATGGCTAGCTATGATATTTATAAACTAAGTAAGAATATTAAATTTATGAACTAAGTGTTGTAAATCTTAGATAATCGAATACCAATTGGAGATCAATATTGAAATATCAATTTTGATTCTCTGACAAAACAAAGCACAAAGTACACCCTAGATTTGATCCGCAAAACATGCCTCCTTTCACAAATTTGATCCTCAAATCTCAATTCACAACACAAACCAGGTTTTACAAAGTTGAAAATATA
This sequence comes from Cupressus sempervirens, assembly GCA_028749045.1. Classification (NCBI taxonomy): domain Eukaryota; kingdom Viridiplantae; phylum Streptophyta; class Pinopsida; order Cupressales; family Cupressaceae; genus Cupressus; species Cupressus sempervirens. The sequence continues at coordinate 47,287,211 of CM053789.1, read as the reverse complement.
ATAGCATAATACCCAAAAATTGCAAAGTTTTACAAAGCTGAAATATTCAATTTAATATAACTCCAATTAGACAAAGTTTGACATAGAGGTTTTTGTCAAGGCTTGTTTATAATTATAGATGATTACCTAGTCATCATTTACTCTTCTTCAACACATAATAAAGAAAATAAATAAGCAAAAACTTCATTGGCTTTTTTTGAGTTGATTTGTTCCCCCAAAAACCACAGACAATCTTATTTCACTTCTGAAATCTCTTGTGGCCCCTCTCCTCCCCCACAAAAGAGATTTTATTAAATCTGATTGATTAAGATTTTAGGAGTAAAAAAATAGTTAAAAAGAATCAAACTTTCATTAAATCTTCTTAAATGAGATAACAAGTACATTGGATTCGCTTGAAATATAAAGTTGTCAAAAAAAACAATAGGATCTGTTATCATCAGAGCTTGTTTATTGAAGGCTAGATCTCAAGTTCTAAACCAGTCTCTATTGGCTCTTGAAAAAGGTACATTTACCAAAGAAAAAAAATTAAAACCTCATATTACCCAAAACTAATTATGTTCTCCATGGATAAAATTAAAATTTAGATTTTCAAATATTAAATATATATGCTAGTCCCGCCCCCCAATCCTAAAGATGATTGGGGTTTTCAAGACAAAGATGATCCACCACCCTTGGCTAGCACTGCTTTGGCAGCCTGAGTTTGCCTTATATGATTTTTTTTATGAATAGTTTTTGTTTTCGGCTGTGGCCGTATTTTTAGTCTGGCTCTGGCCATGTGAACTCATTCGAGAGGTGATCTTCTATCTCCTGACCCTTTTTTTGTGAATTGTAATCTGAATATATTTTATTATTAGAAAAGGATACTATTCATAAAGTATATATCCTAGTTCTTAAAGAAGTAAACTATTCCATGATTATCCTGAATTATTTTAAAACTTTTGATTCAAAATTTATCACTTGTCACATGTGCATAATTTAAATATGCCAACCTGAAAAACAAGGAGGACTATGTCAGTTCTTTGACCTAGATGGGACTCTCTTTAATTAGTTTTAATTAATATAAATATAAAGTTTAGCCAAAAATAGAAAAAACATTTCTTTATTAAATTTAAGAAAAATAAATCTATTTTGAAAAACCTCTTATTTTTTAAGTTTTTCAACAATCTGACTCTTAAATAACCATACTACTTTCAAATTACAGGCCCAGGGTCCAATATTTGTTTTTCTTAATATAGGAAATTTACAATCTCAATAACCAAAAATTGAATTCTTAGATTTTTAATGTCTATTAACATTCATCCAAAAGTCCACTTAATTAATCGAAGCTTGAAAGACAATAAAAATGTGTTAATTTATATTTAACAAAGTGTAATTTATCTTTTAGATCTATTGTCCCAGAATATTTCATAACAGTCTTCCCTGAATTCAATGACGGAAGTTGTAGACATCTCCTCTTTGTTTCCTTGTCTGTTAGCCTTCTCATCTTCTTTTTTACTTTCTCAAATTTTTGTTTGCTCTCATTTTCTCGTTCTTTGGGCTCTTATAGCTCCTTCTCTAGCTCAGAATTCCTTTTTGTTGGCGATATTAATTTCTGGCAACCACCTACCATCCAGGGTAATTGGACAGTAGACAGTCTGTCATCCCAACCGGCCTAGCCGCTTTACATAGCCAGCCATATTCAATTCTATTCAATATTATAATATATTATAACATTTTTAATAAGTTTTCTTTGTATTGTAGAGAGTTCTAAGACTTCTATAAATAGAAGCTTAATGTAATGTATTTCAGCAAGGTAGTAAGGCAATGAAATAAGTTTTATTTCTTTATATTTGTTTATCTTTCCCTTCAAATTAGTATCAAAGCTAAAGAGCTAGGCCTAAGAAGAAAAGTAATATTTGTTGATATGTATAATTGTTGTCGTAGTGAATGAAGATTCTAATGTTATCTTTATTGCATATCATAAGCTTCTAAAGTTGGAGATTAGTGGCTGCAAAGATTTAGAGAAGAAAAGATGTCAGTTTAATGTTTGAGAGAAGGTATGAGTTGATTTCATAGAGTGAAGTCTAACGAGCAAAAAAATTGTTAAAAGGGGAAAATAAATATTATGTTGTTGTTTGTTTAAGCTATATGTCATTGGCTTAGACTTGTTTGGTGGATTTTCTTTGTAAAGCAAAGTTTAAAATTGTAAGGTGCAATTGTAACTATTTGTGTTAATATGGCTTTAGGAAGTAGTATAGCTTAACTAAAAAGTTCCAATATTTTTTGGTAAAAATTATGAATTTTGGGCTATAAAAATGAAAACATTATTTTTTCTCAAGGCATCTAAGATCTTATTAAAAAAGGTTTTAATGAACCACCAAATGAGTCTACATTATCACAAGATGAAAAAGATAAATTAAAAGATAACAGGAAAAAGGATGCTAAAGCATTGTTTCTAATTCAACAATCTTTAGATGAATCAATTTTTCCTAAGGTTTCTATAGCTAAAAAGTCTAAAATTGCATGGGATATTTTAGAAACAACATATCAAGAAACATCAAAAGTTAAGATTGCTAAATTGCAAATTTTAAGGCATGATTTTGAAATTTTTTGTATAAAGGACTTAGACTCAGTTGATCAATTTCTAAATCAAGTAATGATTGTGGTTAAACAAAATAGATCATATAGTGATGATTTGACAAATCAAAAAGTTGTTTAAAAGATATTTCGTTGTTTGCATTAAAAATTTGATGTCATTGTTGTTGCCATTGAATAATCTAAGGATTTGACAATACTCGCTATTGATGAGCTAATGGGTTCACTTTTATCTCATGAATCAAGAATGAACAGAAATAACAATTCTTCTTTAGAGAATTATTTTAGATCATAGGTATCTTTTGGTAGAGGAAGAGGAAGATCAAACTATAGAGGAAGAGGAAGAGGTAGAAGCATAGATGGACTTGGAAATCCAAATCAAGAAGAAGGAACAAATCAATCCATTTAGAGTTTGAAGAGAGGATGTGGCAGAAGTTCATTCCAACACCCATCATCAAGGTTTGATAAATCTCGAATTCAATGTCATTATTGTAAGACATTTGGTCATATTGCAAGTGAATGTAGAAAGAAACAAGAGGACATTGAAAAGAATGGTGCTAATTACTCATATGTGTTTGATAACAATTCAAGAAGCTTATTTATAACTTGTAATGTTTCTCATGAAAGTTCTAGTGATATATGGTTCCTGGATAGTGGATGTAGTAACCATATGATTCAAAATAAAGATTTTTTTGCTAGCTTGGATGTTTTTGTAAAACCTGAAGTAAAGCTAGGAAATGACAATAAAGTCTCTATAATGGGAAAAGGTGTTATAAATGTATTGACAAAAAATGGAGGAAAAAGATATATTCCTGATGTGTATTTTGTGCCTGGATTAAAACACAATCTCATGGGTGTTGGTCAACTAGTACAAAAGGGTTACAAAGTTTCTTTTGATAGTGACGTTTGCACAATCTTGGATAGAAATTCTGGTGGCAGACTAATTGCAAGGGTCAATATGACACAAAATTGGATGTTCCCCCTCTAGATTCACAACATTCAAGGATGAAAAGAAGTTACTTTCACGACAATATACTTAGATCAGTCATGGTTGTTGCATTTGAGATGTGGGCATCTTCATTTTGATGCTTTGAGCATGTTACAAAAGGAAAATATGGTGAAAGGATTGCCTCAAATACTACAACCACCAAGTTCATGTGAAAGTTGTATATTGGCAAAACAACAGAGAGAAAGCTTCCTAGTAGGAGCTTCATAAAAAGCAAGAGCACCACTAGAATTAGTTCACACTGATATATGTGAAACTATGCAAACCCCATCTTTAGGAAGAAGTATATATTTCCTAACATTTAATGATGATTTTAGCAGGAAGACTTGGATATACTTTCTCAAACCAAAGAGAACAGCTTCTGAAAAGTTCAAGGAGTTTAAAACTTAGATGGAAAACAAAGTGGTCTCTACATTAAGGTATTATGATTTGATAGAAGTGGTGAATTCAATTCTAATGAGTTTCTAGAATTTTGTAGATTTTATGGAATTAAGAAGTAGTTTACCACAAGGTACACACCACAAAAAAATGGTTATTCAGAGAAGAAGGACATAACCATAATGGACATGGCAAGGAGTAAGTTGAAGGCCAAAAATCTATCCAATGAGTTTTGGGTAGAAGTAGTAGCATCTGCTATATACATCTTGAATAGGAGTGCTACAAAGAGTCTTAAGGACACAATTCCACAAGAAGCATGGAATGGTAAGAAACATAATATATCCCATTATAGAGTTTTTGGATGTTTTTCTTATTCATTAGTGCCATTTGAATCAAGAAGAAAATTGGATAATAAAAGTAAAAAATGTATCTTTATTAGTTGTAGTGAAGAATCAAAAGCTTATATATTGTATAACCCTATTTTAAAGTGATTGATTATTAGTAGGGATGTTAAATTTGAAGAAGAATATTCATGGCATGGAAATGATAACAAAAAAGTCACAAAAGGAGCACCAATATTACAAAGTGATGATGAATTGAAGGAACAAGGGACTCAATCACCACCCAATACACCACCAATGAACTTTGTGTAAGGAGCCTCACCTCTAGGTTCAAATGTAAGTGATAAATCAAATTCTACATTCTCAGCACCAAGTTATAAAGGTAAGAAGACAAGAAGCTTAAAAGAGATATATGATCAAGAAGAAGAGAATGTAGACACTTACTTAAATTTTGCTTTATTTTCTTGTGATCCATTGTATTTTGATGAAGCAATTAAAAAAGACAAATGGATCAAAGCAATGAATGAAGAAATTGACTCTATTGAAAGAAATAAAACATGAGAATTAACGGATTTACCTAAAGGAAAAGAATGTATAGGAGTCAAATGGGTCTACAAAACTAAATTTGATGCAAAAGGTGAAATTGTTAAGGATAAGGAAAGACTAGTTGCTACAAGTTTTTCACAACAATATGGAGTTGATTATAATGAAACATTTGCTCCAATTGCTAGACTCGACATAGTTTGAACTATTTTAGCAATAGCTACACAAAATGATTGGAAAGTGTATCAAATAGATGTAAAATCAAATTTTTTGAATGGTCTTCTTGATGAAGAGGTATATGTTAAACAACCACCTAGTTATGAGATTTGTGGGCATGAAAACAAGGTATATAAACTAAACAAGGCACTTTATGGTTTGAAAAAAACTCCTAAGGCTTGATATAAGTGGATTGATTCATACATGATAAGTACTTAATTCAATAGAAGCAATAATGAGTCCACGTTGTATGTCAAGACTAATAAGCAAGGTTAGATTTTGATTGTATGTTTGTATTTTGATGACTTGATATTCACTAGAAATCTATCAATAGACATGTTCAAGTCATAAATGATGAAATAATTTAAAATGATAGATTTAGGGTTGATGAAATATATCCTAGGTATTGAAGTTATTCAATGTGACAATGGTATCTTTATTTGTCAATCTAAGTATATAAAGGATGTTTTGAAAAGATTTAAAATGATGAATTGCAATTTAGCATCAATTCCAGTTGCAACAAGAACAAAACTTAGTAAGGAAGAGAAGAACTCAAATATTGATCAAACTATGTTTAAAAGACTTGTCAGAAGTTTAATGTATATAAAAACTACAAGGCCATACATCATGTATGGTGTCAGTTTGATTTTAAGGTTCACGGAGTCACCAACAAATTCTCACTAACAAGCTAGAGAAAGGATATTGAGATATATTGCAAGAACAAAAGGATATGGAATCCTATAGTCTAAAGCTAACAATTTTGGTTTGATTGGCTATACTGACAATGATTTTGTAGGTAGCATGGATGACAAGAAAAGAACTTGCAGATATATCTTTCACCTTGGATCAAGAGCCATGTCATGGGTATCAAAGAAGTAGCTTATAGTGACGATCTCATTAGCTGAAGCAGAATATGCAGCTACCACTTCCATAAAATGTCAAACAATATGGATGTGTCAAATTTTGTTTGATCTTCCCCATCATCAAGAGGAACCAACACCAATTCTTTGTGATAAAAAATCAGCAATAGCATTATCTAAGAATCATGTATTTCATAAGAAGAGAAAACACATTGATACAAGGTACCACTTCATCAGAGAATTGGTCAACAATGGAGACATCTACCCAAAGTTCTACAAATTTGAAGATCAATTGGCAGATATTTTCACTACAACATTACCAAAGAGTAACTATGAATATTTGCGAGAGAAATTGGGTATTATTGATGAAAAATTTGTTAATGATAGAAATTAAGGGGGATTGTTGGTGGCATTGATTTCTGACAACCACCTACCATCCAAAGTAAATAGCAGACAGTCCACTCTCCCAGCCATTCCAGCCACTTTACATAGCCACACATATTTAATTCTAAACAATATTATAATATATTATAACATGTGTAATAAGTTTGGTTTGTATTCTAGAGAGTTCTCAGACCTGTATAAATAGAGGCTTAATGTAATGTATTTGAGCAAGGCAATAAGACAATGAAATAAATTTTGTTTCTATGTATTTGTTTATCTTTGCCTTCACCTTTTACTCAATAACTTGTTTTTCGCATCAGTTTTACATAATTTGGTTTCCATTATTTTGAACCATTCCTTATATAAGAATTGAAATCGAACTGCAACCTTCGATTTTTCGCTATTATAGTTTCCATCGTTTCGTCTTTTTCATTTTCCTCTCCATCTTTTTCACCTCCATTCTTTTCCCTGAAATCTTCTTCCCTCATTTTCAATGAATCAGATTTTTTTTACAGTTGTTCCTCTAAACCTTAAGATCTACATGAAAATGGAAGCAAAATTTATAGATAAAAGTTAGGGGAAAACTAGAGCTATTAACAAAATAAAGTTCTTTCCATTCCAACACATAGATTTAAACAATGTTAAGTTGAGAAGAAACTGCCGTGAACATGCAATCAGTAATTATAATGGTTGTTTTACTTTAGATAGCATGCTGATGATGGGTTTGCATTAAAAAACTATCCATAATTTAGAATATGCAACCAATAAAAATAAAAAATAATGGTGACAACTTTGGATAAGGCTAATCACAGCTTTTCTGTCATGGTACAAATTTCATAAATTACCGAAATCTGTTTGAGGGTTGACACTGCTAAACCGAAATCAAACCCTCAATCGAAATCATGCAAACAAAATGCAAAATCAAAATAACAGAAAAACAAAGATTTCCTACATTATAATAATATAACGCATCATTGGAGGTCTAAATTAGAAGTGAGCTAAATTGTCATCCAACTAGTTTTAGTAACAAATAATAAAATAAAATAATATTGAAAAAATATTTTAATAAATTTAAAATAAATTTTATTAATATTCAATTCATGATATATAAAGAAAAGAATAGTTTAAAGGAAACGTCTTTAAAGAAAAATTATTAGAATGTTTTTGAAAGTATAATTACATAAATGAGACTTTTTTTTAACTAAATAAATTATAAAAATTAAAACTCAATGTTTAAAAAAAATAAAAACCTAAACTATTTTTAAAATAAAAAAAATAATTTAAAAAATATATCTAAATCATTTAAAAAATAAAATTAAAATTAAAAACAAAGTCATACATAATATTTAAAATTGTAAGATTTAAATAAGTTTTTAGAAAAATAGTTAATTAAATTAAATTATAAATTATAGATAGATTTTGAAATTTTTTAGGCTTTCTCCCTAAATTTTTTCTCAATTGCTTTTAGATTAACATAATTTTAACTCTTTTTTTCCCTTGTTTTTTAGTTTTAATTTGTTTCCAATGGCTTTTGGTTTCACATAATTTTAATTCTTTTTTTCCATTATTTTTTAGCTTTAATTTGTTTCCAATGGCTTTTAGCTTCACATAATTTTAACTCTTTTTTTGCCTTATTATTTAGTTTTAATTTGTTTCCAATTTGTTGTTATTTCATTATATTTTAATTCTTGATATACTCAATTAATTTGCACCAATAAGTGGGAATTGAAATATTTTTAGTTTTTTAAAATTTATTTATCAATTTGATATATTCCAACAATTCTTTTTCACCAATTTGATTGGTTGATTTATTTTTATGTTATAGTACCATTTGTGGGAGGCTAGGCCATTAATTTATTTTCTTTGACATGATTTTAGGAGATGGATTGATTAAGCCATATTATGTTGATGTTTGAAAACTAACATTATTATTAAATCTATATAATATTTTTTTAATTAATCACAAAACTATATATTATGCATTTACTAAAAATTAATCTCATATTTAAGTTTTTAAAAAAAATTAATACATTAAATCGATTATATTTTATTATTATATCTTTTAACATTATACAAGACTTATTATTGATGTACTAATTGAATAAAAGATTATTATTATTATTTTCAAAATTTTGTTCTAGGCAAGTACATACCACTATGTGGTGATACTTGTTTTGGTTTGTAGCACTGAATATTTAGAAAAAGCTTATGTTCGATATCTTATGCATTGGGACTTACCACTTTGTTTTGACATAGAAATGGGATATCTTTTTTCTCTAACACATGATTTGAAAACTATCCCCTCAGTATTATATATATATATATATATATATATATATATATATATATATATATATATATATATATATATATCAAAGTTGAGAATTATTGATGGTTTAATTTTTTTTTAATATATTTTTATATGTATTATTAAATTAAAACCTCAAGAACTCTTGACTTCTATTTATATATAAATAAAAGAGCAAGTAGTTGTTGCATGCCAACATAATATATATAATTATTCATTAGTAATATAATTATATATTTCTATTAAATATTAAAATTATTATTTTTTAAATGTTCAATATTGTAGTGGTGGGTGATCATGTTGTTGTGCCCACCAAGGTTCAAACCCTAATTGGACAACTATTTTTTTAGATTAAGAAGCAACCAAAATAGATGCTGATCCAAAATAGACAAAAATAATTGTATGAATATCAATTGGTATTAACTACCACAAAATTACCCCACCCCCTTTTAAAATTTAAAAAACCTACCCATACCCATAATTGTAAAGAAAATAATACCATAAGGATCGAGAGTCTTAACAATATACAAAATCATGGCCATCAGATAAATATTGGCCCTTCCATCAATCCAGAGAAAAACACCAAAAGTGGCCTGAAGGCTCAGAGTATAACTAAGCATCGAAAAAAAAAACAAAATCTAACGATAGTGGTAGGGGAACTATCGGTAGTTTGTTAGATTTTTCAACAATAGTTAGAGCCAGTCATCAGCAAACAAGCCATATAGACCATGGTTTGTCTCCGCCTCCTTATCATTGATCCACCAATATTTTTTGGTTTGCATTAGGTATATAGCATAGTGTCCGCCAAGTGCATGATGTGAACCCATAAATTTTCCTCCCTATCAAAGTTGTCCTCTAGGTCCTCGTTACATTTAACTATGTAATTGAATTTTCAAGTTTCTCCACATTGGGTTCCCATACTTCGTGTTCTCTTTTTTTTGTTGTAGTTTCTTTTTTCTGAGTGTGATCTCTCCCTTGCTCATCCCTAGCCTCCTTTTCTCTCCATGTACTTTCCACCTAGGCTTGGTTACCCAGAGTGCCCATCTTAATTGGTGAGGTAACTGCACACTATGTTCGACATTCTTACACTTTTCAGAATTTGGAGTAATAGTAAAAAATGTGTTGGAAACCATGGATTGAAAAGGGCTAGCTTGATCCATAGTTTCAATTTTATCCTCATTTTTATGTTTCTTCTTCTTCCTATTTCCTTGACTTCCTTCTAGTGGCATTTATTTTGGGATGAGGCCCATATTTTTTCTTGATGGTGTCTAGTTTGGGTATGGAAGGATTGGTTGAGGGAATTTTCTCTGTTAGCCTCTTGCTTTCCTTGTTAGTGCCCTTACTTATGATTCCAATTTTTTCAACTTCTAGAAATTCAATTTTCTCTTCCTTAGTTTTCTTGGCAATGGTCATGGGGTCCTCTTTGGATGTGGGTTTAGAAGGGGGTGACAAGCTTTACAAAATTATTTTAAGAGGAGGAGGGCTAATGCTCATAATTTTAGGGTGGAGGCCTTTATAAAATTTAAACAAATGGAATATCATGGCTTGGTGGCTGATTTTGTAATTTTTTCCCTCTTTACATTTCTTCCTTATATTCAAAACATAGTCTGTTGGAAATATAAGGCAGGCTAGGTTATTGAGAGGGAGTGGGGGGGGGGGGGGGGGGGCGTGTTGAATCAAGAACCAATAAAACTTTAACTCACTTCTCTAATAAATTGTTTATTTATTATTCTAATCTAATTGCATGTGTAAAAGAATGAAAACAATAGGACATTCATAACACTTTGACACAAGATATGGTGACCCAAAAACCTTCCAATTAGAAAGTAATACTAGACTGGAGATGATGCCCACAAGCTTTAGTATTGCAATATAAAGTTGGGCTATTAAGACTTACAATTGACCACTTCCGATGATCCATACCTTAGTAGGAGCAATAAGGACTGTTAGGTCCACCTTGTTGAGGGATTTACAAACATATAGTGAAGTATGCACTTTGTTAGGAGATTTAGCAAAAGAATGTTAAGTCCACCTAGTTAAAGGATTTGACCGATGCACCTATTAGAATGAATCAGTGGCCAATCTCTGATCTACAAATTTGATTTTCTAAATTATATTCCTTGAATAGCAATGATTCCCTAATTGTGATAGACAAGTCTCTCCTTAACCATATACTGCTTCTAGCCTTCTTTGATTCAGACTCATTTTCTTCCTATTCATTACTTTCTTACTTTATTACATTTGGATATGATATGTAATACATCACATATATATCAGTCCAATTAATTACTTACTAGAGGTGACTACAATACCAACTTCATCATAATCTGAAAAGTCAATGCATTGTTATAACTCGGGTTTAGAAGACAAACTTGATGATGTTATGACACTTAGAAAACACTATCAATGCTCAAAAAACTCAAGCACTTGGTTGAAGCTCAAGATTAGTCCATATTGATCACTTCGAGTAGCATGAACTCAGCCAATACTATATGACTTGATGAATAATGAGAAATTTAGTCAATACTAAATCTATCGGTTGACACTGCATGACTCAATCAATACTACATTTATGTTGTTGGCACTATGAGCTCAATAGACACTATAGAACTTGGTTAATGTTACAAAGCTTAGTTAACACTAAGATCTTTATCACTTCTACTTGATAGCTTGGTATAATCTTTTTTTGAAAATAAATTGATACAAGTATGAATGTGTTTCAATCATTTTTTTATCACTGATGTCAAACATGTTACTTTCTAGTAAGACAATTATTTAGATGATTTAACTACTATCATTTGTTTGATTGATGAAGAAGATTTGATCAACTGAGGTAACAATAGCACCTATAAGAAAGGTTGTGTTATGATATGGTGAAGGAATACAAAGATAAGTTAATGATATTATAGTGCATTGATAATATCCTTAAGGTTGCAAAGGATGAATACACTGAAAAAGTCTAGAAGAATAAGAGAGAAGAACTGAGTCTACCAAGATTGACCAAGTGGACAGTAGATACCAAGAAAAGATAGTGCAAGCTCAATAGTAAATTAGTTGGAGACAAGAAAAGTCAAATTTTAGTGAATTTCGGGTGATACAGTGACAACGAAGTAAAGTTTAGTTAATACCAAGCACTAGTAAACTTTAGTTCATGCCACATGTTTTTGTAATGGGTGCCAAGCATTGGAAACAAGTAAATGTTTAGTGTTAGAATTATGAGAAATATCATGAATTCAATGAATTTGAGCTAACAAGTTTTATTTCTTGGATTGTATGAACTATGTGGAAGGTAAGCTTGATGAGCTAGTGGCAAAGAATTCAAGATGAACCATTTTGAGGAAAATTCAAAGAGGATCGAAGGAGAAGTTTCTATAATGGAGTAAAATGAAACGATGGGTAGAATAATTGAATCCTACCTAATCTAACTTAACCCTAAAATGGATGATGGAGGATGAACAATAAAAGATCCTAATTTTCTATTTACAGAGATGGTTGGTTTGAAGCATAGGTTGTGATGTGCGAGAACCTAAGGAAGACAAGGATTCTAAGGTATTGCTTCATTTGGTAACCTAAGAGAAGAGATTGCTATTGGAAATCAAAGAAAGAATTCTTAAGGGTATGGAAGTTGGAAGGGTGAACAAGCTATCAAAGCTGAAGTGTGTGAAAGCAAAGTAGAATGGAGGACTGAAATAGAGATCTATAATCTGCAAAGTGTGTTGTAAGTTATTATTAGATCAAGCCTTACTATTACTTTCTAATCATTGTACCAATATAAGTTAAATAATTTAGATTAAGGTTGACCAAACAGTCATTTTTAAATCCTTTAACAAGGTGACATTCCAAGTGAATAATCCAAATTCCTCTTACAATGCTCACTCCAACCAATTGTTTGTAATCCTCTAACTAGGTCACATTTAACAATGTGCATTGTAACCTTTAGTAGGGTTGGTGTTTCGTAGGGAATCACTTTAGAAGAGTGAGAATGAGAAACATGTTACTAGTGGTTTTTCTCAAATTGTGTTTGCATGTTAAATCATTATATGAAATCTGTTATTGAATTTATTATATTTGATGCCTACATGTTTGCAAAGTTGATTTGACAATAACCTACAAGTTTAAGTGATTTTATGATCTAATGGATGCATGTATGATGAAAAATATTTATGAATACTTGTTCACTAAACTATGAAAAAAATTATTCCTACATCTAGATCTTGGATAACTAATTCCCTCTCCCCCTCCTCTACTCTTAATTATTCTAAAGAAGTCTAACAATTCGTATCAAAGCCATCTCCTTAAGTGGACTAGTTTGAAGGTACTAGAAGCAAAAAGATCAAGATGTGAAAAATAGAGATACTCAAGCTTTATAGAGATAAATTTCTTATATGGAAAAGTCTAATGAAGCTACACCTAGGAGGTCTTGGAGATCATGCACAATCTACCATTACTAATTTGCATGTTGATCCTGTTGGAGCCCTAACTGCCAAAGATCTGAAAAAGAAGAAAGAACACAACCAAGCAATGTTGGAGATTTTCTTTGCCCTAATTTATGCCAAGTTTGATGATATCAAGGGTTGTGATAGTGGAAAGAAAATGTGGGATTCTCTACACACCATCTATGAAGGTGATGCAATTTTTCTAAGTGTCAAATCTAAAATTCTTAGAGGTAAGTTCGATGATATGAGAATCCAAGAAGGTGAGAATGTTGCTCAATATTGTTCTAGGATAAATGATGTTGTTAATGGACTAATGGGATCTATTGGTAAGATAGATGATGAGACTATACTAAGAAAAGTTTTGATAAAATTGCTACCCATTTATGCTATTAGAGGTTTTGCAATACAAAAACTAAGATGTGTACTAACTTCTATTTTGATTCTTGAAGGTTTGGTAGGTAGGCTTACTACTTTTGAGCTATGTAATTTTGATAATTTCAAATCTGATAATGTTAAATTTGATTTCAAAGCTAATATGTCATTGAAGGAACCTAAAGAGTAGAAGAAGTAAAAGGTAAAATATGTGTCCAGTGATAGTGATGTTGATGAAGAGGATGTAGAACAACTTGAAGCACTACTAAAAATGGGATTTTATAGAGGAAAAAACATGTTCAAAGGTAAGTTACCCATAATATGTCTCAATTGTAATGAGGTTGGTCATATTGCTGCTAGATGTCTAGAGAAGAAGAATTATAGAGGTTGAGATAAGTACAAAAGTAGAAGAGATGAAGACAATAAAGATAACAAAATCAAAGACAAGAAATCTTGCTACATTGCTGAAGAGAAAACTAAAGATGGATTTGACAATCATGATGATGAAGTAGTGTATGTTGCAATGAATGATGATTTTATAAAAGGAAAAGGTTCTATAAAACTCATAGTGAAAATGCTTATTATGTTGAAGGACATAACTATAATTTGTGGAGTGTGTCACAACTGAATAGTTTAGATTGTAAAGTTGAGTTTGAGAACAAGATTACTAAGATATATACTATTGATGGAAAACTAATTGGAAAAGGTGATCAAACAAGAGATAATTTATTCTACTTAGATATAGAGGATGCTAATTGTTTAGTTGTAGAATTAGATGATGTCTTGTTATGGCACAAGAGGTTATGTGATGTTAATTTTGATAAATTCATTAGTATCAATAATATGAAAAGAGTTGGAGGTTTTCCTAAGTTGAAGAAACTTGAAAATATAATTTGCAAACAGTGTCTATTAGGTAAAATGAGAAAGTCAATTTTTAAGAATAAGACTCATACCTCTAAAAGAATATCAGAGATTTTTCATACTGACTTATGTGGACCAATCAATGTGCAGAGCTACAAAGGAGATAAGTACATTATGCTATTTGTTGATGATTGTTCTAAAATGATGATAGTTATGTTTTTGAAATAGAAATCTAATGCTTTCCATATGTTTAAGTGGTACTTAGCAAGAGTTCAAAAGGAAATAGGTAAAAGTTTGAAACATTTGATATCTGATAGAGGAGGAGAATTTACATCAAATGTGTTTGATATGATAGAGGAATCAAAAGATAGACATTTATCCCTAGGACCCCTCAAAAAAAAAAAATTTCTAAAAATAGGAATAGATTTATAATGGACTATGCTAGGACACTCATGATGGAAAAGAATGTTGCTTTGAAATATTGGAGAGAAGTTGTAAGTAGAGTTGTCTATACCTTGGACCATGTGCAAGTCAACAAAGTTACTCATTCAACACCTTTTGAACTATGCTATGGATACTCACCTAATGTAAAATATTTTAAGGTATTTGGAAGCAAGTGTAATATTCTCAAGGATTTCAAGAATGGTAAATTAGATGCAAAAAGTGAAGAAGGTATATTCCTTGGCTATTCCAAAAGAAGTAAAGATTATAAGTTTTTAAAAACCAACACTATTAAAGTTGTAGAAAGTGCAAATGTGAAATTTGATGAATATACAAAAGTACATGAGACTGAACCTATGAAGGAACCAGAGGAATACAAATCATTTGTATATTTTTACGAAGCTATTCCTACTAATGAAGATGTTGTAAATTAAGTTGCAAATCAACCACAAGTTTCAGTGACTATGAAGTCCCATACTATGAATGCTGAGTTAAATTTAGGAATTGAGCTACATTTAGGTGTTGAGTTACAAAATGTAGTTGAGGTACATTCTTATTCTGAGATTAGTGTACATGAAAGAGATGTTGAACTACCTAATAGAGATGTACATATTGATTTAGAAGTTGAGAGACCAAACGAGGAAAATAGAGTAGAACCAAGATTATCTAAGTATGCCAAGAGACATCACCTTGCTGCACAAATTATTGAAGATAAAGATGCAAATTCAATGACTAGGAACAAGTTAAGAAATGATACATATTTTCTTAGCATGCAAGAACCTAAAGAAATGAAAGATGCCTTACAAGATGTGGGCTGGAGTGAAGCCATGAAAGAAGAGAATGAATGAATTGAGAAAAATAAGACATGGACTCTAGTTCCTAGAATAGAAGATAAAAATGTGGTTGGAACAAAGTGGATATACAAAAACAAGTAACATGAAAATAGTGAAGTCAAAAGGAACAAGGAAAGATTAGTTTGTAAAGGATATGCACAAGAAGAAGGGATGGACTATGAAATACTCACTCATGTTGCAAGATTGGAAGGAGTAAGAACTCTAGTTGCTTACTCCACATACAAAGTTTTCAATATTTTTTAAATGGATTTTAGGTCTACATTTCTAAATGGTATATTAGAGGAAGAGGTTTATGTCAAATATCAAAAAAGATTTGTTGAAGCTAAAAACAAAAACATGGTATGTAGACTACACAAAACTTTATATAGTTTGAAGCAAGCACCAAGAGCATTGTATAAAAGGATTCATAATTATCTTGTGAAGATTGGATTTGAGAGGATTGGTGATAGCATCAATTTATACTTGAAGATAAAAAAAAGGACAAGGTATTTTACTATATAAAATTTTTGTTGATGATATCATATTTGGAGGTCAAGATACTTTATGTAAAGATTTTGCAAATGAAATGAAGAAAGAATTTGAGATTTCTATGTTTAGAGAGATCAAGTTCTTTGTGGGTTTGTAATTATATTAGATGAAATATGGTATATACATCACTCAATCAAAATATGTAAAGGAGATATTAAATTTTTTTGGATTGGAGGATTCCAAGCTAGTAAGAACACCTATGGTAACAAGACATAAATTGTCAAAGAATAATGATTCAACTAAGGTAAGTCAAATGTTGAACATGTCTATAATTGGACAATTACAATATGTAGTACTAAGTAGACATGATATTGCATTATCTATTAGGATAGTTGCAAGATTCTTTGCTAATCCCAGGGAGAATCATTTGATGGTTGTTAAGATATCTAAAAGGAATGGAAGGCTATGGCCTATAGTATAAGAAAAATGAGAAATTTGAATTGAGAGCCTACATTAGTGTTGATTGGGCTAGAAATATTGATGATAGAAAGAGCACTAGTGGAGGATCATTTTTCTTAGGGAAAAGGATGGTTACATAGACTAACAAGAAAAAAAACTGCATATCTCAATCTACTGCTAAAGTTGAATATATTGTTGGTGTAGTAATTTATACAAATATTGTATGGATCAGATAGCTACTCAAAGGTATGAAGGAGGAAATCAATGAACATGTGATACTTTACTATGATAATATAAGTGCTATAAATATATCAAAAAGTCCTATTATGCATACAAAGACTAAGCATATTGCAACAAAGTATCATTACTTGAGAGAGTTAGTTAAAGATAAAGAGGTGAAGATGGAATATGTTAACACAAAAGAGGAAATAGATGATATCTTCACAAAATTTTTACATAAGGATGCTCGTGAGTATCTAATAGGTAAACTAGGGGTGATACCCCTATCAAAGTCTATTTAAGAAGTGTTAGAAGTGCTTTGCATCAAACAAGATGATTGAAATATGTTACACATTGATGCAATGGATCTTAATTTAGGAGCTTTGTAAAGTAATCAAAGAGCTGGAGGTACAAATCAGTCACAAGCTAGGTAACGGAGGGAGAAAATGAAAATGTTCATATCTACATATTAACAGATGACAATTCTTTGGCATTGTTGTCAAAGAGGGAGAAAATCAAGGAGAAATGATGAAATGAGGGAGAAATCTAGAAAGAGATTACATCAACGGAAATAATGTTAAGGGAGATGTAAGAAGTGATCTAGAGGGTGTCATAAGGATGAATTGATTGATTTTCTATTGATTAGAAAAAAATTTAACCTATTCAGAAGGTAGGTTGCTGAGTGAGAGAGAGAGAGAGAGAGAGAGAGAGAGAGAGAGAGAGAGAGAGAGAGAGAGAGAGAGAGAGAGAGAGAGAGAGAGAGAGAGAGAGAGATTTCAATGCAAGGAACTATTTGAATTTTTTATTTTGTTGGTTGTACTAATTAACTTTGGTTCGCCATCAATGCCAAAGAGGGAGATTGTTGAAAATGAAGTTTCTTTTAAATGGATGTTAATTCTACACCTCTGAATGGTATATTGGAGGAAAATGTTTATATTGAATATCTAGAAAGATTTGTTGATGCGAACAACAAAAGCATGGTATGCAGACTACACAAAACTTTATATAGTTTGAAACAAGCACCAAGAGTATTGCATGAAAGGCTTCATAATTATCTTGTGAAGATTAGATTTGATAGGATTGATGATAAAATCTATCTATACTTGAAGATAGAGAAAGGAAAAGGTATTTTACTATATGAAATTTTTGTTGATGATATCATATTTGGAGATTAAAATACTTTATTCAAATATTTTGCAAATGAAATGAAGAACGAAATTGAGATGTATATGTTTAGAGAGATCAAGTTCTTTATGGGTTTGCAATTATATCAGATGAAATTTGATATATACATTACTCAGTCAAAATATATAAAGCAGATATTGAAAACTTTTGGATTCGAGCATTCCAAGCTAGTAAGAAAACCTATGGTAACAAGACATAAATTGTCAAAAAATGATGATTCAACTAAGGTTAAGCAAATGTTGTATAGTTCTATGATTGGAAAATTACAATATATAGTATTCAACAGACCTTATATTGCATTATCTGTTGGGATAGTTGCAGGATTCTTTGCTAATCCTAGGGAGAATCATTTAATGGTTGTTAAGATATCTAAAAGGAATAGAAGGCTATGGTCTATATTATAAGAAAAATGAAAATTTTGAATTGAGGCCCTACACTAATGTTGATTGGGCTGGAAATATTGATGAGAGATAGAGCATTAGTAAAACTAGCAAGAAACAAAACTACATATCTCGATCTACTACTAAAGTTGAATATGTTGCTACTCTAGTAATTTATACAAATATTGTATGGATCAAATAGCTACTCAAAGGTATGAAGGAGGAAATCACTAAACATGTGATACTTTACTGTGATAATATAAGTGCTTAAACAAAATTTTGTAACCTATTTAGAAGATGAAAGTTGTTGATAGAGAGAGAGAGATTTCAATACAAGGAACTATTTTCATTTTTTATTTTGTTGGTTGTAATAATTAAGTTTGATTTTTCATCGATGCCAAAGAGGGGGATTGTTGAAAACATATTGATACAAGTATGAATATGTGTTTTAATCATTGTTTCGTCACTAATGCCAAACTTGCTACTTGCTAGTAAGACAATTACTTAGATTATTTGAGTACTATCATTTGTTTGATTGATGAAGAGGATTTGATCAAATGAAATAACAATAACACCTAGAAGAAAGGTTGAGTTGTGATATAGAAAAGGAATCTAAGGATTAGTCAAGAAAATGATATTAGAGTGCATTGATAATCTGCTTAAGGTTGCAAAGGATGGATACAGTAAAAGAGTCTAGAAGAACAAGAAGGAAGAATTGAGTCTACCAAGCTTGACCAAGTGGATAGTAGGTGCCAAGAAAATATAGTGCAAGCTCAGTAGTAAAGTAGTTAAAGCCAAGAAAAGTTTAATTTTAGTGAATGCCAAGTGATATAGTGTAAGCTGAGTAAAGTTTAGTTGATGCCATACACCAGTAAACTTTAGTTCATGTCAAGTGTTTTGAGAGTGGATGCCAAGCAACATAGTTTGTGTTAAGCATAAGAAACAAGTGAATGTCAAGTCTCAGCATTATGAACAAGATCATGAATTCAATTAATCTAAGCCAACGTGTTTTATTTCTTCGATTGTGTGAACTATGTGGAAGATAAGCTTGATGAGCTAGTGACAAAGAATTCAAGATGAACCATTTTGAGGTGAATTCAAAGAGGATTAAAGGAGAATTTTCTAGAAGGGAATAAACTAAAAATATGGGTAGATTCATTGAATACTACCTAATCCAACCTAACCCTAAAATGGATGATGGAGGATGAAGGACAAAATATGCTAATTTTCTATTTATAAAGACGGCTGGTCAGAAGTATAGGTTGTCATGTGTGAGAACCTAAGGAACATAAGGGAGACTAGGGTAATGCTTCATTCAATGACCTAAAAGAAGAGGCTTCTATTGAAAAACAAAGAAAGAAGGCTTAAGGGTATGGATGCTTGAAGGGTAAACAAGCTATTAGTGCTAAAGTGTGTGAAATCCAAGCAAAATGGACGAATAAAATATAGATCTATAATCTAGAAAGTGTGTTGTAAGTTATTATCATAACAAGCCTTACTATTACTTTATAATAGTTGTACTAGTCTAGGGAAAATTATTTGGATTATAATTGACCTAACAATCATTTGTAAATCGTTTAATTGGGTGACGTTCCAAGTGAATCATTTAACATCCTCTAACAATGCTAACTCCTAACAAGGTGATTGAAATCCTCTAACTAGGTCACATTTAATAATATGCATTATAACCTTTAATAAGGTTATTCTTTAACAGGGCATCACTTCAAAAGAGTGAGAATGAGTAGCATGTTACTAGTAGCCTTTCCCAAATTGGGTTTCATGTTAAATCATTGCGTCAATGCCTTATTAAATTTGTTATTCTTGATGCTTACATTTGTACAAATTTGATTTGATAGTAACCTAAAAGTTTGAGTGATTGTATGATCTAATGGATGCATGCATGATGAAAATGATTTATGAATATGGGTTCACTAAGTTGTGAAAAGTTTCTTTGTACATCTATACCTTGGATAATTGATTCACCAAACCCCTCCCCAAGTTGTTCTAAAGAATCCCAACACTCTTCTTTTCTTAGGCTATACTATAAACTATCTTAGATCCACAGTAGACACTATGAAACTCAACATGAACTACATTCTGACTACTTAGTTCTATTTCAATTGAAACACTTGGTTAATATTGCTAGATGAATGACAAGATCAGTAGAAACTATAGAGATCAATAGAAATGTAACCAATTGACTAAGTGTTAAATTAATAATAGACAAATTGAATTTAATGTCAAAAATCTCCCCCTTTGGCATTAGTGACAAAAACTCTTATCGTACAAAAAACTTGAATTCTCAAAATTACAAGCTAAAAACTTCCTTTATCAACATTTTGTGCCTTCAAATTGGTTTTGATTTACCGATATTGTAGCTTGATAAATTACTCTATTTTTATAATTTTTCAAAATTACTTTGATAAACATATTTACTACTTAAGTACATATATATATGCATATTACTACTCCCCCATACATCTATATTTGATAATCTTCTCTATACAAATAATCTTCTTCTCTGCCTTTAAACATATCTTCTCCCACACTCTGTATAGATAATCTTCTTCTCCCCCTTTTTGAAATAAATGTTGAAGGTGTATAATATCTATAAGTTAATACCAAAATGTGATAATAAGTTAGTGTCTACCTTCAAAATGATTGACATAGTCTTGTCCCAATTGTCTTGCAATACCTTAGTTGCATGCAAGGCTATCTACACCTCTGCTAATAGTTCCATCATGTCATCAACTATGGAGAAGTTGTTGTCATAGATGAGCATCTTTGCACCTGCAATGTAATTTTTTAGTTCATCCATGTTTGGAAGAATCATGCCCTAAATTTTTGCAAGAGTAGCCCTAATTTTGGCTTCTTCCCTGAATAATTATGCATGGAGATTCGTAAGATATATGATCTTTGTAAAGTGTGCAAAAATACAACTAGGATCAAGTGACAACTAATGTGGACTACTCTTCATATCCTCATCTATCTTGAATAATGTACCCTTAATTACCCTTGTAAAGATAGATGTGTCACTCAAGTTGACAAATAATAAAATAGCATTATTGACAAATGTTTCTAGTAGTAAGAATAGTAGACAACTCTTCTTGATCAATATGAATTTATTGTGCTACATGTTCCAAAGCTTTATTTTCAAATTTTCTTTCATCTCTCTATAATATTCTTTCTTTTCTATTTA
This sequence comes from Cupressus sempervirens, assembly GCA_028749045.1. Lineage (NCBI taxonomy): Eukaryota > Viridiplantae > Streptophyta > Pinopsida > Cupressales > Cupressaceae > Cupressus > Cupressus sempervirens. Next base: position 47,265,727 of record CM053789.1, on the reverse strand, counting down.
ATTCTTCATTTTACTTGTGGACAATTTCAACTATCTGATCTAAAATATGTTGTTTTTGATCAACCTCAATATTCAAAGCATCAACAAATATTCTTTTTATGTCTTGAAGGACTTCATTAATATTATTCCTCTCTTCTCTAAGCTTCATTTTCTTAGTCCTTTTCTTTCAAAGTTATTCAATGGTATCCATCTCTTCTAGAGTGAGGTTAGAGGTATCCTAATTTGAAATAACAATGTCCTCATTTAGATCAATTTCTTCCTCTTCTTTACCTTTATTTCAAACTTTAATGCTCAATTGAGACTAGGTCTTAACTTTCATTGCACTAGCCATGATGTTCCAAATAATAGTTGAAAAATTAGGAATAGCACGAATAGTACTAACAATAGAAATAGCACTAAGAACATGAATACCTTGTAGTTTCTTGCTCAAGCTTGATGTTGGGAGGATTTGTTGCTTGATAGATGAAGTGCTAGGTACTTTAGTCATTGAAATAATCATCAAAGAAATTCAAGAGATTGGTTGTGTACTTGGTGTCACAGTTTTGACCTCAACCAACCTAGTAGAATCTTTCTTTGAGACTGATTGCACTAAGGCTTTGTTAGGTAGGGGCATTCCCTATAGAATGGTAGGCATTCCCTAGGCAAGGTGAGGGCCCTATAAATTCTATGGCCTAAATGGTTGTGCCCTACCATTCTCTAGGGAGGGTAGGGATATTACTTTAAAGACAATCGATACCCCCCATACCCCACTATAGATGAAGTTGTAGGACCTAGGTCCAGTTCCTATGTCTCGCAGAGTGAGGAAAGGAAGTCATAACTTCTTCTGAAATATTTTTTGCATCTATTTCCTCAATAATTTGTATTTATAGAAAACTTACTCTAGTGGCTTCTTTCTCTCCTTTCTCATCATCAAGATCAACATTGTCTATTTCATCATTTTTTATTTCTACTTATTCTTCTACACCATCATGTTCACCATATTTGTCATCAACATGCACACCAAAGTAACTAGAATTGTACAGCCCATAGAATTTTTCCATGTGGGATTAGTAGAGTTCACTACATATTCAATGTCTTCTAGAAATATTAGACATGTATTGAATTTAGGTGTGAGCTTCTTCTCATTTGCTTTCAATGCTTCCTTCACCTCTTTTTCATTGAGACTCAACATAAGTTGTCTCAAAGTTTGTTCACTAACATCTTTAGCAAATTTCATTGCACTATCCCATTGAGAATTGATTGCTTTCAGAAGTACACCAAGGAATTTTTGTGTAAGCTCATCAGGTGAATACTTCCACTTTACCAATTTTATCACAAGGGTATCTTCAATTTTCTTTTTCTCCTCTTTGTTCCTAGTCTCATACTTAAGATATATAAAACATGCCATACCTTTTTCTTGATCCATCTTCTTCAATCTTTTCTAAAGGGTAGAGGCACAACTCTAAAAGATAATCTATTAATCTTCATCCTCTTTACCCAACTTCAGTTTTCTTTTGGATTTGACAGAGCTTCTTGTAAAAACAATAGGGGAAGATTTGGTAGGTTTGGTTACTATAATCTTCGCTTTCTTCTTTGGAGTCTCGCTTTCCTTGGGTTCTTCTTCCTCTACATCCTCCTCTTCATCTGCTATATCATCTCCTTTCCCATCGATAACCATGAGAGGAGAGCTTGATTGATAGGTATTCTTCATTACTTTCTTAGTCCTTTTTCTTCCTCTACTCATTGCTTGGGCTAACTTAACCTCAAGCTCAATTCTAGCATTGGCCTCTTTATAAGTGCTAAAATATGTTGCCTTAGGATCAACAGGCTCATTCACTAGAGCCTAAATTATATCTATAGTGTCATCAATGTTAACCTCATATTCTAGAGGCTTAACCCATGCCACTCTAGGCCTCACTACTTGATTGTAAACCTTGTCATATTCAACCATGAAATAGATATCCTAATCACAATCTTCTACTAATTTCTTGGGTATCCTAAATCTATTTTACATATTCTCATTGAATGTCTCAAAATAATTATCTATGATACTATCAAATTTGTATCCCATCTCTACTATTTAAATTCATGGATTTGGTAATATACTAAGTATCTTTCTTCCATACTATAGTTTCTTTAGAATGGAAAAACTTCCAAACATAGAATAATATACATGTCAAGAGAGAGCCAAACTTAGATAGATTGTTCTTTGATACTTAGATGTTGTATATGTTCTTGATTAGTTTATTTAGTAGCAAATCGACAAGGTCAAATGATAAATTATTCTTTACCACCTTGTATGCTAGGTCTACTGCTTCACATCACACTTTGTTCAATCATCCTGAGCTGTGGAGTTTGTGACAAATCACATGGATGACAAACTTGAACTCCATGTCAGTTGCACCCCTAATTTTCATGCTTCTTCCATCCCATTCAACAAGAATCCTCTTGGCCAAATCAACTTGACTTAGGGTTTTAGTGATCTTTTCTTTATTCAACATGGGCAATCTAGTAATCTTGTATACCATCTTCTTGGTTATCAAAATAGGATGATCTAACCATAACTACATGTTATGAACATGACTTAAGATGAGTCTAGTCTACTTCACATGAAAATCCCATGATATATGTAAAATATTTGTCAAACCCTTTGTCCCCAAATGTTTGTGCTCATGTTTTAGAACACTGTCCACATAAAGTTCATTGAATGCCTTGAACTTATATCTAGGGCTCGAAACTCTTGAGTAGAACAATGATAAAATGATAGGATGTTGTGAACAAGAAGTGCCTTACCTAGAATTTTTGATTGTGCTCTAGTAGATTCAAGTGCCTCTACAATTTCTAGTGACAATTTGAATATGGGAGCCTTGCAATCAACTCCATGAACCAACATTTCAAAACCTCTCTTAACCTTGCTTCTAGATTATGTCATTACTCAATACCATTTCAAACACAAGAGAATCTTCAATAGAAATTACTTAAATCACTTGGAGGCTTTAAATTTTCTCTATCCTCTAAAAATTCATTGTGAGACAATACATTCAATTTCTTCCTTTTAAAGAATTTTAGTCATCACAACCACCATTAATATTTTATTCATATATCCACTCGGTGATAGGTTGTTGTCCACTCAATTTGGTCTTTAATGCTTCAAAGATACCTTCAACTCAATAAGGTCTCTTGACTTAGTAGAAAGCTACCAACTTACATTTGCATCCTGAAAATGATATGTAACCCGACCTTGCTTGGTAAGGTCTTGGGACTCAACCATGCTTAGTAAGGTCTTGAACTTCCATCATCATTCAATGATCCTTGCACATCATAAATGTTGATACAAATCTTTATTCTTGCTAGCTGGAACTAATGTTAGATTACGTCTTCTAAATCATAGTTTTAGTAATCTCCATATGGAACTAAGTGATTATGCCACCCAACTCATCAACTTGGGTGTCAACAACTTTAGGACTTTGGCTTCCAATCTCTAGATATTTTTGCACCCATTGCTCCCTCATTTATTTTTTCATATTGTCAGCTTTAGCTTTCTTTTCATCTTCTACTCTACCTATGTTCATACAGTTCTTGGCAAGACGTCCAAGTTTTGTACATACAAATAATCTCTTTGTAGTGTCTCTTTTTCTCATGTGATGTTTCACATAGTTTGCTCCAATGTGTGCAAACTCACCATAGTAGTGACATTTGCATCATGTATTGTAATCCCAACCAATTGTTTTCACAATTTTCTCTATTGGATTCCATTTCTTGATCTTAAACTCTAAAAATTTATGTCCTTGGTTGTTGCAATTGTGACACTTTCCTTCAAACTTAGGTTTCTATTATTACAATTGTAACACTTTCCATTGAATTTTTTTTTGTCATTGCTCCAACACTTATTTAATTTATGACATATCTTACCAAAATGATTGAAAATAGGTCTATTATTCTTTTGAGCTCCTTGATGAGATGATTCACCTTCATCTGTATATCCTAATATAGCTTTTCATTTGTGTCTATATTGCTCATTCAACTGATTCACACTTTCTTGTGATTTCATCATTCTTTCATTGGTTTTCTTTTCAACACTAAGATCATTCTATAGTCTTTCATTTTATGTCGTCAGATTGATAAGCTCTTGATTTTCATGATTGAGTTGATCAATAAAGTTTGTTTATTGAAGGGATAGTTGTTGAATTTTATTGTCCTTTTCTTCTATCTCTTCTTTGGATTTTTCTTTTTCTTCCATGACTTTACATATATAGACTGATTGGATTTCATGCTCTCTTTTCAACTTTTTTACTTCTTCCTAAAGATTGGAATTCTAATCAAGTAGGTCTTTTATTGCTGCATCAGCTTTATCTAAATTTCTTTTTGGGCATAAGTATTCAATTCTCTCTTCAATGTAGAGATTTTCATCCATTTGTGCTACAAGATCTTTCCTTCTTTGGAATGATTGAGAGAGTTACTCCTTTTCTTTCTTAAGTTGTCCAATAGCTAATTCAAGATCCATAAGTTCATTCTCAATAGCCTAGCCTATTTATCTCCATTACCTTTGATCTTATCTTGACCTATTAAACTTCTGACGTGAGAACCAACTGTTCTGATACCAATTATTTTTAAAGGATTTTACACTTACAATAAAGTAAGGATTCTATTTTAATTTTTACAAAGGTCTTTTAAAACCATTGTGTTAAGAGATTTCATTGATTAAATCTATTTGAACTATCTCAGTACCTGATCCTTCCAGTTACACTGCAAATTTTATTATGGATCTCCTCCATCCAATCTTTGATGTAATTACCAATCTAATATTCCTTTACTCATTCCTTCACTACTTCATAAGTTTGTAATATTATATTCTTCTTAACTCTCTCATGCATACACCATCTAGAACTTAACTCTGTTTCTTCCTTCACACACTTCACAATAACTTCTATGATAGCTCTCCTCACTAGTGCATAAAATAAGTTTGGATCTACCTAGTTAAAGACTTTTGTGGAGACTTCTAGATGCTTTGCCTTTTTACCTCTTCATTTTACTAGTTGTTCATTCCTCATAGGGATTGGTGATGCACCAAATCAAGTGGTAAGGTATAGTTCTCTTGATCAACAAATGGATTCACAACCTACTTCATCCTAAAACACATATTCTCTTTCTTGCAATTTATTGATCGAATTTTCCTCTTTTCCCTCTTTCATAAGTTCACACTTTCTTTCTTCTATTAAGAAATTTTTATAGTCTAGCATAGGTATGTGTTCAAATTCTTCAAATATCTGAAGTTGGTTTTGATCAATATAATCATGAAGCAAATTCACATGGAAGTTGTTTGATTGCAAAAGAAGACTAAATGCTCAACATATTTTTTGAAGTCCTATAGTTCTCAAGTAGACTAAGGAAAAATTCAAGAGCACTTGGTAAAAGGGATCGTAAAAAGTATTTTGGCCATGGTCTTCTTTGCTACTTAAATATGAGTGCATTTTTATGATTCAATTTGGTCTAAAACATGAGAGTATCTTGGAAAAGAGTGGACTTGTTTGTTTAATCCAAGGAATACCCAAGATGTCCTATCGTGCAAATTACCATAATGCCCTTTATGCTATTTCTTAAAAAAAATTCATCAAATTTCATCCCATTACTCTATTCCATCTTTTTGAAAGGCAACATATGTTTCTCATTTCTATTAGGGAAAAAAAATAGTTCATCATTTTGTGACACCAAATGGATGCATTCACTAATGGTCACATGCCAACTATTGTGGGACAAGGGAAGAAGATCAAGTGTAGAATACGATTCTTTCTATATATACACTAACATCAAGAAAATTTATTTAAAAGAAGAAGTAAGAAACCCTCTTAAACTCCTGCAAAATTTGTATGGTAGTTTTTGTTGAGTAGGGAGTGAGTTAACCTATACTACTAGGATAGTTAATTTCCCTATTATGACCATTACATTTATATTGACTATAATAAAAAATGTCAAACTCAACCATTTTGATATTTGAAATATTCCTTTCAATAACGATTGCTATATTATTATTTAGAAAAGTAGGAGGATTAATAGTTGGCTTTAAAGTAAAATTTAGTATTAATTTGTGAAACATTTGTGTGGTCATTTCTATTGAATAGGCTATAAGTTAACCTGCACTACCAAGACATTTAGCTAGCTTGTTATGACCATAATTATTAATTTTAATAAAAACCTTGGGTATTTTTCTCTAGCTATAGAGATTTAAAAAGAAACCAAGATCTTCCAGATCAAGGCAAGATTTTGTAAAGAAATGTTATAAAGAACTTTAGGACTGAAGTCTTTATTGTGGGCTTTTTCCTTTTCATCTTTGTTGGTTATTTTTTGTTGTCATTTATTTATCGATGGTAGTCCAGATGATGGTGGATTATAGTAGTATAAATAATAGTTTTGTAGGAATGGACATAGATGAGGATGTGAGAAAAGTTGCATGTACAAGCTTGAAGAGCATGGAAAGGCTCGTTGAGCTTCTCTCATAAAAACAATATAGTAGTAACTTTAGTTCTTCTAGAAGAGAAACATGAGTTCTTAAAGCTAGATGGACATGGAATTCAACACTCAGAAGATGGAACATTTAACAAGTTTAAGAAAATGGTTTCCCTTCTTCATAGGACTTGGCAAGCTAGGTTTAGAAGAGATCCTAATGTCAACGGGCATCAAGTACAACACCATTGTTATCTTTTGGATCCTCAATGATAGAACCCAATGCAAGTTTAAGTGATACTAATATTTCCACAAGTCTCACAGCTATTCCTAGGCCTATCATGTTGCTTTTTTACATTACAGTCCATGGTCTTGCATAACTTTTTTTTTTCTTTCTTGGATTAGTTACTACCTTACTTGTATAACTAAAGGTCCAGACTCATCAAAATTCATCATTTAACATGCTAAGATTCTCCACAACTACAACATATTCTCTATAGTCTAGTACGAGGGCTAATTATTTCTTACTTATAGCTTACTATAAATATTTAGAGGAATCTATTTTCTATGTTTTGAGAAATTCCCACACAATTGGAGTTTTCACAAAGTGGATTTCATGCTCTTTTTCTTATATGCTCGAGAACATAGGACCTATCCTAATAAGAAATTGTACGACGATTTTAAATGTTGGATATTTCTAAGATTCATCATATATGTTGTTAATTTCAATCCATACCAAAATAAATTCTAGAAACCTTTTTAGAAACTGTTATGCTACCATATACTTAAAAATTAGAAAAACAAAAGCCAAAGAAACTAAAAAAGTTTTTATTTATACATCTCAATTGAATTCAAGAAAGCAAGATGCTACTATAATTGGGATGGTTCATTGTACAGATTGTATAGCTACTTCGGTAGTATGAATTATATATTTTTTTCTTCATTAGTGGAACTTATACATAGGTATAGCAAGGGAAAGATCAAGAGAAAGGTTGCTCAAGATTTTCATTTCTACATTTTTATATTTTGTGTAGTTTTATTATTTGTCTATTTCAATAGTAGAATTGGATGGCATTGCTTGGTGGTCTAAACCTTCATAAAAATTAAAATCAATCATAATACATGTTAATGTCATAATTTTGTTAGATAAATAAAATTATACACACACACACACACACACACAAAAATAAAATAAAAATCCTAATATCGAACATGCTTTGATATCATGTTAAATTATTATCAATTTATCAATTCTATAAATTGTAATAGTATCATACATGTGTGTGTGTGTGTGTGTGTGTGTGTGTGTGTTTGTGTTTGTTTATAATTTTAGTTGTCCATTACAATTGATATTGAGAATATTTAATAAGTTGATCCTGGGCAAGGAGAGCAAGACAACCCAGTTCATTTATGGGTTCCTAGCAGAGGGCTGGTTGAAGATGATCCTGGACAAACCTATTAAGGTGGAGGGGAATGACATGGACAAAGACATGCCTGAGGAGATGAAGGATGAGGATCCTGGAAAGAAGGTAGCTAGCCCTAGGTCTAGTTTTTTTCTTTTTCTTTTTATGTTGTTGGTTACTATGAACTAGTTACTCTACGAGGTTTTACATTATATACTTAGGTCAATATGTTGAACTAATAATAGTGATTTGTTTAAGTGTTATTGGTTTCTTTTTCAATTTTTTCTTGCTACTAGTTTTGGAACTGATGGTACTGTAGGATGAAAACAAGAACATGCATGAGGAGATGAAGGATGAGGATCCTAGAAAGAAGGAAGGTAGCTAGCCCTAGGTCTAGTTTTTTTCATTTTCATTTTATGTTGTTGGCTACTATGAACTAGTTACTCTACGAGGTTTTACATTGTATGCTTATATTGATATGTGAGATTGATAGTAGTCATTTGTTTAAGTGTTGTTGGTTTATTTTTTGATTTTTTATTTCTGCTAGTCTTAGGAATGATGGTACTGTTAATTCGGCTATGGACATTATATGTTTTTTAAAGTTTAAAGTTGGCATTGGTTAGATGACTACAAGGTAACCTCTGGCTGACTTTTCAACCTTATTGTACTTCAGGGTCAGCCCCCCTTCTTTTTGACTGCTATCTAATTCTTTAAAACATATTGAAAATATACTATTTGTGATATAAATATAACTAAAGTGAATTAATATTTAAACAAGAAGCAAAAGATGTACCTCTTGATATCTCATATATATTCATTATAATAGTAACTTGAAAAACATACAAACATCTACAAACATCTACAAGTACTATTACAAGTTACAAAAATGATAAATTGATAATAATTTAACATGGTATCAGAAAGTACATTCGGTCTTAGAGATTTTTTCTGAAATCAGTGATAAGAATTGCAGTATTGCACGATGGTGATCTCTGCATAGACTTATGACTGCGCAAGAAACCCTGCATTATATGAAAGTGATTTTGCAAGTAGAGTTATAATAGACATATGCAACGAAGCCTATTTTGTTTCTATAATAGGTGGCTTGCGAACTTGGAGCAGTATCTCACATTTCCTGGCAAAAAATAATCGCTTTGCTTAACCAGACAGGTTTCTTTTAGTTTTGATCAAGGACTTCTATAGTTTGGATTTCTGACACTTTGTGTGAGTGGTACTTACACGAGAAGACAAGAATAACATACATAATCAAGAAGTATCGAGCAGATAACTGTTCTAAGAAGATCTAATATATGTACATACAGAGGCAAGCGAGTGTAATATGAAATCGAATGTTTAACAATTTCTTGCAGACAAAGATTTAGATTCACATGTCCTGCTGAAAAGTTAATATCACTTGGAGATTTTATACTAATGGTTACATTTCGACTGTCCTAATAATGCACTTTAGTTGTCACAACATTATAGCACAGGGAATTTTGAGATGTTCAAAGTGAAGGGATAAGTCATAAATGAGTCATCAAGAAGATTGATCACTAAATCGACAAGGCTCGATCAATTATCTAATATCAGAGTTTCTTATGGAACATTGAGTATCATTGTCTTCCTCATGAGCAATAGGTTTATGAGCGTGAGTTTTGTTGTGGACGGATAGACTTGTAATTTATTTAGACTCGTCTAAGAAAGATTGTTGATAACTAATATATATGCATCACATTATGTCCGTAAAACTATATAGGTTGGAGTGTTGAACTTCAGAATTATAATAAGGCTCGTATTTTGAATTTTGATTATGAATATCGATATACCCATATGGGTCAGATATCCCATTTGAATGTTCGCACAATGTAACTTCCAATGCTAAAGGATAGTTCAAGTTCGTACTTGAATTTTGTATGTGATGATTTGATGTTTTTTCTTTCCTGCGAGTGATGTTCGTTGTAGTGGATGACACATTGGTAATGATGTCGCATTGGTAACATTCCTCAGCAAATTTGTTTATGAAATGTCAATTTAATGTGAGACATCAACGACTAAAGTGAGCATTGAAAGCATTGGTATGATACTAAGATCATTACAAGACAATTTATATTCTTATTAATGTGGGAGTAGTGGAAAAGGGTTCATGGCTGTATGCAGCATATGTTAATGTTTCTCAATGATATCACTTTTATCATAAATATTATCATCGATGTTGATAACTGGATGGCTTATACAATACACCTATATACCAATATGGCAGTGCTCAATACATTGAAGAAATCATTGGTAATGATGCAGTCACAGCAAGTTCTCTACCAGACCTGTGAGACTCCAGAAATAACTTAAAATTATGAAGAGAATAACGTAGTGTATAGAAAAATCACATGGAAGAAGATCTGCACAAAACTAATAGAAATAAATGTCTTAAATATGGGAGAGAGTATCCTTGGCATATAGAGGAATATTAATGGCTTGGTTTTTCAATTGTATCTTCAGCACTGTTTATGCATACACAATGACAGAGTACAGAGGCATCGTCCAATATGAATTCCCGCAGTAAGCAGATATCTCCACTTGGTTTCAGTTAATCACTACCTCGCATCGAGAACAGTTCATGGATCCTCTGTTGCAAAGGAGATCCACGACACAACATCTACATTTTGTGACGACCCTTATCCGATAAACAACAATATCCAGATCCATGTCTGATCTAACATCTAGTTGGTATCATATTCGGATCTGACATTGAGATATACCGCCCTTTCTATCCGCCCAGCTTGGCATTACTCTATCAAGTGGCGACACTTACCAAGTAGCCCACATTTTAATCCAATAGCGCAGATTTAAAATCATATTGTACCATTTGTGCAGCTTTGCAGGCTATCGGTAAAAAAATATTAATGTATCATTGAAGAGGAGCAAAACAAGGTAAGTGAGAAATCAAAATATCATAAATATATCAATGACATAAGAAGTGTTGGAAGTAATGAAGTTCTGAGAGGGGGTAAATCAGAACTTATTGCTTTTATTTAAACAAGTTACTAATTTCAATTTAAACAATTCATAAACTGAATGCATTCAAATCTTGCTCATAATAATAATCATTCACCATGCAAGAATAAGAAAATATTAACTCACAGAAGATAGAGACACGAATTTTTGTACCGAGTGGTAAACCTTCAAAAAATCTTTACAGTTTCATCATAGGGAGAAAAGCCACTCCATGAACCTATAATTTTTATTGAGCTTCAACTCTTTACAATCAACAGCAACAACTGCTCAGGGATTCAACCCTATCTCTCTCTTTGTTAATTGTATTACAACCTTACATACACATATAATTGTATGTAATACACCATAGACCTATACATGTAGATAAGTTTATAATCAACCTTTCATATCACCTTTACACAATTTCAAAATATTTTTTGTCTCTGGTTTTTATGTCACTGAATCACACTTCTATATTCAAGTTTTAACAACAATCTCTTTAAATAGAGATGTAACTCGTACAGAGAGAATAATTTTTTAGAAAAAAATGAACTAATTAGGGTCATTTCAAATATGCCCTCATGATATATATATGTAATTCAAAACAACCTTTTAATAGTTAGACCATCGAACCAGCATATGCCTTTTAAATAGAAAAACAAACTAGCATATGCCTTTTAAACAGAAAAAATGAACTAGTAGTTCTTCAACTTTTAAAAGCCTCTTTTGAAAACAAAGCTATTAGGGTTTGTAAATGAAAACCCTTTTTATTTTTCACAAAAAAAACTTCATATCTTCAAAACAAAATCTTTGCTTTTGAAACGAAAATTTCAACCGATTGTAAAACATTCCAATCTTTTATTTCCCTTTTTCTTCCTTTTTAAAAAAATCATTTTCAGCAATTTCACCTGAGAAGGATCATACCTGCAAATGAATATTTACCAATTTTTTTTGCTTTGCCTGCATCTTTTCTCTATTTTCAACGAAACCCTTCACCTCTATTCACTGTTAAAAACCCCTTGCTTTATTTTTGCCTCGGTCGTCCATGCATGCACAAAGAGATCATATAAATGAGCATCAATACAAGGAATAGGAGAAGAAATTTATCAATGTGTTTGATACTTTACCATTCAACCTTCCATCTTCATAGAGCAAACAAATCCTTTCCATATTTCATTTTCACAAAGCAACAAAAGAGAAAACAAATCTTTTCATATTCTATTTTCATAGAGCAATGAAACATTCCTTTCATTTTTGCAAAGCTATTTGCAAGAAGTCTTTCAAAGAAAACAAATGTCCACAACCAAAAGTAATTTTAAGAGTTCTTTCATATCTGCCATATAAAGATGACATCTGGCGAGCTTCTTTTAAAGCATATTTACTTACTGTATGTGTTGCCAGATCTTATCAATGCAATGTATAGCCCATGCCCAGGCTATTTTAAAAAACATTTATGATTCCATTGTTATGTGATTTACTTTTTCTTTTTAATGCCACAACATTACACCTGTTCCATGTAAACCATTTCAAACTTGCCACCTTTATTGTTTAAAACAATTTGCCACCTTTCAATTAGTATGGTCAACAATCTCTCCCATTTTTTTGAGGCAAAATTTTCCATCGTCTAATATATACAAGATGATATACAAAATATAAATTCAAACTTCTTTTCATATACCATCTAATATATACAAGTCAATGTACAAATGTTTTGAGAATGAAGGAAAAACATGTTGAATAAAGAACAAGTATGCTATATACAAGCAGATCATTATCATAGAAGAAAATTGCTGAACACTAAACACTGAATACAGATGTTGAACTAATCATTGTTAAATCAAAAATGTTGAACACAAAGAACATAGAACACTAAACATTGATGCTGAACTAATCACTGAAAAAAAAATGCAGGTGATAATTCAAGAGACTATATAATAAAAAGAGGCTCAATAATTTTAAACAAAGATACACCTATCCATGATGTATACTTTGTAGAAGGTTTGAAACATAAGCTTTTGAGTGTTATTCAAATTTGTGATAGGGGGTATTCTATCTCCTTTAATGCTAAAGGATGCTTTATCAAAAATAGAAGGGATAAAGTCATTGCTAGTGGCTTAAGGACAAGTGAAAACCTTTATAATCCGATTGATTCTCTAGTTCAAGAAACATTACTAATTAACACTTGCCTTATGAGTCAAGTAGAAGAAAATTGGTTGCAGCATAGAAGATTGGGACATCTCAACTTTGATAATCTTGCTAGGATTAGTAAGAATAAAATGTTTAGAGGGCTACCTCAAATCAATAAACTAGTGAGCATTTGTGAAGAATGTATGAAAGGAAAACAAACGAGTATATTTTTAAAAAATAAAGAATACTTATCTAACAATCCACTTGAACTTGTGCATACTGATCTATGTGGACCTACTAAAACTGCATCATTCAATGGTGAGAAATATTTTATGCTATTCATAGATGACTATTGAATAATGGTTTGCATAACTTTTCTAAAGCACAAATAAGAAGCCTTTGATCATTTAAATTTTTTTAGAAAAATGGTTGAAAGGGAAACTGATTTAAAATTAAAATGTTTAAGGTTAGATAGGGGTGGAGAGTTCACTTCTCAAGAATTCATTGAGTATTGTGAGAAACATGGCATTAAAAGACAATACTCAACTGCTCGAACACCACAGAAAAATGGTGTTGTGGAAAGGAAAAATAGAACGGTTAAAGAGATGGCTAGAACTATGCTGAATGAAGCAAACTTACTTGATAAATTCTAGAAACAGGTCATTCATACAACTATCTACATTTTAAATCAAGCTCAAATAAGAGTAAGAACAACTCATACTCCATATGATTTATGGAATGGTAAAACAACTAATGTTAAAAAAATTTAAATTTTTTAACTATAAATGCTTCATCAAAAAGAATGATGAATTTTTAGAAATTTTCAATTCAAGATATAATGAAGGAATTTTTCTTGGATACTCTACACATAGAAAGGCTTTTAAATTCTATAACAAGAGGTTGAATAAGATAGTGGAAGTCATAAATCTTGTATTTGATGAAAACTCTTTATCTTGTAATAATAAAGAGGATCCTGAAGAAGTATCATTTCAAAAATCAAAAACTTTGCATGATGATGAAAACTTTGAAAATGTTGAGTCTGAAGTTGCTGATGAAACTGAACAAGAAACCTATTCAAATTCCAAAAGAACAAATACTGGTTTAAGAATGACAAAAATACCAACTAGAATTATTTCTAAAAGACACCCTGAATCTCAAGTCATTGAAGATGTTTAAAAGGGAATTTTGACTAGAAGAAAGGCCAAAATAGATGAACAAGCAAATATTGCTATACATTTCTATTTGATATTAGGTTTTGAACCCAAAACAGTAACTGAAGCTTTATCAAATCCCTGTTGGAAAAATGCTATGCGAGATGAAATAAATCAAATTGAGAAAAAAAAAAATTTGGGAACTTGTTTCTAGACCTAATTACAAAAATTTCATAGGTCAAAAATGGGTGTTTTACAATAAACTGAATGAAGATGGCAAAGTAATAAGAAACAAAGCTAGATTTGTATGCAAGGAATATGCTCAGCAGGAAGGAATTGATTTTGGAAAAATATTTGCACCAGTTGCAAGGATGGAATCAATTAGAATCTTTATTGGATATAAAAGTTATAAAAGGTTTACTATTTACAAAATGGATGTTAAAATTGCATTTTTGAATGGGTATCTTAAAGAGGAAGTTTATATGGAACAGCTAGAAGGTTTGGAATCTTCTGACAAACTTGATTATGTACTTCGACACAAAAAGGCATCATACAATCTAAAGCAAGCTCCTAGAGCTTGGTATTCTAGGTTGGATAAACATCTAATTGCAAATGGATTCTCTCATGGAAAAGCAGATAGTACTCTGTATATCAAAGTCATAAATGATAATATTTTACCAGTTGAAATATCTCTATTGGGTGTGCTCACATATTTCCTTGGACTGCAAGTCTCAAAAAGCTTGAACATGGTTTTTTTCTTTCAGAAACAAAATATAGAAAGGAAATATTGAGGAAGTTTAATATGACTAATTGTAAACCAGTAAATACTCCTATGGAAATAGGTTGCAAGCTATTAAAGAATGATGACTCACCTTCTGTAAATCAAACTGTATATAGATCCATGATTGGAAGTCTATTATATCTTATAGCATCTAGACCTAATATAATACAAGTAGTGTGCATGGTTTCAAGATTCCTATCTTATCCAAAACAATCACATCTCAATGCAGTAAATTGAATTCTAAAGTACATTCAAGGTACACTTGACTTTGGTTTATGGTATCCTCATAGTAATGATTTTATACTTTCTGGTTATAGTGATGTAGATTGGGACAGATTCAATGATAAAAAGAGTACTAGTGGTGCAAAATTCTTCCTTGGTGATTGTTTAGTTGCTTGGCATAGCAAAAAACAAGAATGTGTTACATTATCTACCTATGAATCTAAGTATGTTGCTACTATTTCCTATTGCACTCAACTAATTTAGATGGATTTTCAATTGATTGATTTAGATATTCAAGTCCCAAAACCTATCTCTATCATGTGTGATAATATGAGTGCTATTCAATTGAGTAAAAATCCAGTAATGCATTCTTGTACAAAACATGTGGCTATTAAACTTTACTTCTTGCATGATAAAGTTCTTAATAATAAATTCAAGTTTATCTATGTTCCCACTCAAGGACAAGTAGTAGATATTTTCACTAAAGCTCTACCTAGGGAATCCTTTGAGAACTTAAGAACTCGGTTGGAAGTTTTCTATCAATCGATGCTGATATAAAAAAATCTGCAAACAAATATTTTGTGTTAGGTTTCTGCTCGTATTCATAGAAATTTTCTTCTACATCTAAAGCAGATGGTCCAATTGTTTTTTTGATGCAAAAACTTTGGGAGAGATATCAGAGTTATGTTTGGTTTTGGAGATTAATCAGTTCACATGTAGTAGTAATCAACATATATTTTTAATAGTGATCAACACCTGCATATTTTTTTTATCCTTTTCAACAAGTAAAATTTTGTGATCTTCAATGATCTGATTTACTTCTTCTAATTATTCTTGAAGTCTTTTATTGTTATTTTCATGATTTAAGATTCACTTCTTTAACATCTTAAGCTCTTGCAAAGATTTTAGAAGTTCTTCTTCAAGATCAATTTCTTCATATGAATTAGATGAAGATTTAGACTCACTAGATTTAGATTTAGGAGTGTTGATTATTTCAGCCATGAAAAACCTTTCCCCTTCTTGATCAAGATCACTAGACTCTTCATTTCAGTCTTCTTTTGACATAAGACTTTTCTTTTTGAAATCCTTGAATCTTTTGTTTTGATTCCAAGGTTTCTTTTTTGTAAACTTTTCATTTTTCTTAGCATTGTCTTCTTGTTCTACATTTGGACATTTTGCTACAAAATGTCCTAATTGACCATAGTTGAAAATTTTCAGTTTTCCTTTGTATTTCTTTCTCATTTTCCTGACTAATAATGCTTCTAGAGCATCTGTTAAATCTGAATCACTTCCTTCAGCCTTAAAGGTTGTCTCATTTGATGTAGAACTAACTTGATTGATAATTCTCATTTCATAAGTAGTTAGGGATCCTTGCAATTGGTGAAAAGTCATTTTAATAGAAAAACATTTCTTTTCTTCTTAAGTGGAAATTTTAGTTTCAAATTTAGGTAGAACTGACCATATAACTTTTGAAACTATATCATGTTCTTTAATTTGTTCAACTAGACTCTTTCTAGCATTGACTATTTCATCAATTTTCAAGAAGTATGCTGAAATATTTTCATTTTCATTCATCTTTAAGTTATCAAACAATGTTTTTAGAGTTAACAATTTTGACTCTTTAACCTTTTCATCTCCTTGATAAATATTTTTCATTTTTTCCCAAATATCTATTGTCACTTAGGTTTGCACCCTTGTCCAAGGCCTATGCGCAAGGACAACCTAGTGAAACATGGAAACAACCTCCAAGCTGTGGGACTTGAACTGCGAGGTTGAGTCTCCGGAGAAGGCCAACTTCCTCTTACTATCAAGGCACACCTATCTACTCTTGGAAAGGAAAAGGGAGAAGAAGAGCACAAAAGCAAATCTACCTAGTCTAATCTAAGGAGGTGATGCACCAAAATAGACTATTCAGACTTCCTTTCTACCCATATATGCACTACAAAACCAAGATAACATTCAAAGGACATACACACCCAGACTTATATCAATCAATAACCCCATATAGATCAGGAAACCAAACTGAATAACACAAGGAGAAGGTTTTCACTTATATATTATCCAATAGGCCGAGAATAGATACAGTATGCAAGCCATAGATCTCAACAATACACCAATGAGAGGCAAGACGAATGCACATTCACATTGATGGCTGAAGGAGATGATGCAGAATGTTATACAGCTCAGAGACAAAGGGAAGTTTACACTGCAGACCTACGAGCAGTAGTAGAGAAATCAGAAAAGGAGTCCTTCCAAGAAAAGATCACAAAATTTCCTTTATAGTTCAGGCATAACTGAGGATTTTTTGTGTTACATTTACTTCTCACCTACTGGCAATAACTTCTCACCCTGAAAATCCAATCAAAGATTTGGTGGTCTTGAGTACCAAAATCTGATATTCCTCTGAGAAAGAGCCTAGAGAAGACAGAACGGTGCCATAACTGCGCTCTGACCAGGTAGATGGATCGATTGAGACGGTGGAATGTTTTTCTATGTTTCACATTCATTTTTGGTTGGTCAGGATTGATCATGAAGATCAGATCGGCAAGATAACCCTTGGTTTTCCCTTTTTTGGTGCATGAATCAGCAGAGCCGACAAGTCATCATATCCTTGGCATCAGAATGAGCCATGTGGACCAATAGCTTTTTACCCTTTTGCCACCTAGGAAGTCCTCCATGGTTGACCTTCCGTCATTGAACTAACCGCGCCACCTTTCAGACTGTTATCATTAACTATAACCGCTAGCCGCTAACCGCCAACCTTGGCTAAGCCAACGAGACATGCATCAGCAAGACGTTATGTCGCTATGGTAAAGGTTGCACAACTTTACCATAGCGAGATGGCGCCTCCTGTCGATCTGCCCTGATCTGACGATCGTGAAAACTCGTCATGCTCCGCACTGTCCTTACCCCGGGCCCATCATATCTAGTGCCACCTCAGCAACCGCACCACACCCAAATGACACCTGGCAATATTTAACCGATGTACCCTGTTGCAACCTAGCCCCATAGTACACGTGGCGGATGGGCATTATGTCGCTATGGTAAAGATCACACAACTTCACCATAGTGAGATGACACCCTCCGTCGATTCTACTTGATCTGACGGCCAATGATAGATACTGCTCCTCGGCGCATCAATGAATAGGAATTGGCCACGTACCAAATGTTTGACGGATCCTCGCTAACAACTGAGACTCACCGAACATGTGGCAAAAGGGTGCTATCTCGCGAACGTAAATATTGTGCGGCTTATTTATAGCACGATGGTGCCTATTGTTGATCTCTGCAGATCCAACGATGGAGATCTTAACCTTTTACTGTACTGACCGCATTGAAGATCTGGTCCCATGCGCTGACTGTATTCTGACCTGGCATACATGGCTATTCCCCGAAGAGCCACCTTGTTCTGACAAGGCACCAACCTAGAGGGTTCATACTGCCTTGACCCTACCGAGGGACACGTGTCAACCAGGCGCTATGTTGCTAATGGAAAACTCGTGAGTTTTCCGTTGCCACCATCGCGCCCTGCTGCTTTTTGAAACTTTCTAGCCCATGAAAACTAACTGTCCACCGTAAGAAATTTTCGGTGACGCAACCTGCCCGCCAAACACCTTTTCCGTTGAGCGCTATGTCACTATGAAAATCTTTCGGCCAACACACGATAGCGACATAGCGCCCACGGCGCCGTGAAACCTTTTTCAACCCACTGAAAACTTTTCCTGACCCCCCCTGAAGTCTTGAACGACCTGCAAACTAGACCCACTGGACATGCGTCAATAGGGTGTGATGTCGCTAACGTAAATCTCGTACAACTTCACCATAGCGAGATAGCGCCAACCGTAGATCTACCTTAGATCTGACGATGGAGAACCTACGGGCCATAGAACCATGTTATAAGGCTTGGCATTAAAATAGTATTATCTTTGGGAATTAGCCATTGGACGAGCCGAACGTTTGAAATTTGAATCTTTGGCGGGTGAACAAATGATAACAATATCATTTGTTGATTTATAGTAGACTACTTTTGCAAATAAATCTATGGTGAGACCTCACAAAAGAGCATATCTTACCTTTTTATCTAGTTCATATGTTAGTTTATCATTAGCATCAATAGGTACTATTGGTGGAATAGTATACTTCATAATAATAACATCCAACATTCTAGCATCTAAAGAATGCATAAATGCCTCTATCATGACTATCCAAAAGACATAATCATTACAATCAAATAGTGGAGCTTAGTTAAGGGAAGCTCCTTTAGCTTGTTCCATTTTACTATCAATAAAAAAATCCTGGAACAATTCTTGAAAGGAATCCTACGCTCTGATACCACTTGTTGGATGTATTGAAGTTTTGAGACGGGGGGTGAGGGTGAATTAGAACTTATTACTTTTATTTAAACAAGTTACAAATTTCAATTTTAACATTTCAAAAACTGAATGCATTCAAATTTTTCTCATAATAATACTCGTTCACCATGAAAGAATAAGAAAAGATTAATTCGTAGAAGATAGAGACATGAATTTTCGTGCCAGGTGGGAAACCCTCAAAAAATCCTTACGGTTTTTTCATAGGGAGAAAAACCACTCCATGAACCTATAATTTTTATTGAGCTTCAACTCATTACAATCAGTATCAACAACTACTCAAGGATTCAACCCTATCTATCTACTTGTTAATTCTATTACAACCTTACATACACATATAACTGTATGTAATACACCATACACCTATACATGTAGATAAGTTTATAATCAACCTTTTAGATCACCTTTACACAATTTCAAAATATTTATTGTGTCTCTACTTTTTACATCACTGAATCACACTTCTATATTCAAGTTTTTACAACAATCTCTTTAAATAAAGATGTAACTCATATGGAGAGAATCAATTTTTAGAACAAACTAAACAAATTAGGGTTGTTTCAAATATGCCCTCATGATATATATGTAGTTCAAAACAACCTTTTAACAGTTAGACCACCGAACTAGCATATGCCTTTTAAACAACAAAACAAATTAGTAGTTCTTCAATTTTTAGAAGCCTCTTTTGAAAAAAAAGCTATTCGGGTTTGTAAATGAAAATCTTTTTTATTTTTCACAAAAGAGAAACTTCATATCTTCAAAACAAAATCTTTGCTTTTGAAACAAAAATTTCAACTGACTGTGAAACATTCCAGTCTTTTATTTCCCTTTTTCTTCCTTTTAAAAAAAGTCATTTTGAGCAATTTCACATGAGAACTATCATACTTGAAAATGAATATTTTATAATTTGTTTCTTTGCCTCGATCTTTTCTCTTTTTTCAGTGAAACCGTTTACCTCTATTCACTGTTAAAAACTCCTTGCTTTATTTTTGCCTCGATCATCCATGCATGTATAGAGAGATCAAATAAATGAGCATCTATACAAGGAACAAGAGAAGAAATGTATCAAGGTGTTTGATACTTTACCATTCAACCTTTCATCCTCACAGAGAAAAAAATCCTTTTCATATTCCATTTTCATAGAGAAATGAAAAGAGCAAACAAATATTTTCATATTCCATTTTCATAGAGCAATGAAACATTCCTTTCATTTTTGTAGAGATATTTTACAAGAATAATTTCAAACAAAAAAAATGCCCACAACCAAAAGTACTTTTAAGAGTTCTTTCAAATCCACCATAGAAACATGACATTTGGCAAGCTTCTTTTGAAGCAAATTTACTTGCTACATGCATTACTAGACCTTATTAATGCCATGTACAGACCGTGCCCAAGCTACTTTAAAAAAAATTTACATTGCCACTATATTTTCATTTACCTTTTCTTTTTAATGCCACAACATTACACCTATGCCACATAAACCATTTCAAACTTGCCACATTCATTATTTAAAACAATTTGCCACCTTTTGATCAGTATGGTCAACAAGAAGATGGTCAATCGCAATGAATGAGGCTTCAACTTAGAAAGTTATGATCAACAAGAGTGTCTATTTCTAGTTGCTAAAGTTGAGACACATACAGACTATATATAAAGTAATATTTTTTTCTAAGAAAGGATAGCACTACAATATCAATCAGATCAATATGTATACATACAATTAGAGATTGAGTTAGTTAAATTCTTGGATAGAGTTCTAAGGGCATATTGATTTATTTCCGCCACACATACATATTAAAGGGGTGATATAATTTTAGAGACTTTCAATTTTGGAAATTAATTATACATAAACTATAAACTATTATAAATCTCTCTAAACTCTTTTCAAGATGGATCAAGAAGCATAAGAGAGTGTACTCAAGAAAGAACTTGATAATTTCTACAATGAGACTTAGAGTGGACAACTAACTTAGAATGTGATATCATTTATACATGATTGTCTCTCATTGAACTTGGTAGTGATTGGAAACTCTATGTAATGGAGAAAGTGAAAATTTTACATTGTAGGTGGGGACATTAACCAATGTACCATTCCCATTGTTTGACAAATGTTTATATGAAGGCATTTGTGATTGGAGAAACTTGTATCAAGGAAGTTGGTGTCTACATAAGTATTTATATCCTTCAATATTACTTTAGTCTCTATTTTAGTTTTATTTATATATGTTCAATAATAAATTGATCTTTTAATGTTTTCTTTGCAATGTTCCTGCAAGGAAGAAGATTGGAATATTAGGCATGCTACCAAATATTGTGCAGACTCAATCTTATGATAGTAGCTCTAAAGAAGTTGCGATCTAGGATTCATTAATCTAATGATTAGGTTGGACAAAGTGAGGCTCTTGAAGCAATATCCTTGATGATTGAGATTATGATAGGGAGTTTGACTATTCATTAAAGGCAACCTTGGACAAAGAGAGATAGTAGATAGAAAATATTCTTCAGTCAAATTTTTGATGATAGTGGTTTTAATAATTCAGAGGGAGTAAACAATGTTGAGATGGATTCTCTAGTCATAAGAAACTATAGTAGTTAAAAGGCTATGTTTAATGGGATAAAATTACATGTATATTAGTTAAAATACCTTATCCCATTAGGACACCTATTGAATTAGGGAAGTATGATATGACTTGTTGCTAGGAGGTTAGAAGGATGATAACATATTAAGAGGGAGTTTGGTGCTTCATTGGGGATAAAGTTGATATCAAAGGTCATAAGGTTAATGTTTCTTCATAAAGAAGTTTTGAGTGCAATCCCTTGCAATACATTCTTATCTATGAGAGATAAGTGTTGAAGTGAAAAATTTATTCTTTGATATATTTTATGGTGGATGTTTTTGAAGTATTAGATAGTAGACAATAAAGATGGGGGGTTGATCCCAAGTAATAAAAGGGTTGAAGAATTAGCCAGAGGTAACCTCCCAGTTATCTACGCTATGCTATCTTTAAACTTAAAAAACAAAATATATCTATAGCATAATTGATGGTACTACCAGTCCTTAATCTAATGTGCATAACAGACTGTAAAATAGACCATCAACTCCTAAACAAAATGTTTCTTTTTAAACAACATAAACATAAAAACTAAAACCCTGTGGGATACCAAGTTCATAGTAATAAACATAAAAACCACACACAAGAAAACACCAGAAACTAGGGCTAGTTGCCCTCTTCTTGCCCTTGCTTTTCCTCCTTCTTTTCCTCAGGAACATCCTTGTTTGCATCCTCCTCCTCCACCTTAACTAGTTTTTCCAAAAATGGTCTATAGAATTTTTTTTGACTCTTGGTTGTAAGCACTATAGGAAAGAAGGCCCACTATTTCACTAAGGGTCAAAGATAGAAACTCTCAATCAAGAACCATAGTAGAGAACAAACCTATGAAGACTTGAATCCTAGTTGTAGGCACTATAGGCAAGAAGCCCCACTATTTCACCAAAAGCATGGTGGATGTTATGAAAACACCACACGATAATATATATGGTGACTTCCTATCATGCGTGTATGGGTCTACCCCCTATGTACATCATGATGAAGTGATGTCTTCCAAATGATTATCACTTGTATTGTAGAAGTTATTGGAAGGTGACAATCTTACAATAACTCAAATCATGATATACATTTTATATAAGTGTTGAAACATTCATGAAAGGCTTTATCTTGTAAATCAACAACTAAGTGTTACATGTCATTAAGTTGATTGTATAGATATATCATAGGTACTTGGTGAATATAATTTTATTGATACTATAATTGGCCAATGGTGATGTTACCTAATATGATGTCAAATAGTAATTTATGAACATCATGTGTTGATATTTTGATAGGCAATACTTATATGATATCATATACTAGAAATCTTCTAATCAAATATTTCCTTAATGTATTATTCTTGAAATATTAGCTATGGTGTAATATTTATGTATTTATATCCTTCTTCATTAAGAGGGAGTGTTAATGTTATAATTTTATAGGATAAATTAAATTAAATATATGAAACATACATATTATTTATGAAAAATATTATATATACAATAATTAACTTATATTGTGTGTGTGTGTGTGTGTGTGTGTGTGTGTGTGTGTGTGTGTGTGTAAGATTGTTATATATCCATTATAACACAATGTGAATATATTATTTGTGATATAAATACAACTAATGGGAGTTAATATTTTAACAAGAGGCAAGAGACATGACTCTTTATATCTAATATATATTCATTAGAATAGTAAGTTGAAAAACATATAAACATCTAAAAGTGCTATTGCAAGTTACAAAAACAATAAATTGATAATAATTTAACACTACATTTAAAGTTTATGTTTCAGGATCAATTATCTTACATTTCTTGTCTAAATCTTCCTATCACATGCATTTTTTTGTGTGCATGATGTATTATCATTCTTTGATGCCCTAATATCAAGAATGGAGGATTGTTGTGAATACTATCTTCAATGATGTGTGACTTCAGCATATGTGAAAGTATAGTAAATTTTGTTGCCGTGGAAGGTGGAAACTTGATATTTTCTACAATAACAAGAAATAAGTATAAAATAGATTTATTTTGTGTATGGCCCTATTAGTGTCTATATCACTTTCTCTTGTATTGAGTATCTGTGAGGCATAGTGAAGAAGCACTTACTTTGATAAAGCTTCTGAGGTTTACATCACATTCCATTGATTATTTAATAAAAAAGATCTTATTTTGTGGTGTGCTTTTCCATCAAGTAGGGGTGTTTTCCAAGGGTAGCTTTGATGTCAATTTTGTTTTGTTATGTTTTTTTTATGGAAAAATAACTTAATATATTTTAAAATATCACATTGCTTTCAAAAACAAAACATGGCAATGGATCTTTTAGCCAATTTTGGTGCTTGGTAGCAACACTATTTATATCATACTATTTGCATATAACTTTTGTTTTTTTGTGATATATTATTTCATGAATATGAGATACATACATTTATTATATGATGTATCTTGTTGGTTGTTTTCAAAGGTATTTTTTATGGGGAACTTGAAGTGTTTAAGGTATGAGTCTATACACTAGCTTAAAACTAGTCTCTTGACTACAATGGCCAGTTATTCAAAACCATGGGGTCAATTTAGGTAAGGTCTAGTATTAGATAGTGGACAACACAATATTTTAATAGTAGCTCTTCTAGTGAAATTAGAAATAGAGTAGGGTGTATGGGATAATATGATTTGATAGATTTTAGTATGATTTTTTTTCTCAAGCCATAATAATGACTTATTTTAGATAAAATTTGTAAAAAACAATGATAAATGGAGACCTCTAAGATGGTTCATTAATTTTTCTAGTACCTAATGGCTTGGAATTAAAGTAATGAAAGAGAAATAATGAAAAATAGGAACCAAGTATTAAATAAAGAGAAATGGATAACAAAGGGTGCAAAGGCATAGTACCTGATATAAAGAATGTGGTCAGTTGCAAAATCATGCGGACATTCAAGAACATTTCATGCAATACATGGCTGGTTTTTTGTATCTTGGAATTGACCCAGCCATAGGTCCCCTATATCTAAATTGTTTAAAAATAATAGTGAAGTAATGCAAAAGAAACACCTCTTTTTGAATAAGAAATCACAAATACATTAATGTCAATCATCTAGTCAAGTGACTAGAACATGCAAGATGCAAATTTACAACACATACTAAATACTAAATATCCATATATTTAAATTCAATAAAAAAATATCGACACATTTAAGTAAAATTTAGTTCTCCAGTAAAGAATAAGATGCACAATAATGAAAACCATCCCAATTCATAAAGAAGATGCAAGACACAAATCTAAAAAATTATAGAGAAAATGCCCATCTTTAAGTTTGGTATTCAAAGAAAAAATGATGAACACAACCGACTAAAATTAAATTCAAAAACATTTTTGACCAATAAATAATCACATATGTGACAGTTAATCTGCCAAAATCGGAGAGAATATGCACAACGCTAATCTTAAAATTGCACTAAATGCCCATCTTTCAAAGGTTGATAAATCGCATTAAAAAATTACCAAAATCATTATGATCGTGAAATAAGAACCATTTAATCCTTAATGAGAATCAATGAGCACAAAAATTCAATCGCAATCTAGTCCACATCAACAAATTGTGGATACATAAAAATTTGAGAGAGGAAAGGCAATAGAAACAATACCTTAAAGACCTTGGGAAGAACAATATTAGGAACAAGCAGCTTAGATCAAGTAGGGACTGTAATTTTTGGAGATCCGAGGACCCTTTTGGCTCCAACCATCCACCTATTGAAGTAATATAATTAAAAAAATATGTTTATATTGTTGTACAAAAGAACATCAAGATTCATGAAGAGAAGCAACGGGTTCAACTTCTTCAAGGGCACAAACTTTTATGGTTGTAAAGGAGTGAGATTTGTGTCATTGTTGGAATGTAGTATACAATTTACAAGAGAAGGGTTTAAATCAATTCTATGAACTCAAAAGTTTTTCCAATGGAGTTGTAGATGCAAACACCAGGTATAAAGGTAATAACATCATAAAATAAAATAATGGTGTTTTCCATCAAGTTGGCTATTCTTGAGAAGGACACAAGTGGTCTAGGAGCTTTGGCTTTCGTGTGGGCTAAATTTTTCCTCCTTAGAATCTTCATGATCAAATTGGAAAGGTAATATTTCTCACCAGTGATTATTACACTCCTAATTAATGGCACTTGCATCTTCAACTGGAGCCACAAACTTGAATGGCAACACTAGGCAAGACCATGGTCAAATTCAAAGAGGATTCTAAACATGCAAGTTTCACATATGAAGGGGAACCTCTATAGATAGATAGAAAGAGAGGTAACTCTAAAGGAAAATATATTCAAATTAAAATTAATATAAGAGATCTACAATAGGGTATTTACTTGTTTATTGTATAGATCTTAATCATTCCTATTGAAGAAGAAGATGGCTAGGGAAGATAGATCAAAACAAGAAATGTGATATTCATCCACCAAATAACCTGATTAAAATAGTAAATAAAGAACTCCTTGAACACATAACAAAACACATCATATCAATGCAAAATTGAGCACTGCTGAACTAATCCTAGGTAGTTTTATTTATAACCAAAATTGTATTAAATGTATAGAAGCCTCAAGAGTGTTGTTTGGTGTATTCTAAATGAGAGTAGCTGGTATTTGCAACTAGAGGAAGCTACGAATAGCTACATATGTTTAATGTGGATAGTCTAGAGGTTTCTTGGTCTGTGTCGACCATACAACTACTATAACTAATTTACTTTGAGATCCCCGCCTCAATTAATTACACTAATTATGTTCATATCCCTCACAAACTAGAAATGATGGGTCCCAACCTAAAGCCTTGTTAGGTACCCATTTAAAATCATATATTACCTTTAAAAAATAGTTAGAATTCACAATAATCCCCCTAAATGAAAACTATAAGATAGTTAGGTGACTTCTCGTAAGTGCAAAAGATGTCGAAGAGATACAAACTTAGCTTCACACAATGCTTTTGTGAAGAGATTGACAATTTGGTCCTTTATTTTGCAATATTGTAGATGAATAACCTATTGTTGGATCAAATGCTGAATATAATAATGATATACCTCGATATATTTGGTACAAGCACGAAACACTAGATTCTTAAACAATGAGATGGCACTTTGATTGTCACAATGAAGTAGAGTAGGCCCTACATGATGTTTCTTGCAGACTAAGAGAATAGCTCATAGCCAAGTGATTTATTGTGTTGCTTCATTTTCCATAGTATACTCAACTTTTGTAGTAGATAGAGCAATGGTAGACTTCTTAAATGAGACCTATGCCAAGAAATAAAATATAACTTGTAGTGGACTTATGATCATCTACACATCCACCCCAATCAAAATTTGAATAACCAATAAGTGGAAGATCTCCATGAGATGAATAAAAGATGCCCATTGTTAAAGCCCCTTTCACATATCTTAGCATTCTTTTAGTTTCTATCCAATGTGGGACTTTAGGGGAACTTAAAAATCTAGAAACCACACTAACTACAAAACCAATATCAAGATGAGTATGTGTCAAATACACAACACTACCAACTAGTTGCCTATATAAGGTAGGATCAACATCTTCTCCTTCCATGTCCTTTCCTAACTTCAACCAGAGTAGGCACACTCTTACCATCTTCCATTCTAAACCTCTTCAACAAGTCTAGAGCATAATTTGTTTGAGAGAGATGAAAAACCATCATTCTTTTTCCTTACTTGTATGCCAAGGAAATAGTGCAGAAAACCAAGATCTATCATCTCAAATGCATCTTACAAGTGTAACTTCATGTTATTGATTTGATCTATGTTATGTCCTATGATAATAATATCATCAAAATAAAGAACAATAATTATGATACCACCATCATCAAATTCCTTAAGATACAAATTTGGATCATGAGGACTATTATGGAAGCCTTGAATTTGAAAATATTCATCAATTTTGGCATACTAATCCCATGGAGCTTCTCTTATACCATATAAAGAATTCCTTAATTCATAAACTAAATGTTCTTTCCTTTGAATTTCAAATCCTCATGGCTAGATCATATAAATCTCTTCATCAATTTGACCATTCAAAAATGCATTCTTAACATCCATTTGGTGTAGAGGCCACTTAAAATGAGTTGCCACTACAAAATTATATTCCTGATAGTACTAATCTTGGCTACTAGGGAAACAAATTCTATGTAATCAATCCCTTTTTTTGTGAATACCCTTTGGCCACTAGTCTTGCCTTATGTTTCTCAATGCTCCCACCTGACTTGAACTTTGTCTTATAAATCCACTTATTGTTAACCACATTCTTACCCTTTGGCAACTCTATCGATTCCCAAGTTATATTTTTTTATCAAGGGATCATACTTATTTTGCATAGCTTGTTTACATTCATGTTTTCCTTTAGCCTCTTCATATGTTTGAGGATCATTAGTCTTCATTATGGTGGTCATTAAAGAATAGTTAATTTGATGAGTCATTTGATAAATATCTTGAATACTCTTGGTCTTTTGATGAGGACTAGATTCTTCAACCATATCAAAAGTTTCCTTGGAAATTTCATTCTTTTCAAAATTATTGAGAGATTCATGATCATCTATGGCCACGTGTGGAATAGGAGAGGATTTTGGGACATCATCAAACTCCTCATTAAACTTGACATCCCTACTTGGGAACACATCTTCCACACTAGGATCATACAACGTATATCCTATCCTTTAGCCATCATACCCCACCAAGATGTACTTGATACTTTTCTTATCAAATTTATTTTCTCTAATTTTATCTAGCTCATGAGAATATGCTTCACATCCTAAGACTCTAAAATACTTAACATTAGGTTTTCTCCCACTCCAAGCTTCTTAAGGAGTAATATTTTGTTAAATGCTTATAGGGGATCTATTCAAAACATGAGATGCGGTATTTATAGCTTCAGCCCATAGAAACAAAGGAAGATTCTTAGATTGTATCATACGACATGCCATTTCTACTAAACCCCTATTCTTCCTTTTAGTGATGAAATTTTTTTGAGGAGTATATCGAATAGTCATCTCTCTTTTGATCCTATGATACTCACAAAATGATTTGAACCTATTGTTTACATATTCTACACCATTTTTCTCTTCTAATTCTCTTGATCTTATTTTTGCTTTCATTTTCGACAAGAGCTTTAAACATTTCAAATATGCTAAACACATTGACTTTTTGCTTCAAGAAATAAATCCAAACTTTTCTTGAAAAAATCATCAATAAATATAAAGAGATACCTGGCTTCTCCCTTTGATGTTGGATGAACATAAGACCACATACATCACTATGGATAAGTTCTAGGCTTTTCTTTACTCTCCATGTAGACCTCTCAAAAGTGTCTCTATGTTGTTTATCAACCATGCATCCTTCACACACACTTGTGTTTAATTTTATTCAAGGTAATCTGTCAACCATATTCATCTTTGAAAGCATAGCCAAACTTTGATAATTTAGATGACCATATCATTGATTCTATAACTCACTTAAGGATGATCTTGTAGCGATATAAACCTTCTTATCAACACTTGCTAAAAAAAATTATATTCTATCATTCTCAACTCCTCTAGCCACCATTTTGTATCCATCATTAATATCCTTGATTAAACATCTATCTGAATAAAACTCCACCTTATAACCATGTTGAGTTATTTGACTCACTGATTGAAGACTTTTGGCCAACCTAGGTACAAAATTTGCATTAGTTATTTCTAAATTTTTACCATCATTACCTTTCATTGCAATTGTACCTATTCCTTCTATGTCATGTGAAATATCATAACCAAGAAATATTTTGGAACCTCTTTTTGCTTCTGAAGAATTAAAGATATTTTTGTTGTGTGTCATACATTGGCTAGCTCCTAAATCAATATACCATGTGTTACTCGAATCACATAAATAGCCAAAGAAGTCATCATTATATGATTATCAACCTCTTCTTGAACATAATTTCATTGCCTTCTTTTATTAAATCTCCTTTTCCATTTCTTAAAACTTTGATCACTTTTATGCCCTTCTTGTCCACACTGTAATATTTCAATGTACTTTCTCCTTTAAGATTATTATTGTAATTTTTCATTTCATTTTGTGGCCTTTGATAATTTTTTCTATTTTGGTTATCTCTTTGTTGAGTCCATTTTCTTTGATTATTTATGTATCAAGATCCCCTTGATTAGTTCTTTGATTTTGATACAGTCTTCCTTGATTGTAATTCTTGTATTTTCGTCTAGCTACAAATGCTTGACTCTTGTTAGACACATTTGTAAAAAGTTTAGGTCTTTCTTCTTCATTTAACAAAGCAGCATATACTTCTTTCAATGTTATCTTCTCAAATTTGTTAGTTAATTCAAAAGTACGAATGCAATTATTATATTCCTCTAGAAGACTTTCAATTAAAAATTCTATGATTTCATCATTTTCATAGTCAACCTTCATCATTGCAAGTTGATTTCTTAAGTTTTTCAATTTAGCAATATGATCATTCATGCTATCTCCTACTATCATTTTCAAATGAGTTAATTGATTCTAATATCCATTGCTTTTAACTTGCTAGTTGTTTCGTACATTTTTTACAAAGTTTCCCATATTTTCTTTATTATTTTTAAACTTTGCACACAAGGTAAACTCTCTTGACTAATTTTCCATAAACATCTGGCATGTGCATTCATGTTCTTTTTTTCCCATTTATCATGTTCACTTTGATCCATAGGCTCTTCTTCTATGACTACTTCCCATAGATCTTTCATTCATAAAATTAACTCCATTTCACATTTCCAATTAGCATAATTTGAGCCATTAAATTTTCACTGGCCACAAGATTAGGCATCTCACTTATAGCCTTAATTAAATTCCAATCAAATACCAACATACATACACAGAATCACATAAGCACCCACAAAGTGCCTTGATGATAGCCTTGTTATGAGCCAAACAAACAACTTAAAAATTCAAGAATTACATTTTTAAAGAAAGTTTCATCAAACTTGTCACCTTCCTGAAAATATCAATTTCCTCTTTTCCTAATCAATTAGACAACCCATTTCACACCAATTTAAACACAAATCATTTCAATATAAATCAATAAGTGCTTTGAAATGAACTTGATCACATGTCCAAACAATCCTTAAGGACACAATATATTTCAAAGAGAGAGACAATTCTCAAAGAGGGCAATCTTTAAATCTCACTTAGCAAGCATATGAACACTCTATTCCTTTAGATTTTGGTCACAAATAAGAAATCTATTTCTTGCACCATTAATATTTCTCACATACTCATCAAATATTTTAAGAAAAACCTTGGTTCATGCAATAATCTCAACACATATCTTTAATTTGGATATCTTTTCTTCAAGACTGTGATCAATCTTCAATCTTCAACAACAATACACAATCAACTACAGCTTGCCAGAGATCCTTCAACAGTTCAACACTCCACACAACAGTTCACACATGAAGAAATATTCACCAAGTTTTTCAGCAATCTCCCTGAACTATTATTCTCACAACAAACTTCAAACTAGCAATCACCACTGCTTTTTCATGCTCTGACACCATGAACACATAACAAAACACAATATATCAATGCAAAGTTGAGCGCTACTAAACAAGACCCAGGCAGTTGTATTTATAACTTAAATGTACAGAAGTCTCTAGAGTGTTGTTTTGTGAATTCTTAATGAGAGTAGTTGGCATTGGCAGCTGGAGGAAGCTATGAATAGAAGCACATGTTTAATGTGGATAGTCTGGAAGTTTCTTGGTCTGTGTCAACCATACAACTACTGTAATTTATTTACTTTGATACTCCTAATTTCCAGTCATACTGATGATGAAGCTTCCCGCCTCTGTTGAGAACTGTTGATGATGCCCTGTTGAGAACTTGAGCAATAGTCTATAAACTGAGTTGAGCGCCATAAATTTGAGAAAGATCAATTTAAATATGAAAAATATTTTAGAAGACAAAATTAATATTTTGTCTTTAAGTACACTCTTTTAAGTACCCTCTTTAATACCGATAATGTGTAATCTGATTTTAAATATTCTAAGATGAATACGAGGAAGATGGTTGTTCGATTCATTTAAAAGTTAGTACTTGAAGGCCGGCGAGCTGACCGACCTGGACAAATTTTTGGAACATCGGCGGTGCCCAAAATGCTGACAGATTTGGAATGTAGTTTTTTTCATTATTTGCTAATTAAGCTTTTAAAAAAATAAAAATTGTCCTTTTCATATTATAAGCTAGGGAGATTGAAAATAGATGTCGCTAACCCGTGTTTATAATGAAAGAGTAAAGGATGGGTTTCACAGTGACTGAGCTACAACGTGAGGTTGACAAATTTTCATGTCGCTGATACTAAACATGTTGCAATATAATATCAGGCATTTCTTTTTCATGAAGATCAAAATCTGTTTCCTTTTATGAATATCAAACTATATTTTCATATACGGAAAACATTGTCATATATCTTTATGATCTTATTTTCTCCTTTACTATGATATTGAAATTTCAATATATAAGAAAATACTATCGTATAAAATCATCTGCTTGACTGAAAAAAAACGTTTTGCTGGACACATGGGAGAATATCGTTTCCTAAGAGAATCCCAAAACAAACCAGATGAAAAAATACGACAACAAGCTGACCTTGTTCAGTATTAAACATTACAAGGAGCCCATGTCGAATCTATATGCTTCATTTATAGGCGAGTGCGTTAAGACCGGCGTGTTAGAGAGCAGAAGACCCAATTCAGTTGACACATTTGGAATCAAAATTTCATATTATTTTCTAGCTAATGACAAAAGTAATCTTATTCTCAATTTTCCTATTATGATCTAAGGAACTTCCAAGACATGATTCTCTTGCCTGTGATTATCATGGTAGAGTTCTTGATGGCAGATACAGAACAACAGTTCTAGGTTTACAATTTCTCTTGTACTAAGTTCCCATCATAAGATGCCAAGCTTAATAAGTGACAAACTTACAATGTTATCTAATACAATCCCCAACTGTTGTCTACAACTGTTATGCCCCCATCCACCACTATATTGTGACCACTCACACATTTGGATTCATCACTGGCCAGAAACAGAGCAGCCACTGCAATATCCTCCGCTTTAAGAATGGCTTCCTTCAAAGGAGTCATTGCCTGAGCTGCAGCCTCTATCTGGGCCCTTGCGCCATGACCCACATAATCCAATACAAGATCCGTCGCAACTGCAGCAGGAGAAACACAATTCACTCGTATACCATTTTTCCCCAGCTCCCCTGCGCCGTTCTTAGTAAGCCCAATAATTGCATGTTTGGAGGCTGTGTAGGCGTAAGGACCAACTGCACCCATTATTCCTGCAATACTAGCCGTTGAAATAATGCTGCCCTTTCTGTTTGGTATCATTACGCGGGCAGCCTGCTTTATGCCGTGCATTACTCCTTTTACATTGATGTTTATCACTCGCTCAAAGTCCTCCATATCATACTCTGTTACGCACCCCTTTTGCCTGTTGACGATCCCTGCGTTGTTGTACATTATGTCGAGTTTTCCGAGCTTTTCCATTGCCAAATCTACGGCAGCGCTCACGTCTTTCTCTTTGGTCACATCACAGTGAATATATGTAACGGAAGTAGAAAGGGATTCAGCGATTTTGTGACCCGCTTCGTCTTTAATGTCTGCAATAATGACTTTGGCTCCATGATTTACAAATAGGCGAACAGCGGCTTCTCCAATACCGCCCGATCCGCCTGTGATTACTGCAACCTTGCCTTGCAGCCTGCATTCAACAAATACATTTTTGTTATAATATACCTTGAAAACAATTAGGTCATGGGTGTAAAATCAGCATATGTGTTGCTTGTGAAGATATCAGATCATTACAAGCATGAGCAATATTCAAACGAAAAGATACAAAACCTTCTGTAGAGAGCAGCTGCAACCTCTACTTTAGACATGGTCTCGAGCTAGAAGATAGTCTGGATTGCTAAGTTTCGAAGAGCCGGCTTTACCTTATAGTGGACATGTAACCTAAGAATTGTGTTTTTGTTCAAGCGTAACAGCATCTAAAATTGTGACGAGCTTATAAGATGCTTCGGGAATAGGTACAAATTAATTAAGGGTTTTACACTTATATTTTGGAGGATAATACCGAGGATCTTGTTCCTATGACCTTTCGTTATTATATATTTGTTTTGGTATTTATGATTCAATTCGGTTTGTTTTGTTTATAGGCTTATACTATTTTTGACACATTTTTTATTAATTAATTAATCACTTCTATTTTATTTATATTAGTATTCATCTTGTTAGATACACTTAACATTGTAAATTGAATATTTTGAATTTAATAATTAAATTTATAAAATTAATTATTAATTTTGAAGTCTTGGAGAACCTATTTGAATGTGAATTTACAGTTGTAGGATAAAAGGTGGCGATTGTTAAGTCAAAGTTAAGGGGAGAAGTGTCACCTTTAAACATCAAAGACTATAGAACAAATTAAGTTTGGAAAAATAAAACAACTTTGATTATTTAACACATTTTGCCTATGAATAAGGTCTTGGTGTGTGATTTTCAATACTTGTATATGATATCCAAGACTGCAAAAGAGGAAAGTGTGAAGATAGTTGGATACCTAAATGGTCTTAGGTTAAATATTCAAGAGGAACTCAATATTGTATGCCCTGACATAGTACACAAGTGTTATTAGTTGGCCTTGAAAGTGGAAGGGACAATAAAAAGATGACTAGAGAAAAGTGGACGAAGAATAGGGAAGAATAATAGATGTAAATTTGGAGGTACATGAAGCCAAAGATAGTTTGGGCATTCTAGCCAAGGTGAGAAGACACAAGACTCTAATTATAGAGGTGATTTTAGAGGAATAAGATCTAATGGTAGAGGTTATTAGTCATGAAATCCAAGGAAGAAAAGAAAAGAAAGGTCTATGATATTGGTCCCAATGAAGTCATAGAGTTGTTGGAGAGGTATGAAGATGCACTTGCTAAGGATGTCTAGGATAATCTTCCCACTGTTAAAGATATTAGCCATCAAATAGATCTAATTCTTTGTCCAGTTTTACGTAAAAATTATGCCTATAAACTCATCCCTCAATAAAATACATTAGTACAAAAGAAAGTGCAAGATCTATTAGATAATGGTCTAGAAAATAGTTGGCCCTTTGTTTAGTACCGATGATTTTGATGCCCAAAAAGGATGAGAAATGGAAATTATGTATTGATTCTAATGCCATCAATAGGATAACCATTATATAAAGGTTTCCTAACCCTAAAATGGAATTTTTTAATGGATGGTTTGGGTGGGGCTACATATTTCTACAAAATATATCTTAAAAGTGGATACCATCATATTAGGATTAGAGAGGGGGATAAGTGGAAAAAATTATTTAAGATAAATGTTGGCCTTTATGAATGGGTTATAATTCTATCTAGCGTATCAAACACACCAAACACCTTTATGAGGTTGATGAATGAGGTCTTGCAAGATTTCAATGGAAAATGTGTGGTTGTGTATCTTGATGCATTCTTGATATATAGTAAGAGTAGAGAAGAACACCTTAGGAACTTGGAAATGGTAGTTGGGAGATCACAGGAGAAGAAATTGTATATTAACTTGCACAAGAGTAAATTCATAAAGTAAGATTTGATATACTTGAGTTTTGTGATATCAAAAGGGGATCTAAAAAATTGATCCATCTAAGGTAGAGGATATCCTCAATTGGCCTACACCTAATAATGATGGGGAGGTCAAAATTTTCCATGTTATGACTATACATTGTATTGAAAGATCATGAAGAACTTCAGTCACATTTGTACCCCAATCCTTAGAACTAAAGGTGATGTTTTCTTGGATAGAGGAAGGAAATAGAAATTTTGAACAATTGAAGGAAATTGTTTCACAATATCCTATTTTTTTTCACCAACCCTAAAAAAGGTGCTCACTATAGAATGGTATGCTAGTGTATTAGCTATTAGTGTAGTATTGAGTCACGAAGGTAGACCAATGAGTTTATTTTGTGAAAAGGTGGATGAAGAAAAAAGGAGTTACTCATTATATGACCTAGAAATATATTCTATGGTTCAAGCCAACAATAAATAGAGGCATGACTTTCTTGCTAAGGATTTTCTTTTATACTGTCAATCATGCTTTGAATTTTTTTAAAGGATAGGAGAAATTAAACCATAAGCACATGACGTAAGCAGATATCCTTCAAGAATTTACCTTCACCATCAACCAAAAGAAGGGTGAAGCCAAAAAGGTGGAAGATGCATTGAGCAAGAGGGTTTCAGAAGTTCAAGAGGCTCATTTATAGAGCAAGGGATTTAAAGAAATCAAGGAGATGTATACTAAATATCATAATTTAAAGCCCATATATAATGTGTGTAATAGGTTTCAAAAAAATTTCCATAGTAAGTATTTTAAATAAAAATTATATAACAATTTACTTTTAAAGGAATGCCAACTTTTTGTACCCAAATTTTCAATAACAATTAATGTATCAAAAGGGAAACACAAAGTTAGTCTAGGGTGTCACTTTGAGCT
Organism: Cupressus sempervirens; assembly: GCA_028749045.1. Taxonomy (NCBI): domain Eukaryota; kingdom Viridiplantae; phylum Streptophyta; class Pinopsida; order Cupressales; family Cupressaceae; genus Cupressus; species Cupressus sempervirens. The sequence goes on along the minus strand of CM053789.1, from coordinate 47,229,098 downwards.
CATCAAAATACAAGACCTAGGTATGTTTAGGATCATGGTCAACCAAACTATGCCCTTAAGTGACAAAAATAAATTAATAAATTAGGGCTATGGAAATTTGACATGTAATTTTAAAGTAGATATGAAATTTATATTTAAAAAATTGTATGTAAAAAGATGTAGGAAATTGAATTCAGTTTCTAAAATACTAGGCCTTATCTAAAAAAAACAAAATTATTTGTTAGGTTAAAATCTTGGATTTTAATGCAGTGGTATGAAAATTTTAAGATGAGAATAAGAAGTAGGTGTATGCCATACCACCTTAATTAAAATTAAATGATAATATTTTTAATATGATTATAGATATAAGAAGTAGACTCATACTGACATGTGATGCATATTTTTAGGTATTTATATTCCAAACAAATAATTTCTCATAAATCTTTACTATTTTTTTTTTAGAATTAAAAAAGTCTCATGTATGAGCACCTTAACTAATTCAAAACTTTACAAACTTAAAATTTTAATTTTCCCCCTTATACTAGGAAAATCATACAATGTGACACATATTTTGGATTTCCAAAATGTTGTATTGTTTGAAAGTAATAGTAATTTTTCAATCAATTAGTCAATTTGGAGTTTATAGGTATCCTCATTAGAAATTAAGAAATAATTACACATGAAATTCATAATTTGATAACAATTGTATTGATAAGAACCTATCAAGTCTACCTTGAATGAGGTTAGGGCCTAACCAGTTATTGGGCCAAGTAAATGGAACACCCTAGAGATCATTATCAAAGAGATCATTTCTCTTCAAGAAAATAGATAACTCATATACACTTTGAGAATAATCATGTAAACCTCCCAATTTGTATATTGGGTATAAGGGGTGATAAAATATCATACACAAATGATTTAACCACTTCTTTGGATGCCAATGGAATGGGAGACTTCCTTCCACACTAGGAGTCTCCTTGTTTGGGTATTAGGAGCATAAAAATTGAATAGGGGCTATTTACACTTATTAGTATTAAAAGCCATTATCACAAAATGAGGTTTGGGAAACATTTCCTCACTAGAAATTTTACCAAGCATTAACATTGTAGTGATTGTGATATTTCTATCAGTATTATGCTATGTAGTTTTTCAATCAAACTCATTGACCCATATATAATGAGTAGTGATTCACATATGAATCCATCTCTCATGGGAAAAAATTGAAAACTTAGCACTCATTGGATCTAGGTGATGCTCATAAAGGTGAAGCACCAGGATTTCTTGGAAGGTCACCCAACCCAGTACTAGTCCAAGTTGTGTGCTTAACTATAGAGTTC